>OY796656.1:78623077-79223077 GCA_963680705.1 Rhagium mordax | reverse complement strand
CATGATTTAAAAGATGTCAAGCAATTTCTCTTTAAAAATATAAATTGGATACTTCAATATAATATATAACTAACCGAAACTTCACTGACTCCCACTGCTAAGAATTAAAACGCATCGGATATCCGGTTCTACCCAGTATTTGGCGTTATCCGATACCCAATTTACTCTGAAGGACTAGACGGATATTGACAAGTAACCAGCCGAGTAATAAATGTAAACATAAGTAACAGAAAATATTTTTCAAAATTCAATATATTTATTAATTAAGAGGCGACTTTCTTATGGATATAAACGAGCGTATAAATTTATTTAAATTGTTTCCAATTTGTAGAAAAATAGAAGGCCATAAATTTAAGTACTCCACTTTACTGCATTTTTTATATTTAAGAAAAACCTACGAAAGTAAACATACTTAATTTTTAAAAGCAATTAAAATCATTTAATATTAAATTTTGACATGGAATAGCTCAGCTCTGGTAAATGTTTATGTAGGGTAAGGATTTAATGTAGTTAGTAATCGGAGGAAGTCAAGTGCATATAAACCTTTGGTCATAAAACGCACGGACTTGACAAGTGTCGCCTGGCAGTTTTATGCCTCTCGATGCCTTTGTTGATGATTGAAAGGGAAATACTTTAATTATATAGTCGGAATATGTCATGTTTTGAAATCTAATTATTTATTTTAAAAACATGGTACATAGCTCATTAAATAAATTTTCGCATTTACTTTAGCGTTAATATTTATTTAAAACACCGTAAACTACAACACTTCATTAATTCACACGTATTTGTTAATTTATTTACTCCTTGCTAGTTGTGCCTAATTATTGCTCTACAACTCTACTCTGATTATTGAATTAGAGGATTAGTCATTGTTTCATAATGGAAAGAAATTAAAATTTTTAATTAAAAAAAATTAGCACAACAGATATAATCAGTTGTTCCACAACAAATTTGGGAAATATTTAAAGTGAAATTCTATAGTACATTAATGGTGGTCAAACACATCTAGGTACATATTTAAGTTAGGCAGTAGGCCAGTGCAATTAGTGATCTGTGGTGATCTTATTAGGGTAATTTCAATTTTTTAATATGTTTTGAAAGGGGAACAATGTCCAAATTATACAACGGGAGCCCATTCATCATTTCTGGGAGCTTCCGTTGCTCGCTAAGTAATGACGGTTCCACAAATATATCTACTCGGAGTTATAGTTCATTTCATTTTTGTATCGCAAGGAAAAAGTGCCGCATTTACAAAGCAGTAACGCGGCATTTTTGACCTTCAGAGAAGCCGCCGCACGTGTTCCTTTGTCGGCAATTTTTTATTTGCAGAAGAAATCTGAAGTGGACTTTACATGATAAGTCTTAACGTAACGCGTATTTTGACTGGGTTGCTTTGTTCCAAATATGAGAAATTCAAACAGAAACAGCCCAGCTATCCCCAAGATAAATATGTTTTTCTCTGTGGCTCGTTAGAAACGGGCACGTCCTGCCAAAATGGTAGAGACAGCATACTTCTATGAATTGAACAAGAAACAAACGTTACTTTTTGTATCCATAAATCCAAGGCTTATAGAGTTACGAGCCTTGCCATAAATCCACCAGGAGGTTGGGGTTTATTGGTTTATACAGTATGAAGGCTAAATGGCATGGTGAAATAAATGTAAGACAAAAAGTTCCTACAAACATGGCCGTGGAAATGCTTCCTAAGGGAGCTACAACCCCTTAAAGGTGCATGCTTGACGATGGTTTTTATTTAATATTTGCGAAACTAATAATAATAATAATAATAATAATAATAATAATAATAATAATAATAATCTACCAGCAGATAAACGAACAGCGTGGTGCCAAGAAGGGCCTGGCAGGTTGCAAGGAAAACCTGCTGATAGACCGCTGTATTACACAGGATTCTGTGCAGTACAAGCGGAATCTGTCAATGGCCTGGATTGATTATCGCAAGGCATTTGATACAACATCCCACGAGCTTTTGTTACACTTGCTCGGATGTCTTGCGGTACCAGCACCACTAGTGAGATGCATCGAACAACTGTTGCCGCTTTGGAAAACTCGCTTCACCATAACATCCGGTGCCGAGCGAGTTTCGACAGAGTTGGTGACATTTAAGAGAGGAGTGTTTCAGGGTGACTCTTTGAGTCCGCTCCTCTTCTGCATCTCACTGCTGCCGCTATCTGTTGGACTCCGCCAAACCCGCGGGTATCAGTGTGGGCCACCCAGCAACCGGAGGCATAAGGTCACCCATCTATTTTATATGGATGACCTTAAACTCTATACCTCCGGAGAGCGAGAACTTCAAAATGCTCTCAGGGTGGTCGAGGAATACACGCGGGCAATTGGAATGGAGTTTGGGTTGGACAAATGCGCAGTCGTCCACCTCAAGAGAGGACGATGCGGGGAATTCCACGAAGATGCGCAGCTCGCAGACGGAAGCATCCTACGACATTTGGATGCCGGAGAGACCTACACATACCTGGGTGTGGAACAACGCCACATCCAGGATGTGAACCAAATAAAGGATTCTCTCCGTGGCAAGTACAGACACCGACTCCGAAAGATCTGGTCATCAGAACTTTCGGGGAAGAACAAGGTGTCTGCCACTAATATGCTTGCCGTTCCGATTCTGCTCTACTCCTTTGGTGTAGTCAAATGGGGAGTAGATGAGCTGCGTCAATTGGACAGGAATACCCGCAAGATGATGAATATTCATAGGAGTATTCATCCTAGATCGTCCGTTCCTCGTGTGTACCTCCCACGTCAACGGGGGGGCCGAGGACTCTTGAGTCTGGAGTGCATGCATGGCAGAGTGGCACTGAGTATGGCATGTAATGTCATCAGGAGCTCGGACCCACTCCTACAGTTAGTGAGAGATCATGAAGCTGTGGGAGTTGGCGCTTTATTGTTTAGGGCAGCACAGAGGGCCGCAGATGAACTCGGTCTCGTGTTCGACTACAGGCGAGAAGGCCGGCGAGGTGACTCAGTCACTGAGCTTCCGCCTAATCGTCTGACAGCCCACATCAAAGCTGCCGAACAGAGAAATCTGTTCAGGCAGCACGTCGATAAACCCCTGCACGGTGTTTTCTATAACAACATAGAAGCACTGGGTTTATCGACAGAGCTGACCTTCGCATTTTTAAGGTCAGCGGGGCTGAAGTCGGAGACCGAGGGATACATTGTGGCCTGCCAAGATGGTGTTATTAACACATTGGTCTATCGCAGTCGCGTGATGGGTGTAGAGGTACCTGATATCAACTGCAGGACCTGCCGTCAGGCGCCGGAGTCGCTCATGCATTTATTATCTGCATGCCCGATTTATGCGACTTCGGTCTACATCCAACGACATAACGCGGCTTTACGAGTGCTATACTACCATCTACGGCACTCGTATCAGATAGACCAAACACCAGTGCTGCCTTACGTCCCCGGAGATATCGAGTCCGTTGTCGAGAACGAGAAATGCCGGATTTACTGGAACTACTCGTTCCCGACCGTCAGGCGAATTCACGCCAATAAGCCTGACATAGTCCTCCTCGACCATCAGACCAAGGTGATGTATGTCATCGAGTTCTCAGCACCTGCTGAGACAAACATCGCCTTGAAGGAGGAGGAGAAACGGACTAAATACAGAGATCTCCGGTACGAGCTCCAAGTGCTATACCCAGGCTACTCTGTCAAAATGGTCGTCCTGATAATCGGTGTACTCGGAGGTATGAAGCCCACGCTGCTCTCCGCATTGAAGACCATGCCTGCCTGCCAAACATCGGCAGAATGGTTGGCTGGTCAAATGCAGAAAGCGGTCATCCTGGGATCCCTTCGTCTACTTAGGGCACATGAGTCTGGAATCTACAGTGACTAACCCTGCGGGATGTGGGGAGTTGCTGTAGATTATTCGCTGGCGCTCTCTCTGTGTGGTGTCGGAGGCCACAGGGAGACTGTCCAGCAATTTCTTCCGGAAACGGAAAAAAAAAAAAAAAAAAAAAAAAAAAAAAAAAAAAAAAAAAAAAATAATAATAATAATAAGGGGTGCGAAACCGGACCGGCAACCTCCACGCGGTGCACCCTGGACAGAGAGGGGCAACCCTCTCTGACAAATGTCGGACGTGGGGTTTCAGGGCTAACCACCCTGAAACCCCCTTATTCTGGTTCCACAGACCCCAGAAATGGCCCCTCACAATCGACCCCAACCGGATGGGGGTCAGAGACAGATGGGAGGGGCCTCACCGGACGGTCTCAACGTTGACGACCTACGCATTGGACATGGACGCTTTAGGTGGACGAGGGAATTAAGGGATGACTTGCTGACCTGCTATGAGAGCAGCGAGCCTGAGCGCAGGGGGTACATGGCGCGATTACACCGGTTGTGGTGCGGTATGCACCCGGAGTATCGCGCCTTCTCTCAACAACATCTGAGAGATCAAGTATCCTTCCTGCGCAGAACAGGTTACGTAAGGGCACCTCGTCAGCGTGAGGAAGTGCCTGCCGCACTTCCACCGCGGCAAATACCAGTTGACGAGGAACATCCTCCTGAGTACACCGATATCGCTTTAAGGACGAGGGTTAACCTTAACACCAGGGTTAACCCAAAGCCACAAGACCTGGCACGAATGGATTCGTTGATTAGTGAGGAGCTTCCAGAAGATGCCAACATCTGGCAGATCAACAGCGCGGTGTACGCTGCCGCCAAGCAACTCGTCCCACAACAGCGCCTGGCAAGCGCAGTTGATAGGGTCGGGAAAGCTAAGCGGCGCGTACAGCAGATCGAAGCTAAAATTCGATCAGCAAGGCAACACGCTTCTCGAATCCAGAGTGTGGTGGATTATATAGTCGCAGGTAGACCATTTACACCGAAGGTCCGGCGAGTGGCAGCCGGACTGAGACGCCAACACCACACTCTAAATCGCACAGTGCTGCAGACCATCAAGCAGCACTGTCTAGATAGGATTCGAGCGCTCATGGCTATTAAGAAAACTTTGGTCAGGCGAATGCGGAGTTTGGAACAAAACAAATTGTTTCGAACAAATCCGTCTCGCCTGTTCCAAGAGCCACAGCGTGTTGTCGAAAATCCGCCAACTGTTGATAATGTCGAAGCCTTCTGGAAAGGAATCTACGAAGTCGCGAGTCCATTCGATAATGACACTCCAGCTATAGCACACTTCGAGGCTCTCTGTCGCAGAGTCTTAGAAGAGCCAGACGAAGTGTGCCCGGCAATCAGTACGGAAGAGGTTCAACAAGCACTTGTTGGAACCAAGAACTTCGCTGCCCCGGGTCCAGATGGTATAAACAACTGGTGGTGGAAGAAGTTTCCTTCCACCCACCGCCATCTGGCCCGAGTTTTCAACTCATGGTTGAACGAGGGGCAGCAAATTCCGGACTGGTTTGTCGAGGGGCGAACTGTGCTAATCCCCAAAAAGGGGGATCTGTCTGACCCAAAAAATTATAGGCCGATTACCTGCCTCAACTCCTGCTACAAGTTATTTACTCGTATCTTGTATACCAGGATGTTGAGGTCTGTTGATCCGGTCTACCAGCAGATAAACGAACAGCGTGGTGCCAAGAAGGGCCTGGCAGGTTGCAAGGAAAACCTGCTGATAGACCGCTGTATTACACAGGATTCTGTGCAGTACAAGCGGAATCTGTCAATGGCCTGGATTGATTATCGCAAGGCATTTGATACAACATCCCACGAGCTTTTGTTACACTTGCTCGGATGTCTTGCGGTACCAGCACCACTAGTGAGATGCATCGAACAACTGTTGCCGCTTTGGAGAACTCGCTTCACCATAACATCCGGTGCCGAGCGAGTATCGACAGAGTTGGTGACATTTAAGAGAGGAGTGTTTCAGGGTGACTCTTTGAGTCCGCTCCTCTTCTGCATCTCACTGCTGCCGCTATCTGTTGGACTCCGCCAAACCCGCGGGTATCAGTGTGGGCCACCCAGCAACCGGAGGCATAAGGTCACCCATCTATTTTATATGGATGACCTTAAACTCTATACCTCCGGAGAGCGAGAACTTCAAAATGCTCTCAGGGTGGTCGAGGAATACACGCGGGCAATTGGAATGGAGTTTGGGTTGGACAAATGCGCAGTCGTCCACCTCAAGAGAGGACGATGCGGGGAATTCCGCGAAGATGCGCAGCTCGCAGACGGAAGCATCCTACGACATTTGGATGCCGGGGAGACCTACACATACCTGGGTGTGGAACAACGCCACATCCAGGATGTGAACCAAATAAAGGATTCTCTCCGTGGCAAGTACAGACACCGACTCCGAAAGATCTGGTCATCAGAACTTTCGGGGAAGAACAAGGTGTCTGCCACTAATATGCTTGCCGTTCCGATTCTGCTCTACTCCTTTGGCGTAGTCAAATGGGGAGTAGATGAGCTGCGTCAATTGGACAGGAATACCCGCAAGATGATGAATATTCATAGGAGTATTCATCCTAGATCGTCCGTTCCTCGTGTATACCTCCCACGTCAACGGGGGGGCCGAGGACTCTTGAGTCTGGAGTGCATGCATGGCAGAGTGGCACTGAGTATGGCATGTAATGTCATCAGGAGCTCGGACCCACTCCTACAGTTAGTGAGAGATCATGAAGCTGTGGGAGTTGGCGCTTTATTGTTTAGGGCAGCACAGAGGGCCGCAGATGAACTCGGTCTCGTGTTCGACTACAGGCGAGAAGGCCGGCGAGGTGACTCAGTCACTGAGCTTCCGCCTAATCGTCTGACAGCCCACATCAAAGCTGCCGAACAGAGAAATCTGTTCAGGCAGCATGTCGATAAACCCCTGCACGGTGTTTTCTATAACAACATAGAAGCACTGGGTTTATCGACAGAGCTGACCTTCGCATTTTTAAGGTCAGCGGGGCTGAAGTCGGAGACCGAGGGATACATTGTGGCCTGCCAAGATGGTGTTATTAACACATTGGTCTATCGCAGTCGCGTGATGGGTGTAGAGGTACCTGATATCAACTGCAGGACCTGCCGTCAGGCTCCGGAGTCGCTCATGCATTTATTATCTGCATGCCCGATTTATGCGACTTCGGTCTACATCCAACGACATAACGCGGCTTTACGAGTGCTATACTACCATCTACGGCACTCGTACCAGATAGACCAAACACCAGTGCTGCCTTACGTCCCCGGAGATATCGAGTCCGTTGTCGAGAACGAGAAATGCCGGATTTACTGGAACTACTCGTTCCCGACCGTCAGGCGAATTCACGCCAATAAGCCTGACATAGTCCTCCTCGACCATCAGACCAAGGTGATGTATGTCATCGAGTTCTCAGCACCTGCTGAGACAAACATCGCCTTGAAGGAGGAGGAGAAACGGACTAAATACAGAGATCTCCGGTACGAGCTCCAAGTGCTATACCCAGGCTACTCTGTCAAAATGGTCGTCCTGATAATCGGTGTACTCGGAGGTATGAAGCCCACGCTGCTCTCCGCATTGAAGACCATGCCTGCCTGCCAAACATCGGCAGAATGGTTGGCTGGTCAAATGCAGAAAGCGGTCATCCTGGGATCCCTTCGTCTACTTAGGGCACACGAGTCTGGAATCTACAGTGACTAACCCTGCGGGATGTGGGGAGTTGCTGTAGATTATTCGCTGGCGCTCTCTCTGTGTGGTGTCGGAGGCCACAGGGAGACTGTCCAGCACTTTCTTCCGGAAACGGTAAAAAAAAAAAAAAAAAAAAAAAAAAATAATAATAATAATAATAATACCGATATCGCTTTAAGGACGAGGGTTAACCTTAACACCAGGGTTAACCCAAAGCCACAAGACCTGGCACGAATGGATTTGTTGATTAGTGAGGAGCTTCCAGAAGATGCCAACATCTGGCAGATCAACAGCGCGGTGTACGTTGCCGCCAAGCAACTCGTCCCACAGCAGCGCCTGGCAAGCGCAGTTGATAGGGTCGAGAAAGCTAAGCGGCGCGTACAGAAGATCGAAGTTAAAATTCGATCGGCAAGGCAACACGCTTCTCGAATCCAGAGTGTGGTGGATTATATAGTCGCAGGTAGACCATTTACACCGAAGGTCCGGCGAGTGGCAGCCGGACTGAGACGCCAACACCACACTCTAAATCGCACAGTGCTGCAGACCATCAAGCAGCACTGTCTAGATAGGATTCGAGCGCTTATGGCTATTAAGAAAACTTTGGTCAGGCGAATGCGGAGTTTGGAACAAAACAAATTGTTTCAAACAAACCCGTCTCGCCTGTTCCAAGAGCCACAGCGTGTTGTCGAAAATCCGCCGACTGTTGATAATGTCGAAGCCTTCTGGAAAGGAATCTACGAAGTGGCAAGTCCATTCGATAATGACACTCCAGCTATAGCACACTTCGAGGCTCTCTGTCGTCGAGTCTTAGAAGAGCCAGACGAAGTGTGCCCGGCAATCAGTACGGAAGAGGTTCAACAAGCACTTGTTGGAACCAAGAACTTCGCTGCCCCGGGTCCAGATGGTATAAACAACTGGTGGTGGAAGAAGTTTCCTTCCACCCACCGCCATCTGGCCCGAGTTTTCAACTCGTGGTTGAACGAGGGGCAGCAAATTCCGGACTGGTTTGTCGAGGGGCGAACTGTGCTAATCCCCAAAAAGGGGGATCTGTCTGACCCAAAAAATTATAGACCGATTACCTGCCTCAACTCCTGCTACAAGTTATTTACTCGTATCTTGTATACCAGGATGTTGAGGTCTGTTGATCCGGTCTACCAACAGATAAACGAACAGCGTGGTGCCAAGAAGGGCCTGGCAGGTTGCAAGGAAAACCTGCTGATAGACCGCTGTATTACACAGGATTCTGTGCAGTACAAGCGGAATCTATCAATGGCCTGGATTGATTATCGCAAGGCATTTGATACAACATCCCACGAGCTTTTGTTACACTTGCTCGGATGTCTTGCGGTACCAGCACCACTAGTGAGATGCATCGAACAACTGTTGCCGCTTTGGAGAACTCGCTTCACCATAACATCCGGTGCCGAGCGAGTTTCGACAGAGTTGGTGACATTTAAGAGAGGAGTGTTTCAGGGTGACTCTTTGAGTCCGCTCCTCTTCTGCATCTCACTGCTGCCGCTGTCTGTTGGACTCCGCCAAACCCGCGGGTATCAGTGTGGGCCACCCAGCAACCGGAGGCATAAGGTCACCCATCTATTTTATATGGATGACCTTAAACTCTATACCTCCGGAGAGCGAGAACTTCAAAATGCTCTCAGGGTGGTAGAGGAATACACGCGGGCAATTGGAATGGAGTTTGGGTTGGACAAATGCGCAGTCGTCCACCTCAAGAGAGGACGATGCGGGGAATTCCATGAAGATGCGCAGCTCGCAGACGGAAGCATCCTACGACATCTGGATGCCGGAGAGACCTACACATACCTAGGTGTGGAACAACGACACATCCAGGATGTGAACCAAATAAAGGAATCTCTCCGTGGCAAGTACAGACACCGACTCCGAAAGATTTGGTCTTCTGAACTTTCGGGGAAGAACAAGGTGTCTGCCACTAATATGCTTGCCGTTCCGATTCTGCTCTACTCCTTTGGAGTAGTTAAATGGCGAGTAGATGAGCTGCGCCAATTGGACAGGGATACCCGCAAGATGATGAATATCCATAGGAGTATTCATCCTAGATCGTCCGTTCCTCGTGTGTACCTCCCACGTCAACGGGGAGGCCGAGGACTCTTGAGTCTGGAGTGTATGCATGGCAGAGTAGCACTAAGTATGGCATGTAACATCCTAAGGAGCTCGGATCCGCTCCTACGGTTAGTGAGAGATCATGAAACCGTGGGAGTTGGCGCTTTATTGTTTAAGGCAGCACAGAGGGCCGCAGATGAACTCGGTCTCGTGTTCGACTACAGGCGAGGAGGCAGGCGAGGTGACTCAGTCACTGAGCTTCCGCCTAATCGTCTGACAGCCCACATCAAAGCTGCCGAACAGAGAAATCTGTTCAGGCAGCACGTCGATAAACCCCTGCACGGTGTTTTCTATAACAACATAGAAGCACTGGGTTTATCGACAGAGCTGACCTTCGCATTTTTAAGGTCAGCGGGGCTGAAGTCGGAGACCGAGGGATACATTGTGGCCTGCCAAGATGGTGTTATTAACACATTGGTCTATCGCAGTCGCGTGATGGGTGTAGAGGTACCTGATATCAACTGCAGGACCTGCCGTCAGTCGCCGGAGTCGCTCATGCATTTATTATCTGCATGCCCGATTTATGCGACTTCGGTCTACATCCAACGACATAACGCGGCTTTACGAGTGCTATACTACCATCTACGGCACTCGTATCAGATAGACCAAACACCAGTGCTGCCTTACGTCCCCGGAGATATCGAGTCCGTTGTCGAGAACGAGAAATGCCGGATTTACTGGAACTACTCGTTCCCGACCGTCAGGCGAATTCACGCCAATAAGCCTGACATAGTCCTCCTCGACCATCAGACCAAGGTGATGTATGTCATCGAGTTCTCAGCACCTGCTGA
Organism: Rhagium mordax; assembly: GCA_963680705.1. NCBI lineage: Eukaryota > Metazoa > Arthropoda > Insecta > Coleoptera > Cerambycidae > Rhagium > Rhagium mordax. Next base: position 79,212,567 of record OY796656.1, on the reverse strand, counting down.
GACAAACAGCGCCTTGAAGGAGGAGGAGAAACGGACTAAATACAGAGATCTCCGGTACGAGCTTCAAGTGCTATACCCAGGCTACTCTGTCAAAATGGTCGTCCTGATAATCGGTGTACTCGGAGGTATGAAGCCCACGCTGCTCTCCGCATTGAAGACCATGCCTGCCTGCCAAACATCGGCAGAATGGTTGGCTGGTCAAATGCAGAAAGCGGTCATCCTGGGATCCCTTCGTCTACTTAGGGCACATGAGTCTGGAATCTACAGTGACTAACCCTGCGGGATGTGGGGAGTTGCTGTAGATTATTCGCTGGCGCTCTCTCTGTGTGGTGTCGGAGGCCACAGGGAGACTGTCCAGCAATTTCTTCCGGAAACGGAAAAAAAAAAAAAAAAAAAAAATAATAATAATAATAATAATAATACTGGGGAGTAGATGAGCTGCGTCAATTGGACAGGAATACCCGCAAGATGATGAATATTCATAGGAGTATTCATCCTAGATCGTCCGTTCCTCGTGTGTACCTCCCACGTCAACGGGGGGGCCGAGGACTCTTGAGTCTGGAGTGCATGCATGGCAGAGTGGCACTGAGTATGGCATGTAATGTCATCAGGAGCTCGGACCCACTCCTACAGTTAGTGAGAGATCATGAAGCTGTGGGAGTTGGCGCTTTATTGTTTAGGGCAGCACAGAGGGCCGCAGATGAACTCGGTCTCGTGTTCGACTACAGGCGAGAAGGCCGGCGAGGTGACTCAGTCACTGAGCTTCCGCCTAATCGTCTGACAGCCCACATCAAAGCTGCCGAACAGAGAAATCTGTTCAGGCAGCACGTCGATAAACCCCTGCACGGTGTTTTCTATAACAACATAGAAGCACTGGGTTTATCGACAGAGCTGACCTTCGCATTTTTAAGGTCAGCGGGGCTGAAGTCGGAGACCGAGGGATACATTGTGGCCTGCCAAGATGGTGTTATTAACACATTGGTCTATCGCAGTCGCGTGATGGGTGTAGAGGTACCTAATATCAACTGCAGGACCTGCCGTCAGGCGCCGGAGTCGCTCATGCATTTATTATCTGCATGCCCGATTTATGCGACTTCGGTCTACATCCAACGACATAACGCGGCTTTACGAGTGCTATACTACCATCTACGGCACTTGTACCAGATAGACCAAACACCAGTGCTGCCTTACGTCCCCGGAGATATCGAGTCCGTTGTCGAGAACGAGAAATGCCGGATTTACTGGAACTACTCGTTCCCGACCGTCAGGCGAATTCACGCCAATAAGCCTGACATAGTCCTCCTCGACCATCAGCCCAAGGTGATGTATGTCATCGAGTTCTGAGCACCTGCTGAGACAAACATCGCCTTGAAGGAGGAGGAGAAACGGACTAAATACAGAGATCTCCGGTACGAGCTCCAAGTGCTATACCCAGGCTACTCTGTCAAAATGGTCGTCCTGATAATCGGTGTACTCGGAGGTATGAAGCCCACGCTGCTCTCCGCATTGAAAACCATGCCTGCCTGCTAAACATCGGCAGAATGGTTGGCTGGTCAAATGCAGAAAGCGGTCATCCTGGGATCCCTTCGTCTACTTAGGGCACATGAGTCTGGAATCTACAGTGACTAACCCTGCGGGATGTGAGGAGTTGCTGTAGATTATTCGCTGGCGCTCTCTCTGTGTGGTGTCGGAGGCCACAGGGAGACTGTCCAGCAATTTCTTCCGGAAACGGAAAAAAAAAAATAATAATACTGATAATGCTGATAGACCGCTGTATTACACAGGATTCTGTGCAGTACAAGAGGAATCTGTCAATGGCCTGGATTGATTATCCCAAGGCATTTGATACAACATCCCACGAGCTTTTGTTACACTTACTCGGATGTCTTGCGGTACCAGCACCAATAGTGAGATGCATCGAACAACTGTTGCCGCTTTGGAGAACTCGCTTCACCATAACATCCGGTGCCGAGCGAGTTTCGACAGAGTTGGTGACATTTAAGAGAGGAGTGTTTCAGGGTGACTCTTTGAGTCCGCTCCTCTTCTGCATCTCACTGCTGCCGCTATTTGTTGGACTCCGCCAAACCCGCGGGTATCACTGTGGGCCACCCAGCAACCGAAGGCATAAGGTCACCCATCTATTTTATATGGATGACCTTAAACTCTATACCTCCGGAGAGCGAGAACTTCAAAATGCTCTCAGGGTGGTCGAGGAATACACGCGGGCAATTGGAATGGAGTTTGGGTTGGACAAATGCGCAGTCGTCCACCTCAAGAGAGGACGATGCGGGGAATTCCACGAAGATGCGCAGCTCGCAGACGGAAGCATCCTACGACATTTGGATGCCGGAGAGACCTACACATACCTGGGTGTGGAACAACGCCACATCCAGGACGTGAACCAAATAAAGGATTCTCTCCGTGGCAAGTACAGACACCGACTCCGAAAGATCTGGTCATCAGAACTTTCGGGGAAGAACAAGGTGTCTGCCACTAATATGCTTGCCGTTCCGATTCTGCTCTACTCCTTTGGCGTAGTCAAATGGGGAGTAGATGAGCTGCGTCAATTGGACAGGAATACCCGCAAGATGATGAATATTCATAGGAGTATTCATCCTAGATCGTCCGTTCCTCGTGTATACCTCCCACGTCAATGGGGGGGCCGAGGACTCTTGAGTCTGGAGTGCATGCATGGCAGAGTGGCACTGAGTATGGCATGTAATGTCATCAGGAGCTCGGACCCACTCCTACAGTTAGTGAGAGATCATGAAGCTGTGGGAGTTGGCGCTTTATTGTTTAGGGCAGCACAGAGGGCCGCAGATGAACTCGGTCTCGTGTTCGACTACAGGCGAGAAGGCCGGCGAGGTGACTCAGTCACTGAGCTTCCGCCTAATCGTCTGACAGCCCACATCAAAGCTGCCGAACAGAGAAATCTGTTCAGGCAGCACGTCGATAAACCCCTGCACGGTGTTTTCTATAACAACATAGAAGCACTGGGTTTATCGACTGAGCTGACCTTCGCATTTTTAAGGTCAGCGGGGCTGAAGTCGGAGACCGAGGGATACATTGTGGCCTGCCAAGATGGTGTTATTAACACATTGGTCTATCGCAGTCGCGTGATGGGTGTAGAGGTACCTGATATCAACTGCAGGACCTGCCGTCAGGCGCCGGAGTCGCTCATGCATTTATTATCTGCATGCCCGATTTATGCGACTTCGGTCTACATCCAACGACATAACGCGGCTTTACGAGTGCTATACTACCATCTACGGCACTCGTACCAGATAGACCAAACACCAGTGCTGCCTTACGTCCCCGGAGATATCGAGTCCGTTGTCGAGAACGAGAAATGCCGGATTTACTGGAACTACTCGTTCCCGACCGTCAGGCGAATTCACGCCAATAAGCCTGACATAGTCCTCCTCGACCATCAGCCCAAGGTGATGTATGTCATCGAGTTCTCAGCACCTGCTGAGACAAACATCGCCTTGAAGGAGGAGGAGAAACGGACTAAATACAGAGATCTCCGGTACGAGCTCCAAGTGCTATACCCAGGCTACTCTGTCAAAATGGTCGTCCTGATAATCGGTGTACTCGGAGGTATGAAGCCCACGCTGCTCTCCGCATTGAAGACCATGCCTGCCTGCCAAACATCGGCAGAATGGTTGGCTGGTCAAATGCAGAAAGCGGTCATCCTGGGATCCCTTCGTCTACTTAGGGCACATGAGTCTGGAATCTACAGTGACTAACCCTGCGGGATGTGGGGAGTTGCTGTAGATTATTCGCTGGCGCTCTCTCTGTGTGGTGTCGGAGGCCACAGGGAGACTGTCCAGCAATTTCTTCCGGAAACGCAAAAAAAAAAAAATAAAAAATAATAATAATAATAATGCGCGATGCGGACCGGCAACCTCCTCGCGGTGCACCCTGGACAGGGAGGGGCAACCCTCTCTGACAAATGTCGGACGTGGGATTTCAGGGCTAACCACCCTGGAATTCCAATACTCTGGTTCCACCAATCACCAGAAAAAGGGCTCCTCACAATCGACCCCAACCGGATGGGGTTCAGAGACAGGTGGGAGGGGCCTTACCGGACGGTCTCAACGTTGATGACGCACGCTATGTTAATGGACGCTTTAGGTGGACGGAGGAGTTAAGGGATGACCTGCTCATCTGCCATGAGAGCAGCGAACCTGGGCGCAGGGGGTACATGGCGCGATTACACCGGTTGTGGTGCGATATGCACCCGGAGTATCGCGCCTTCTCTCAACAACACCTGAGAGATCAAGTATCCTTCCTGCGCAGAACAGGTTTTGTAAGGGCACCTCGTCAGCTTGAGGAAGTGCCAGCCGCACTTCCACCGCGGCAAATACCTGCTGACGAGGAACAACCTCTTGAGTATACCGACGTCGATTTAAGGACGAGGGTTAACCTTAACACCAGGGTTAACCCAAAGCCACAAGACCTGGCACGAATGGATTCGTTGATTAGTGAGGAGCTTCCAGAAGATGCCAACATCTGGCAGATCAACAGCGCGGTGTACTCTGCCGCCAAGCAACTCGTCCCACAACAGCGCCTGGCAAGCGCAGTTGATAGGGTCGAGAAAGCTAAGCGGCGCGTACAGAAGATCGAAGCTAAAATTCGATCAGCAAGGCAACACGCTTCTCGAATCCAGAGTGTGGTGGATTATATAGTCGCAGGTAGACCATTTACACCGAAGGTCCGGCGAGTGGCAGCCGAACTGAGACGCCAACACCACACTCTAAATCGCACAGTGCTGCAGACCATCAAGCAGCACTGTCTAGATAGGATTCGAGCACTTATGGCTATTAAGAAAACTTTGGTCAGGCGAATGCGGAGTTTGGAACAAAACAAATTATTTCAAACAAACCCGTCTCGCCTGTTCCAAGAGCCACAGCGTGTTGTCGAAAATCCGCCAACTGTTGATAATGTCGAAGCCTTCTGGAAAGGAATCTACACGAAGTCGCGAGTCCATTCGATAATGACACTCCAGCTATAGCACACTTCGAGGCTCTCTGTCGTAGAGTCTTAGAAGAGCCAGACGAAGTGTGCCCGGCAATCAGTACGGAAGAGGTTCAACAAGCACTTGTTGGAACTAAGAACTTCGCTGCCCCGGGTCCAGATGGTATAAACAACTGGTGGTGGAAGAAGTTTCCTTCCACCCACCGCCATCTGGCCCGAGTTTTCAACTCATGGTTGAACGAGGGGCAGCAAATTCCGGACTGGTTTGTCGAGGGGCGAACTGTGCTAATCCCCAAAAAGGGGGATCTGTCTGACCCAAAAAATTATAGGCCGATTACCTGCCTCAACTCCTGCTACAAGTTATTTACTCGTATCTTGTATACCAGGATGTTGAGGTCTGTTGATCCGGTCTACCAACAGATAAACGAACAGCGTGGTGCCAAGAAGGGCCTGACAGGTTGCAAGGAAAACCTGCTGATAGACCGCTGTATTACACAGGATTCTGTGCAGTACAAGCGGAATCTGTCAATGGCCTGGATTGATTATCGCAAGGCATTTGATACAACATCCCACGAGCTTTTGTTACACTTGCTCGGATGTCTTGCGGTACCAGCACCACTAGTGAGATGCATCGAACAACTGTTGCCACTTTGGAGAACTCGCTTCACCATAACATCCGGTGCCGAGCGAGTTTCGACAGAGTTGGTGACATTTAAGAGAGGAGTGTTTCAGGGTGACTCTTTGAGTCCGCTCCTCTTCAGCATCTCACTGCTGCCGCTATCTGTTGGACTCCGCCAAACCCGCGGGTATCACTGTGGACCACCCAGCAACCGGAGGCATAAGGTTACCCATCTATTTTATATGGATGACCTTAAACTCTATACCTCCGGAGAGCGAGAACTTCAAAATGCTCTCAGGGTGGTCGAGGAATACACGCGGGCAATTGGAATGGAGTTTGGGTTGGACAAATGCGCAGTCGTCCACCTCAAGAGAGGACGATGCGGGGAATTCCACGAAGATGCGCAGCTCGCAGACGGAAGCATCCTACGACATTTGGATGCCGGAGAGACCTACACATACCTGGGTGTGGAACAACGCCACATCCAGGATGTGAACCAAATAAAGGATTCTCTCCGGGGCAAGTACAAACACCGACTCCGAAAGATCTGGTCATCAGAACTTTCGGGGAAGAACAAGGTGTCTGCCACTAATATGCTTGCCGTTCCGATTCTGCTCTACTCCTTTGGCGTAGTCAAATGGGGAATAGATGAGCTGCGTCAATTGGACAGGAATACCCGCAAGATGATGAATATTCATAGGAGTATTCATCCTAGATCGTCCGTTCCTCGTGTGTACCTCCCACGTCAACGGGGAGGGCGAGGACTCTTGAGTCTGGAGTGAATGCATGGCAGAGTGGCACTGAGTATGGCATGTAATGTCATCAGGATCTCGGACCCACTCTTACAGTTAGTGAGAGATCATGAAGCTGTGGGAGTTGGCGCTTTATTGTTTATGGCAGCACAGAGGGCCGCAGATGAACTCGGTCTCGTGTTCGACTACAGGCGAGAAGGCCGGCGAGGTGACTCAGTCACTGAGCTTCCGCCTAATCGTCTGACAGCCCACATCAAAGCTGCCGAACAGAGAAATCTGTTCAGGCAGCACGTCGATAAACCCCTGCACGGTGTTTTCTATAACAACATAGAAGCACTGGGTTTATCGACAGAGCTGACCTTTGCATTTTTAAGGTCAGCGGGGCTGAAGTCGGAGACCGAGGGAGACATTGTGGCCTGCCAAGATGGTGTTATTAACACATTGGTCTATCGCAGTCGCGTGATGGGTGTAGAGGTACCTGATATCAACTGCAGGACCTGCCGTCAGGCGCCGCAGTCGCTCATGCATTTATTATCTGCATGCCCGATTTATGCGACTTCGGTCTACATCCAACGACATAACGCGGCATTACGAGTGCTATATTACCATCTTCGGCACTCGTACCAGATAGACCAAACACCAGTGCTGCCTTACGTCCCCGGAGATATCGAGTCCGTTGTCGAGAATGAGAAATGCCGGATTTACTGGAACTACTCGTACCCGACCGTCAGGCGAATTCACGCGAATAAGTCTGACATAGTCCTCCTCGACCATCAGACCAAAGTGATGTATGTCATCGAGTTCTCAGCACCTGCTGAGACAAACACTGCCTTGAAGGAGGAGGAGAAACGGACTAAATACAGAGATCTCCGGTACGAGCTCCAAGTGCTATACCCAGGCTATTCAGTCAAAATGGTCGTCCTGATAATCATTGTACTCGGAGGTATAAAGCCCACGCTGCTCTCCGCATTGAAGACCATGCCTGCCTGCCAAACATCCGCAGAATGGTTGGCTGGTCAAATGCAGAAAGCGGTCATCCTGGGATCCCTTCGTCTACTTAGAGCACACGAGTCTGGAATCTACAGTGACTAACTGCGGGATGTGGGGAGTTGCTGTATTATTCGCTGGCGCTCTCTCTGTGAGGTGTCGGAGGCCACGGGGAGACTGTTCAGCACTTCCTTCCGGAAACGGAAAAAAAAAAATAAAAAAAAAATAAAAATAATAGCATAATTTTATTATTAATTACTAACTACCCACCTAGAGAACTGTGCATCTTACTCGTTCCATTTTGATTTTTTTGTGATTAATGTTTCCAGAAACTCAAATAACTCGAAAACGGTGCGTCCTATCAAAGTTCAACTAGAATACCTTTATTGCATAAAAAACTCTGGCATTCCATAATTTGCTATCAAAATGTAGAAAGACGTACATGCGAAAAAGTTGTGGGGCATTTTACTCCACTCCCTCCCTGTTTGACCCACCCCTGAGTGAAATTTTTGGATGATTGTTACATCACCTTATTGGCCATAAAACGATTAGTGATTGACCAAAATTTCATGTTTTTATTTTTACCAGTTTCGGAAATATTAAATAAATACCATCGTCAATGATGCACCTTTAAAGGTTTGTAGCTCCCTTAGGAAGCATTTCAGGGGCCATGTTTGTAGGAACTTTTTGTCTTATTTTTGATCGAGGAATACGCGGGTAAAATGATGACCACTAATTTCGGACCACCCTGTATAGACTGCCTCTGTAACTTCCTCGTTTTTAAAGATAGAAGGATAAAATTTTGTAATGTGAAATTAGGTAAGATTTCCAACTTTTTGTGACCTATCCGCCATATTTTTCACTTCCGGTTTCACCGGAAATGACCCCAATAGTCTTTTCTAAATGGACCACTCTGTATGTTTTTACATTTTTTAAATAAAGATCCCATTTTGGATACATTTATGCTATTTTGAACAATTTATACAGGGTTGCACGAAAAATAATTCGAATTTTAGTTGTCAATCTAGATGGCTGCGAATATGTTAAAATTATATTTGTTCCAATGTAATTCATATAAAAAATACGATAACGTCAATATGTCCAATAATATTTTGAAAAATGTGATTTTAATGAGTTTAGAGCACCCTGCATGATGCATTTTCGGACATATTGACGTTTTCGTATTTTTTATATGAATTACATTGGAACAAATAATTTTAACATATTCGCAGCCATCTAGATTGACAATTAAAATTCAAATTATTTGTAGTGCAACCCTGTATAAATTGTTTAAAATAGCATAAAGGTATCCAAAAGGTGATCTTTATTTCAAAAGTGTAAAAACATACAGAGTGGTCCATTTAGAAAAGACTATTGGGGTCATTTCCGGTGAAACCGGAAGTGATAAATATGGCGAATAGGTCACAAAAAGTTGGAAATCTTACCTAATTTCACCATACAAAATTTTATCCCGATATCTTTAAAAACGAGGAAGTTACACCTGCTATTCCTTTACACCCGGTATACAGGGTGTTCATTAAGTATGTACAATAAATTTAACAGACGATTATTTTAGTGATATTAAGACAGAAAGTTCATATAAACATGGGTCCAAAAATGCTTCGTTTTCAAGATACAGGGTGTTAAACTTTTTTAAAATATTTCTCCAAAAATACTTACAAAAATTATATTTTAATAGCTTAATAAATTGACAACAGCTGTCTTATTGTTTGCCAAAAGCTGCAATCGTTTTCCAATGCAACCCGTGATTATTTCCTATGTTTCCCCATGTTTCTTGTGTGGTCCAGGGATATGCAATTAATTGAATTTAATTTTCTGTCTCGAAAACTAAGCAAGATCCGAAAAAAATGCAAGAGACATAAACGTTGTATTTTCAGTTGCTTAACCCAAAAAAAATATAAAAATCACAAAATGGTCAGTGGCGTACATTTTTTTGTCAAAAATATTCGTTAAGGTGCCGCTCGGGACACCACTGGACTTAATAAATTTTGTCAAGTTAGTGCGTAATTAGCCCCTTAATACTACAAATAACATTGCCAAATTACAACAAATTTGGGTAACGGATAATTAAGATATTTACGAAAAACCAAATTCTTTAAAAAAGTTTAACACCCTGTATCTTGAAAACGAAGCATTTTCGGACCCATGTTTATATGAACTTTCTGTCTTAAAATCACTCAAATAATCTTCTGTTAAATTTATTGTACATACTTAATGAACACCCTGTATATAAAAATACAAGTACAAACACTGGGCCGGTTTACTTAATAATTACTAGTGAAAAGGTTTTTTTCATGAAAAAATACATTTTCCACCTCTTCGGTGGGGGTGGAAATCAGGGGATGGGGGTGGGTTGGCTCATCTGCCCGGAAGACCGAACCTCTGTACTCGAGGAAGTCTTAACCAGGCCAAAAAAGGGATTCGAAAATCATTTATAAGCTGGAGGGCGCTTTGGGGGTGGTTTTTGGCCAATTTGGCCGAAAAAATTCCGACTTCTGACCTCGACTAAATACAATAGGATTAATGCCACGCGTCTTGACAGAACATAATAAAAAAATACGCTGGTGATGAGCTTTGTCGATAAATCCAGTGTTTCCATATTGTTATAAAACATATCGCATCGACACTGCATACATTTCGATGGTCGGGTCGGCAGCTAGTTTAGGTTTTCAGATGATTTGACGGATGTAACTGACAAGAGCATCTTATATGCCTCGGAGCATATGCATAAACTTTCCAGGCCAGGATATGTAGATAAATTAACACTTAAGGTTTCCTTCAGATTCTACCCCTTCCTCCAATATTATTTATTTCAATTAACTACGGTTTCTCAGAATCAAAACTTTTTAATACCATTCTTTTTAAATTTTATACGTTAAGGATGACAGTAAAAATCTCTGAAAACAATTTGACACATTTTTTTTTGTAGATGGTCCTGGAAATGTATCGTGGTCCTGGAATAATTATTAACAACTTAGATTATATAAATCCCAAATAAGGCTAGTTGCTGGGGGACATACAAAAGTGCAATTGGAAAAAAATTATGGTAAAGGTTTTATCGTTTTAATCACTTTAATGATGTCCCAATGCGACTGTTCTAGATTTTCCCCTCCACTGAGGTGAGCTTAGGCCCCTAGGTTAAGAAATGCGACCTGAGTGGTTCTCGTACGGTTCCTTGAAGATTTCCAGAAATAACTCTTCAGATCAGCAAAGTAATATTATAAACTTGTAGAGCGTTAAATTCTGTGCAAAATGAGTACCAATATGAAATATTTTGTTCTAGCTATATCTGTGTGAGCTATTGTCAAAGTTGCAATAATTTTTCAACTTACTGAGAGAAATCGTTTTTTGTTAATAATGCTGAAATGGGTTATACACTTCACTTCATGAAACCTGGAAAAGTGAAGACACTAAACAACCTGTCCTCTGTGAACAGTTTGCGAAGAATACTCTTTTTTTTCTTCCATGTCTTCATTGGTGGTGACACCACTTCGTCACTTTACAGGCAAGGTAGGAAGAACTTTGTTAAGCTGGCTTTTCAGAATGAAAACTCCTGGAGGTCAATGAAATCTTCATATCTCTCTGGTCCACCCAGAAGTTAATGCAGATGCGGGGTAAAAATTCTTGGTAGTACTCTACGGGGGTCAGAATGATGAAACATTGAATAACCTAAGATTCCATCTGTTTGCTAGAGCCCTTGTGAAAGCTAACTTCAATCTGACTTTCCTACCTCCAACACTTGAAGAAGGTGTACCTACAAGTGCAAATGTGATTAGGTAGTGACATTAATCCCATGTACTGGGGGTGACAAAATACTAAGTATGGCCTGGCTCCTGTTGCCACCAAGAAAGAACCTGCTCCACAGACACTTTTGACTACCATAGCCTGCAAATGCACCAAATTCTACAGAGCAGGTTGCAGCTGCAAAAAAGCAGAGATTAAATGCTCGGCAATTTGTAGAAATTGCAAAGGCCTTTCGTGTACAAATGGTCCTACTGAAGAGGATGTAGATACTGGAGACGATGACGTTAGTAACGAAATGCTCATGTTAGATGAGAAAGAAGACCATTCAAACGGATATGAAGTGACTAAAAACGAACTAACGATTCCTACAAACTGTGCACAATTGGATGAATGAACGAAATTAATTGTAACATTTTCTTATTATTGAAACTTTTCTTTTATCTTATATTATATGCTTTAGTTTCTTTTTTTTTTATTGTATAGTAAACTTATTTGATATCCATCAAAGCAACGTTTCTTGCGATGCAAATCATTGTAAACCCATTTAAGCGATATTCCTTCTTTAAAAAAATTAATTTTTTTAGTAAGTTATTGCAACTTTGACAAGATCTCATACAGGTATAGCTAAAACAAAATATATCAAATTGGTACTAATTTTGCACAGAATTTAACGCTCTGCAAGTTTCTAGTATTGCTTTGCTGATTTGATAGGTGAAATCCCATTTCAGATCACATTTCTTAACCTAGTGACGCCTTGGTGAAGGGGTAAAAAAACAATTATATTGGGACATAACTGGGGTGATTTAGACGATAAAATCTTTACCAGGAATTATTTCCGAATTGCAATACTCATCAACAGTCAGTAATTGACTGGTGTTTATAATTACATTTATATTCATTTCTTTAGAGCGTGTAGCAGCAATCTTTTGCAATTAAGAATACATACGTTATTCGTAGTTATTTTCAATTTTTTATAATAATATTAAGAATGATTTTGGCTTATTCGCAACTCAACCTGATAAGTCAATGTAGAAATTTTTGCACGTAAATATTTTTGTATTTTTCTATATGTCATAAAATATTTTGATTTGAAAATTGAGTTTGAATGAGTTTTCACACAGCTCTTCTAATTTAATAATGATGAACACCAGACATAAAAATATAAAATCTTTCATTTCCTCAAGATAAAAATAAATTAAAGGAACAATGCAAAATTGAAATTTGACAAAAACAGGTAATCATTGTAATTGTTATGATATTGTAAAGTTTTATATTTTCCATTGTTATACTCCTGGAAATAATAAGCCAATTAAATTATGTTATTTTGGACATGGACACCAAAAATAACAGGCATCATATAGGTGAAAGGAATTGCATATAAAACAGCATCATTCTAGCGCCTAATGAGCGAACAATTCTATAATGATACGGGTGTTGGCGTTCGCCCAATGCCACAAGTCACTCCTCTTCCAACACCTTTGATTGGTGCAGGTGTAAAGGCCATTCATTAGCTATATTGTTGACCAAATATCAAATCATTCCTTTCTCGAACATACGTCACGTCAATTATTGTCCTTTCTCGTCAATCGTCATTCCCAATACACTGACAAATTTATATAATATCAACTGATTAATATTGAATATTATTTGAAAGCATTACATTAAGGTCTTCATCTTTCTAATATACTTGATTAATAGTAAACTTTTTAGACACCAATTTTTTCACATCCTTACATCCCCATATATAGTTGATTATAAAAAGGAAATTAATCCAGACAACGTCTACCACAATCGTCCTGAAATAGATGTACCTATGTGAAATGGCAGTATATAATATAATAACACGGTATAAGGATGATTGCTACTAACAAGAAAATAAATATAACTGTTTCAATGAATTGCAGCAAACTTTCTTTAAGCCATATTTTACTAATCTTTCCCAAAAAACAACACAAAGATTTGTATCAAAGGCCCAAATAGTTTCATTTCCACAACGCTCAACATTGAGACCTCTATTATTTTTGTGATTGCCTCTTGATTTAGACAATGTATTAAGTACTGCAACATAAATACTCTCAGTTTAACGGTTAACTGGTACGAGTGTCTGGTGTCTGGAATAAATTTATCGATAAATAAGTTGCTTTGTTCTTCGGTCACTAATCCAGAAATATCGAGCGGTGGGTCTTCATTGATGCCAAGACACCATTGTTGTAGAAAATAAATCGAATAATCTGTGACGAATCCTGAAGTGTTCTTAGTCAACATAGAGAAAAGTCGGTTATTCGTGAATGCACATTGCACAATAGTTTAAAGGATATTGAACTGCTTCCGTTGTCGTATCGTCAAAATGTTAGAAACACAGCCTATTTTACTATCAAGTAGGCGTGTTAGAAAACTATATTTTTCAGCGGGATAATGCAAGACCCCAGACCCATACTGCTCTCATAACCAAGAGGTTATGGCTATACTTAAAAAAATGATACAGAAATAATGGATAACTATAGACCGATTACAGTCCCCTCCGGTGTTTCAAACATTTTTCAAAATCGCCATTTATTTTTTTGAAAAATGTAAAACTTTTAAAAATATAAAATCCAAAAATATATTTTTTTTTACTACGAATTGACATGCATTTTGATGTTCTAACTAAACCAACTCTGCAATAAATTCCTGTTATAAAAGAATTACTGTTCAGGCAGGTCAGTGTTTTGTTAGAATTTGTGACCTCAGTGTTAATAAAAATGATTTATTGTTAAGTTAGTTATCAAATAATGGAATCAGGGCAGTTGCTCAGAAATGGATCCGTTCCTTCCATACTGTGCTACCGACGCTATTAATAAAACTAATTCTAAATGTACAGGAATAAACACCGAAGATCCTCAATTTTTTTCGGCCCTGTGCTGTTCCTTTTGTAAGCAAATGACCTTGATGATGATAAATTATTTGTCTTATCTGATAAATTAGAAGAGTTGTTGGAGCCTAGGTGCAATGATGTTCTAAAATCATTAAGTAATTGGTATTCTTTCAATACAGTCAATACACATTTTATTATTGGAAAAATACAAGTTTTAAGATTTCACAATAGACAAAGGCTATATTGTCTAAACGTTATTTGTGGCATCGTTCAATTTTCTTTCTTTTCTTATTTGGGATTTACTACTACACTTCTGAATATTTCCCAGACAATTTAAATCATATCTGGATTTTAAAAAAAATAAGCTTTACGCCTGTGACTTGGGTTGGTTTTTTTTTACATAAAATATAAATGAACTAAAATAAAAACAATGACGTTTCACAGGCGTTTCGAAAACTTAATCTGTTTCCTTTTTCAATGCTAATAATCTTTGGTGGTTACCGATGCTAAAGATGAACTTAGCAACATGATTATCTAATCTGTGAACGTAGTAAGTATCTGTGGTTATGATATAAACATTAAAATTGTGTAATTTCACGGATTACATAAACCAAAGACAGGCTTGAAATTGCATTATTTTAAATCAGTACTGAAAAAGTATTTAGTGGATACATTTTTGTATTCTGTCGATGATTATTTATTATTTTAAACCACCGAATTAGGTAAAGTGTGATAATCCCTATACTAACTGTATTGTCCTAAAGCAAAATAAATATATTATCATTACTATTATTATTAGGTTTTAGCAAAAACTTCTTTCATGATCTGCAGAATCACATCTGGTATTTTATCAATCTTCTTGTTTTGGCTCATAACCCTGGGTGGGTTTTGGCTTGCTCTACTACGCTTTTCGTTTTCCATCTGACCTTTTGGTCTAATTCTAGTTTGAGGCTTCCACTCAAGGATTCTCTTTACTGTTCTTTCTATAAGTGTCCTAGCCATCTTATTCCTTGACTTTTTATATATCTTGTCTACGTCCTCTTCTTTTATAAGTGCGCCAATTTCATGATTCATTCTTATCCTTCACGATCCATTTTCTTGGACAGGACCAAATATTCTTCTCCTTTCTTTCAAATACTATTAATTAATTTTCATCGCTGTTTGTTAATGTCCATGTTTCGCAGCCATAGGTTACTACGGGTCTTATAAGAATTTTATAAATTGTGAGCTAAGATTTTCTATTTAGTGTGCTGCTTCTTATTAACTTGAAATAGTCATAGTAGCATTTTTTTCCTTTCAGAATTCTCGCATTTATTTCATTTTGAACATTACTATTATTGGTGATTTTGGTTCCAAGGTAATCAAACGTCGTGACGCTTTCGATTTGATTACTGTTTATTACATTTGGTGGTTGTATTGGAGGCTGCAACAAAACAAGTATTTCGTTTTGACTTGATTCACTTGCAATATTCCTCTATTTACATGTGGTTTCAGATCTGTGGTGGATTGGTTCAGAGAGGTATCGTCACGTGCAATTATTGTGATATCATCCACATTCCCAAGTATTTGTGTAGATTTGTTTACAATGCTTCTTGTTCTATTCAGTTTTCTGATGGCTGCCTCTAGAACTAAGTTGAAAAGAACTTCCGAGAGAGTGTTACTTTGTCTTATTCCAGATTGTACTTTAAATTCATCACTCAACTGTCGTTGTATTCTAACAGTTGCCGCGAATTCTTCATGATAACTTCTACCATTTTTATTAATTTTCGGGGTATTCCTAGAGGGTTAAATCTTGTAGCATTTTCTTTCTGGGTACTTTATCGAATGCCTGTTTGAAATCTATAAACAGGCAGTGAACATGTTATGTTCATAGCACTTCTCTTTCATTTGTCTTATGGTACAGAGGTGGTTTATGGTTGAATCCATATTGGTATTCACCCAATATTTCCTCAGAGTACAAAGTCATTCGTTTATGAATCATCCCTGATCATATTTTATAAGGGACGCTAATTAGTGGTATTCCCCTGTAATTACTTCAGACAGTCTTTTCACCATTTTTATGTATCGGGAGATCCTAGTCTCCAGTCCCTTAGCATATCTTCTTGTTCCCAGATACGTAGTATTAGGTTGTGTATCTGTCCACTAATTCCTCCCCTCCATTTCTTTAGTCTCCTATTATTCCATCTGCACCTGGTGCTTTCCTATTTTTCAAATCTTTTATTACTTTCGCTACCTCTTCATACGATACTGATTTTACTACAGGTTCCGCACTGTAGTACCTCATCTCATTTTCCTCTTCCTGTCGTTGTTCTCCTTTCAGTACCTCTTCGAAATATTATTTTCATTTTTTGAGTATATCTGCCTAAAGATATTTATTCGAGGAGTGAATTCTTTTGTAAACTCTTTACCGTTGTTGTAAAACTGTCTACTCTCAGATCTTGTATTATTTTCTATTATTTCTTCTACTTATTTTAATAATTTCCTCTCGTTTTTCCCCGGCAAATTCGGTTTGTTATTTTTCTTTTATTGTTATATTCCATCTGATTGGCTCTTGCGTTTCGTTGGAAGTGATTTCTTTCAGGCTTCATTTTTTGATTTTAAAGCCTTTCTGCATTCTTCGTCATACCAACTGCTTTTCCTTTTCTTTACTTTACTTCCACGCCAGTGGCTTCTGTTATAGTTCTTTGTATTGTTCATTCCTCATCTATACTTAACACATGCAGGTATCCGTTTTCTAGGAGTCTTCTTTCGATTTCTCCTTGATACGTCCGCTTTATGTAGTCGTTTCTTAATTTATCCCCATTTTTTTATCAATGGAACTTGGTAATCTGATGGTTAGGTAAGTACATTACCGACTTCACCAATTTATAACATATAATAAGAGGTTTAGATAGCTTTGAACACAATGCCTCAAAACGACATCGACCATCTATTTCAGAGCAACAAATTTTAAGGTAGATATTATTTTTGTCTATCCATAATGAAGTTTAAATTATTTAATAATCTTGCTACTTTAATAAAAAGTTATTGAAATATTTTAATCAAATGCTTCTAAATTAATTTACCTCTTTAGATAATTAAAATTATTATATGATACGACCATTTTAAATTTGTACTTTGTATAATCATTTAAGTTATAATATTATAATTGATTGAATTTGCTGTTTACTAAATTCATAACTTTAGGTTATTCGCTTATTTGTATTATATTTTTAAAATTCTAGATTAATGTAACAGCTAGTGGTGGCGTTAAGCCGAAACTATTTGGGTGTTACATAATTGCCTATATAAATAAAAAGGACTAAAATGTATGGTCCCGTTTAATTTCTAAAATTATCCTTTCTAACATTACAATGGATTTTCGTCAAGAAATTAAATATTTTAATGGTTATTAAGTACATTTTCTGTCATACCGTCTAATTTAAGTATTTGTATACAATACTGATAATATACATTTCATGCGTTTTATTCCTGTTCTTCCTCATTTTTGATTTACTAAAAAATTATCTGAATTGTCTTCTGCTTTTCGTTCATACCATACTTGACTTTATAGCTTACTTAGTACCTACTATAAAATTTACGACTCCTTTTTTATTTTTACTATCAATATAAGCTTAATGATTACCTCAACACAATTTATGTTTATAATATGCCTGATAAGATTACATTAAAATGAACTAAACGGTAGTCGAGTGCACTTTTTAATGGTACACTGCTTTAAGTTTTACCACCCATGATGGTAAAAAAGTAAACATAAATGTTTGGAAAGACGACACTTAATTTCTCAGAAGTATTTAACTGCTTGTTATTCATTAATTGAATCTGATTTCAAACGAATTATTTTATTTTAAATGTGCTAATAATGTAATTTATTATATATTTATTTAATTTATTTATTTATAAAATAAAATTGAAAATGTATAAATTACACAGAATATTATATTGGGTGTTTGTTTAATGCCTTAAAATAACTGATATGCGAATTTTTGAGTCAAAATAATTATAATCAACCAAAATTGTTGTTATCCGAAAATGCTTACCTGAAAAGCATGGAGCATGTCAAAGTTAAAAACGAAGAAAATATGGAATTATATCAGTGCACTAATATATACTATAGAGTATAGAGCCTCGAGCGCTAGAAACATGAAACCACAGAATATACGTACCATGAATGAATTATAATGAAATCTTTTGGATTGTGTTGTTAATAAGCTAGTATATTAAAAGGTTTACTGCTTTTTATTTTAAATTAAAAATTACTGCTTTTTATTTCATAATAAAATTAATAATTAAGTAATTCAATAATATACCTATATATTGTAATACAAAATATACTTTTAATGTTATTCTATGTGATGAATGCATTTTTATAGGGGTAGTGATTGAAGAAGATAAATAAAAAAATATAAGTTTCAAAAACAAAAATTAATTATATAAAAAATATTAATTTATTAAGTAAATTACACACAATTGAATGTCACATGAATTAAATTATTCTGTTCTCTCCATTTTCTTCCACTTCACTTATTTGTATAATAGGTGATGTAGTTATTGCCATTTGTCCACAGTTATAAACACTTTTTCGACATACCCAGGCAGATCCACGTCCTGTCTTACAATTATTACAAAAAAGCATTTTTAGTAAATTATTGGGGGCTGGTGGTAATTGGATCATCGTTGGCACGAACATATTGCATGAATACCTCCACCCACAATTTTCAATGGCAATATCATTCATTACTTAACCTTATTTGCACTTGTAGGTATACTCTTTTTAGTTATTCAAGCGTTGCATCAGATGTCGACATTAAAGATGACAATTGAACACATGTATTTTTGGCTGTGGCTTTTACAAAAGAATTGAATTAAATCTGCCAGAATATATGCTACACCAGCTGGAAAGATGTTGTCAGCATCTTTATTTACATTTGCAAATACTTTCCCAGTGTCTTGTAAATAATTTCGTTTCTCGAAATTTTTTGTAAACTTATTTTTCCCTTTATTGAAAAAAGCAGAAGCTATATCGTAACCTGTAAATGCGTATAACAAAATAATACGCTTTTTGTATTTCTGTAGTGATTTCTTTAAGTTTTTAGATGAAAACATGTTTTGCCCAACATTGCCTTGAAGTGGCTTTTGAAAATAGATTTGAAGGTCTATTAGAGTTAATGCTACTAATTAAGCCAAGACATTTGCTGATTGGAACATTGATGTTTCAACAATCAGTTTGTCTGCATCACTTTCTGCTTGGCATGTAAATATATTATGTATTGTCAAATAATTTGATTTATCTGGTGGCATGTCATAATGACATCATTTTGTCATTTGTTTATAGTGACATAAGTAAGTTCATTATGATACTAGTATCATAATGAAATTCCAGAAAGCACTAGTGCCATAATGAGATTCAAAAAGTACTATTACAATAATTTTATTTGACTTATGTGTAAAAATTCTATATCTTTACCATCAATAAAATAAGTTTAGAAGAAAATATATGTACTAGATCAAAAAATTTTAATCAAAATACAATTTAACTTAACTAATTATTATAAATTGTAAAAGAGCAATTAAAACTGAACCTTCATTTATCATATTCTTCGTGTTCTTACTGGTACACCATTCCTTATAATGAGCAAACACAGGTTCATATACAAGCCGTGATTTTTCAGGCAAAAGATAGTCCACGACATTTCCTGCAATTTCTTCCAAATCGGAGGGTAAACTTTCATCATAATCACCAATATAATGTTTTAATTCGTTCAATACATATTCAATTTGCAACTTATAGCAGTGTTTGACAGCTAAATAAATAATTTGTTGATGCGTTGTCAAGGAAATGGTAAGGCAATCGTTTCAAAAATACAAAATTTTAAATTTTTAGAAAAATATAATTTTACATTGATATGCCACACCAGATAAAATTTTGTATGTAATTTGGATCATAAAACACGCATTATGGTACACGCCGTGTCATCAGACTCGGCTAAAGCCTCGTCTGATGATATTCACGGCTAGTACCATAATGCTTGTCTTTATGATCCTTATTACATAAATAACTATTATCTACGCTCACTAACGTAAATAGCTGAAAACGCACTTTCCGCCACCTATGTAAATTGAACCTTACACACCGTAAACAAATCGCAGAGGTGTGTTGTAATGTGACCACGTGACCAACATAACACAACACCCGTAGTTCATATTTCTGACGATAGGCTAAAATTATTCAAAATGGCAGGTGCAAAACTTAATTTTCTAACGCTCTCA
Organism: Rhagium mordax; assembly: GCA_963680705.1. Classification (NCBI taxonomy): domain Eukaryota; kingdom Metazoa; phylum Arthropoda; class Insecta; order Coleoptera; family Cerambycidae; genus Rhagium; species Rhagium mordax. Next base: position 79,192,340 of record OY796656.1, on the reverse strand, counting down.
AAACTGACATAGCGATAAAATTGTGTTTTAATTTCAGTAAATACGATCGTAGGTAAAGTATAGTACATAATTCGAGTTGTAAAGCAATTACGTACTCATGGAATTGCCGTACTCGCTGCTACTTGGCGTCATGCGCAATTTTTCCGTTCGTGCGTAATATGCTATTTACTCATTACGTAATATACTATTTTAACATTTCTATGAGCCAGTCTTTATTTTTACTATTTCTAGGAAATTTTTCTTGGCCGAGTTTAAGGGACATATTTTCATTAAACTCAACATCTGCGGATACTGGTCTTCTCTATACCCGTCAAATACCACGAACACATTGCTATCAAAATTATTCTATTCCACCAGCAATAACGTAATAGATAATTTCTACGTCATTAAAATTTATACGAGATTTCTGGAAAAATTCGTAAAAGGTCGGTTTTCTTAATTTTTTTGTCTTTCAAAGTTGACCATATTAGAAAATAGCATGAGGGTATAGCACTAATTCATAATGTAAATTTGAAGCTCTTCATCGAATCTCTTTTAAATGCGAATACGTTGAAACAGTAACAGTGAATCAATAGGAACAAAATCGTCATTAACTTTAATCTTGTTACTTTTCGCCAACAAAGGAATCACGTCATCTTTGTTCGATAATAATGTAAATTTTTTCTCTCTGTTTTCTTCATTATCTTCATGTCCTTTTCAAAAGCACTATAACTGTTTATGTTTTCATCGCCAGTTATGTCGGATGCAATAGACATAATGGCATATATATCAGGAAAAGGATGTGTTGTGTGAAAAACTCCTCTAATTTTTTTACATTATATCATCTCTTTCTATTCGAACGTCTGTCGAATCCCTGTGTTGCTGACATATTACAAAAATTTTCCATCTCTGGCATCTTCAAAAGTTTCCCAATGTCTATGTTAAATTCCATTCCAAGTAAAATTCTTACTATCCGAAACAAAATAATGTACTTAAAATTAATATTTTCTAATGACTTGTTTACAATTAAAAATTAATAAGCAGTAACAAATTCTTGGTAAACATTTTAGTATTTGGTGTAAAAAACATAGTTTCGAAGGATTCAGCTAAATTCCTTCATGGTACTACTTGAATTCCGAGGTTCAAATTCTCAGGCTCTCCAAAATAAATTTGGTAGGAATATTACACCTAGATTAAGATTAATTTAAAGCAATATATAAAAAGAAACAATTCAACTGTAATGCTTCTTTAAAGGTGAACCAATAACTTATCACCACCCATCGCACTTACTTTTGTACGCCTTGTATTTTTTTATACATTTTTAACTCTTGTCTGCATGTATTTTTTTATAATAAGTCCATTAAAATAAAATAAAAATGAAATATATTATTGTATATAATAATAATGACAATAAATCGACTATTTTATTTCTGTCTTGGCGGAGTTTAGCAGCTGATCTGCCACTCAACCAAGACAATTTTTAATAAATACATAAACATTCATACATACACAGATAGGTATTAAAATAAATAAGAAATATGAAATTGAATAATATAGTAAATAGCATTGGTTTTTTCCTAGATACCACTTATTTATGTTATACCATTGAGTAAAAAATAATAAAGAGGCAACTGTCAAGGTTTCAAGATTTTAATGTTGTATTTTTTTACCAGTAGCCCCATGATTGTTTTCAATTTTAAGGACTATACACTACAGCCACATTACAATTACTTTCCCGTAGCACTAAAACTTGATGACAATCATGAAGGTATTGGCAAAAAAACACAATACTAATATCTCGAAACCCTGACAGTTGCGCCTCTTTATTATTTTTTATTCAATGGTTATACCTAAAAGATATTAAAGAAAGTAACTTGAATATATGAAATAAAAGTTTGTTTCGTATGTAACTTGTTAATTTTAACCATTGATTAAGGAATATATAACATACGCAACTCCAATGAGCGTTATTTTGGGGGCGAGATTTTTGGTAAGCTGTGGGCATTAGTGTGATTCACGTAGTATACATTTAGTAAACCTGTGTCGTGTCTGGTTTTATATTATTTATAATCAAGTGGTAATACAAATTTATTTATCAGATTAATTTTAGTTTAAAATTATTAACGTAGTATGTTCTCTCTGCCAGCTATTTCTCAACGTTTATTTGACTTTCAACCGTCACATAATTTTAAACTAATATCAATCTGAACATTCAATTTTTATTACCACTAGATTATAAATTATATTAAAGCAGACACGACACAGGTTTATCTAAAGCATACTACGTGAATCACAGGAATGCCCACAACTTACCAATAATCTCGCCCCCAAAATAACGCTCACACTTTACCATTGGAGTCGCGTATCTTATTTATTCCTTAATCAATGTTTTAACACTATTATTGTCTTGTTTTTAAAAAGGAGCAATAGGGAAATTTTAATTAATTTTGTTTCCATATTGCAAGAAACTAACCCTAAACTAGATCTAAAAATTCCTACCAAATCTAATTGCTTAACACTCCCGGATTTAATTCCACATTATTTATTTTTCTCTCACTTTGACATGGAAAACGTTTTTGAATGACAACCTTTTTTTTTGTCCAATCATCATAGTCTTGACTCAAGAATTCACTCCTCTGTGATTTTGAAGAATTAAACAGTCATCCTGTTATACCCAAAAAAAATCACTAATGAAAAATACAAAATTCTGAAATGTTTATCTAACAATAACAATGAAACAAATTTGATCAATTTTTGATACTTCAATTTTGTCATTCCATGATCTAAAACTTCAACAGCAATATTAAGGGAAATGGGATTTTTTCCTTGATTTTCAAACATTAAAAATAAAATAAAATTTGAATATTCCTAATATCGTTTTGGAAAAATAATTGAAAATAAACTATGTAAAATGAGTTTAACATTTAAAATTAGTAACACCTTAATATTTACAGATGTAGAAGGCTTATTTATTATGTTTTACAGTTTGATATGTGAAATGAAATAAATTAACAAACTCTCAAAAGCCAAAAATGAATTCCAAATAGTTATAAAATAAGAAGAAAATATTGTTCAATTGTATACTGTTTCAGCTTCAAGTCTCGACTGGTTCTTGAAAACCCTCTAAAGGATCACATTAATGATATTCCAATGGCCTCATACATATATGAGGGCGGTGGAACCAGAATTTGGCAGTTTTATAAGTAACACTTCCAGAGAAAATTTTGAACATGAACATAGGTACCTACGAAAATTATCCGATTGTTTTTAATTTTTTTATTAGTTTAGTAGTAGCATGGAAATTAAAAATATATAGGTAGTTAGATATGTATATGTAATAGTTTTACTTCGAATTTTATTTGACAACCTAATTAAAAAGTATTTCATATTAATAAAAGATTCAAAATGATTACTTGCAAAATAATTGTAGACAGCAGACAGACAAATGTTTTAAATTAAATGAGTCTGGTTGAAGTAATGCAATCCGGATGGTTGGTCAGCAAATATAAACTTTTTCTGACCGGAAGTGCGTCTGATAAGAAATTCTCTGAACTCTCGCCGCATTTCAGTTCAGAACTGCAGTCGTAATTTTTCTCTGTTAGATTACTATTTTAATTATCACATAATTATAATTACAGACAAGCCCATTAGCATTCATTGAATGTAATTGCTGTGATACTTAATTAAACAGATTTCTATATAGTTTTGTACCTCCCACCTGGAACAAAATGGTTATAAAATAATGCTTGACAATATCATGCAGAAAGTATCACGAGAAGTAAATATACTGCTCCACAGTTGAAATTAAAAATTAATTAATTTCTTCGAAATTGTGCCATAGATTTATTGACATGGAACCGATTCTCAATCCATTTGCAATTATGAAACCTGGGTCATTTACCAAACAAACTGTAATGAGCCTCATGGGAAATGTTGATGAAATGTGAAAAAGACGAACATGCAAAATTACCAAAAATATTCTATTTATTAGATATTAATTTCAATTTATTTAAAAATATTCAAAGCAGAGATTTTCAAAAAAAATAACTGTTCGTTATTGTCCATATTGCGAATCGCATATCGACGATTTTACGTACTCAAATGTTCTTTTTTAGTGGAATATCATGTATGTACGTAAATTTCTTTAAGACCTCTTTCAGCTTCATGCACTCCTTTACTATTATTGACTCTTCCAACCAATTGGTTGTATTAATATTTTTTGTTGAAATAATGCTATCTACGCGTAGGTACATTAAAATCACCATAGTTGAAATTAAGGATTTTAAAAAAAATTTGTAATACAAGTTCCGAAGCTACTATGTTCAATTTTCAATCATGTTCGTTACCAAACCAAACGTATACAGAGTGGTCAAAACCAATTTTTAAGTTTATAAATTTTTTAATTGAACTTTCAAAAATCAAATGTAGGGTATATTTTTCAACATGATGAGTAAAATTGAAAAACCAACATTTTTGTGCAATCCCTATTAATCATTTTCGATTTATTGATCTATGATTATTATAAAATTCCATAATAAACATTAAAAAGTGAGAGATTTTAAAAAAATAATTCTAGGGAGAAAAATGGTTAAATGGTCAAATACCCAATTATTATGAAAACAAATTTTTTATGGAGACATGTGAAACATACATACAGTGTGTTACAATTTGATCCGGAACACCCCTGAAAAATCTGACTCAGCAGCGCGATTTTGGTGATATATTTTTTTTCATATAGGACCGTCCTAGATGTACGTGAAAAACATATTACGGTGTCCAGATTACAAAGCCATGGTTTGCTATGATTTTTTTTCGACGCCATTTTTTAAAAAATTATAGCGATTTTTTTATTCAAAACCTGACAACGTAGCGTTATTCGGCATCCTTCAAAACGTACTCTCCCCCATTTTCTTGAAATTATCACTGTCAATAACTCTATTGTGAAGCAACGAAAATTACAAAATACAAGAAGAAATGTTTTACTTCGAGCATCTAGGAGGCTTTGGAGCTAAATGAAATAGATCACAAGAGGAACTTCATAGAAAAAATGTATTTAGTAACGTCTTTGTTATTTATACGTGCATTCTTCAGGCAAGAAATAACATAAAACGCAATTTTCGTTGCTTCACAGTAAAATTATTGACAGTAATAATTTCAAAAAAAAATATGGGAGTTTACGTTTTGAAGGTTGCCGAATAACGCTACGTTGTCAGATTTTGAATAAAAAAATCGCTAATATGATTTTTGAAAAAATGGCGTCGAAAAAAAATCATAGCAGGCCATGGTTTTGTAATCTGGACACCGTGATATGTTTTTCACGTACATCTAGGACGGTCCTATATGAAATAAAAATATCACCAAAATCGCGCTGCTGAGTCAGATTTTTCAGGGGTGTTCCGGATCAAATTGTAACACTGTATATCAACAATCAAAACTATCAAGGAAAATAATACTTTTGAAAGTATTACTCCAACAATGGTGCAATAACACCTCATATAAATGCGTGTAAATCAAAATGGGCAACGTGGAATTATTTGATAAAACCTCTCATTTATTAATTATAAATCAAAGATGGTTATAAATAGCCGGAAGAATGTACATATAAAAAATGCTCAATTTTTATTCTACATCAAATTGACGAAAAATATACAGGGTGTTTCGTTTGAAAAAAATTGAAAACATTTAATTTAGAATTATAAATCTGAAAATTATTTTTGCAACCGTGTATAATTTTAGAACGTGAAAATGATTCAGAAATACCACACAGTTATTTTGTAACTGGTATTAACATATTTTTTTTTATTCTGGAATTATGATTGTAATGAGTTTTTAATATACACGTGTAGATGATATTATTTCAACAAGAAAAAGTAATTACATTCAATTGGTTAGGAAAGAGAAAATAATAATAAAGGTGGATAAATGCTAGAATGGAGGGATTCAAAAAAGGTACTGGTATACGTGACATTCCACTATAAAAAAAAGACTTGACCATGTAGAGTCGTCTTGGATCGCATTGTACATTCAAACAGATTTTACTGAATCTGAATATCTGAAATAATCAAAAACACATTGTGCCATTGTCGTGCAGTATAAACCCAATGTACCCGAAGAAAATTCCTCAAACGATTTAATTTTCTTAAATGCCAATTCATTTTATTTAGTGAAAGGTACACACTAATTTGTATGTCCTATGGAAAGTACAAGAATTAATTCTATATAAGCATATGTTTGTAAACGTTTATTATAAAACTTAGAACAACGTCTAAACAACATATAAAATACTACATCTTAGAAACCCATAAAAGCGGTCATAAAAATAATAACGCGATAGACTTACATATGCATGTCAGACACTCAAAGTCGTATCGAATTTTACTAATCCTGGAACTGCTCAAAATGTAGGTAGGTAAACCTGTCAATCAACCAAGTCAAAATGTCATAAATTTCTTAAATGTAACGTAAACTTATGTAAAATATCATATATTATACACTTTAGAATTAGGTAAAAGTATCTATGATACAATATTTTGCGTCCATCCAAAAATCAAATTTACACAAAGAGGATTTTTTCGTGAACCGAAGTGTCTGTCTACGACAGAGATGATATTTGTGAGTGACCCGCCCTTATAACAGGGGTGGCAAACGTATTGACATTTGAAGTGGCGGAAATAAGATTCTAATGAGCTATACCAGTTTTGTACAAGCAATACACAGACTAGAATTGATAGGAAATATTAAGCAGAAATGGGAATACGAAATTAACAGCTCAGTTCAAAATTAAATTATCTCATATTGATGTAATGTCAAATCACAAAATGTTCATTATTTAAGTTTGTGCATTATCTACATAACAAATAGTTCAAAATCATTTTTGTTTTTTTCATTTAGGTACTCTATAACATGTATTAATTGGTAGAAAATACACGATGCACCAAATGATTCGATTTAATTTTTTCCTCGCTCCAATGTAAGAGAGTTCTAAGTTCAAACAACTTAAATCGATTCTTACACTATTGTACATGTACAGGGTGTTCACGCGAGAATTGAACCCCCGTCTAGATCCCTCCGCTTTGACACAATTTGAAAAATAAAAATTCGTTCCTATACGATTTTTTCCGTAGTTTTCAAATATGTCCATCATAATTTCCTATATCTCGTCATATGCAGAGTGATGCAATTTTTTTCCCACTTGTGTGACACCCTGTATCTAATTATCGTAGTTGGTGCAGTTTTTCATTCTGAACACAAATAAAAGAAAAAAATCTAACGGACTTAAGTCCGGACTTCGAGCTGGCCATGCTATAGGACCACGGTTACCCATCCATTGACCATAGGTATTGTTTAAATAATTAACCACCGATAAAGATTTTGTGGGAAGTGCTCCGTCTTGATATGACTGATGGTCGAGATGGTACAGTACCTGCCTCTCACCCAAAAGTCCCGGGTTCGAATCCCGGTTGTGGCAATGGAAAATACTGTGAGAGGGATTTTTCCATTATACACGGATATTGGATGTGTGTCCCTTGTCTTTAAATGTGTAGCCCCCTCCCGCACAAGGCTCAGCCTTCTGGGATAAAGGGGGTCGTAATTACATGTGGTGTATTTTGTTGCCAGATTACGTTGCCATATCTTCTTGGAAAGCGAATATCTTGCAGTAACTGGTATATTAAATTTCTTAGAAAGTTAAAATAACGATTTCCTGTTAAAGCGCCATCGTAATACAGGGTGTCCCGAAACTCCCGCCTTCCCCTCTAGGTGCTAATTCTCCATGCAAAAATAGTAAGAAAAGTTCCTATAAACATGTGTCCGGAAATGCTTCCTAATAGGTAAAAGAGTGATGTTTGGCGGGGCTAAATAAATACAAGAAAAATGAATAGTGCCATATACCCCAAAAAAGAAACATGATGCAGCTACGGATACGTGTTTCGGAGTTATTGCTCCTCATCAGCGTAGCGTAGCTTGATGGATCCGTGTGGATAGGATCAGAAACAATAACTATGAACGGTTAGAAAGTAGCAGCACACAGTACTCAAATTTGTGCTTTCGTGCATCATGTGCCAATTTATGGCCTCCAATGATAACAGTCAGCACAGAGAGCTCTATGCGCACTGCTCAATTTCTACCAAGGCAAATATAAATAAAAGAGTGATGTTTGGCGGGGCTAAATAAATACAAGAAAAATGAATAGTGCCATATACCCCAAAAAAGAAACATGATGCAGCTACGGACACGTGTTTCGGAGTTATTGCTCCTCATCAGCGTAGCGTAGCTTGATGGATCCGTGTGGATAGGATCAGAAACAATAACTATGAAGGGTTAGAAAGTAGCAGCAGACAGTACTCAAATTTGTGCTTTCGTGCATCATGTGCCAATTTATGGCCTCCAATGATAACAGTCAGCACAGAAAGCTCTATGCGCACTGCTCAATTTCTACCAAGGCAAATATAAATAAAAGAGTGATGTTTGGCGGGGTTGAGTACTGTGTGCTGCTACTTTCTAACCGTTCATAGTTATTGTTTCTGATCCTATCCACACGGATCCTTCAAGCTACGCTACGCTGATGAGGAGCAATAACTCCGAAACACGTGTCCGTAGCTGCATCATGTTTCTTTTTTGGGGTATATGGCACTACGCAAAAATAGGTGTTTTTATTAATTATCTCGGAAATAATTTGGGACAACTTTATGAAACTTGGTTAACTATTTTCGATCATTAAAGGTTATTGTTTTACAGTATTAGCTAAAATTAATTTTATCCAGGGGCGGAGAAACGAGGGGCCCGTGTCCTTTGTTTCTACATATTAAGGTTTCAAGTGGACATTTTTAGTATTTTAATCCCTGATTATGATTCCCTGGTTAATTCTGCATAAAAAAGGTCCTCCTTACAATTACCCATATGGCAAGCCGTTTTCGAGTAAAAGCGGTCTAAACGAAATATTGCGTAAAATGTCAACTTGAAACATTAATATGTAAAAACAAATGACACGAACCCCTCGTTTCTCCGCCCCTGGATAAAATTAATTTTGGCTAAAAATAGTTAACCAAGTGTCATAAAGTTGTCCCAAATTATTTCCGAGATTAGTAAAAACACCTAATCCTTAGAGGGCCGTAGCTCCCTTAGAAAGCATTTCCGGACACATGTTTATAGGAACTTTTCTTACTATTTTTGCATGGAGAATTAGCACCTAGAGGGGAAGGCGTGAGTTTCGGGACACCCTGTATATTGGGCCGATTATTTGATAATTGATAATTCCGCACCATACGCTGAAAGACTGCCCCAGTTTTAACCAGTCTACGTCACTGGTTAAAGCTGGGCAGTCTTTCAGCGTATGGCGCGGAATTATCAATGATTAAATAATCGGCCCGTTATTTTAACTTTCTAAGAAATTAAATATACCAGTTACGGCAAGATATTCGCTTTCCAAGAAGATATGGCAACGTAATCTAGCAGCAAGACGGTACACTCCCCTCAAAATCTTTACCGGTGGTTAATTATTTAAACAATACCTATGGTCAATGGATGGGTAACCGCGGTCCTATAGCATGGCCAGCTCGAAGTCCGGACTTGAGTCCGTTAGATTTTTTCTTTTATTTGTGTTCAGAATGAAAAACTGCACCAACTACGATAATTAGATACAGGGTGTCACACAAGTTGAAAAAAATATATGCAACACTCTGTATATGACGAGATATAGGAAATTATGATGGACATATTTGAAAACTACGGAAAAAATCGTATAGGAACGAATTTTTATTCTTCAAATTTTGTCAAAGGGGAAGGATCTAGGCGGGGGGTTCAATTCTCGCGTGAACAGGGGTTAGTTTTATAAATGTAAACCCCCCATTTTTATTTTTATTTTTGATTGATTCGAAAAATAAAAAAACTGGCCTTACACGGTTTTTTACGTAGATTCCACTTCTGCTAACGGATTGGCAATAGCGTTTTAAATATACAGGGTGCGCAAAAAAGTTAGGTTTTTTTAAATAGAACATCCTGTATATTTTGACAAATTTGAATTCCTCCATCCTCCATCATTCTGATTACAAATATATATATATATATATACACATATTGTATATTCGCTTTACTGGTTTTTGAGTTATTTTCACTTTATTATGGATACGTTGAAACGAAAGCGTTATTTTATAAACTCATATAATATATTAATAAATGGAATAAATCAAAAACAAAACAAAATATATACTTTTAACCTATTTGCAGAGCCAAAAGTGGACTGTTTAGAACTGTAAAAAAGGGGGAATTATACCATGCGCACTCTTTACGGCATTATCCAAAGTCCAAAATAGAGATCTGTATCGGCAATTTGATGTTTAATATGCATCGATTTGAGAAGAGAATTGAAAGCTTATAAATTCCCCGATCATAAATATCGAAAAATAGAAAAACTCTCTGAAAGACACTTTACATTATTCACATTATTTTGCAGAGATCTATTGAAATTTTAGTCTACAATTAATTACTCTACAATTCATTATCAAATTGAATAGTGTCAGAAGAATTTAGATTTTACAAAGGATATTAACATGGCGAAAGGTATTTATGTAATTATGTTAGATAACAATATTGCAGATATGCTGGAAGAGGTCAGGAACATTGCCCGACAACAGAATGATTTTCTAGAAGAGCTTTTATCGCTAAAAATTATCGGTCATGAATTGGACAAATGAGACCGTGTATCTCCTAATAATTCCGATTTGACGCCTTTGATTCTTTTTTTTTTGGAAGTAGTACGAAATAAGCAAATTAAAAATATAGTAGCCTACAATCTGAGCAAGAAATAAAGGTTACAATAGCAATAAATAATTTGAGATCGAATCTGAATATTTTATAAAACGTAAGATATTTTTTCAAAGTTTGCATATGTTCGAATAAAGTTAAAAATGTGTAGGTAGTTAATATATTTTTCTGGAAAAAAAAAATATTTACACCATACTTTTGACAAGAACTAATTCTATATAAAAAGTTCTTTATTTACTTCCCGATTGTGACCCACGTTCCACGATATATCTGGCTAGAATTATATTTTACATGCGTCATTAAATATGAAAAATGCGTCAACAGTTTAGTAAAGATTTTTGTTATTAAAAGTATTAGGACGAATTGGTTTCACTTTTATATTGACTTAAGCTGGTTTAAAAAGTTTTGTTAATCATATCATAAAAACATCATTAACAAGTTTGACAAGTAATTGCTTTATCTGGAATGCACATTTAAAGGGATCACGACTTTCAATCGTTTAGAAAACCCTTAAATCTGAGGTCATAAAAATGTTAATTCATCTGTGTCACGTTGACGACAGACAGTGTAGCTGTACCATACACAATGCGAGGAAATATAAAATAAAATATCAGCAACAATAAATACAAAATAATTTATACTGTTTCTTTAAGAAAAGCTGAGTAAAGCGATAAAGATAAATTTGTTCAAATGTTTACATTGGGCACACGTGCGACTTTTTAAAACCACCTGCCTATTTATTAAGATATCTAAGAAAAAATTACTCTTTTAATAAGAATTTTTCACCCATGATTTACTGTTCGAGTCACACCGATACAAATGTCTGAAACGAATAAATCTTCTCTGAACAAATTAGGTTTGCCTATTAATGTCAAATAAAAAATACTTTAGGAACGTGTTTCGTTGGGCAAAAACAATAATCGCTGGTAATTCCACAGGGACACAGGGTGATAAAATGCCACAGAGAACGAGCTTAGAGGACCTGTACACAAAAATGGTGTAACCTGTTATATTATATTATACCTGCATCAACGTCCATTATTTCAATCACGTTTTTAATTATTGTAAAATGGTGGTGTTTATTACTTTCTCACCAATTCTAACCAATCATTAATGTCACTGTAAGTATATGTGCCTCAAATACTGTTTTCCTTGTAATCAGATTGAAATGTAAGGTGCCGTTAAAACGCCAATTGAATCTATTGATTAATTTTTTGAAGATTTTTCAAGTTCAAAATGCTTTCCTTGGAACAAGAACACATTTTTATTCGAATCATATTTTTAGAAATGAGTTTAAAAATGAAAGTGATAAGTTGACATTTATCCGTATAGGGGCGATTTCTCAATTTTGCTTTATATTTTAAAATTATCGTGAAGGTTGCCTTTAAGGTGGTGACGAATTTTTCGAAATGAAAGCAAGAGACGAATCGATGTCATGATTCCGAAGCAGCTAGGCAAGAACCATTCCATTACCAACTACAGGCGGCCAATCAACTTGCGATAAAGTAGCTGAGAGAATCATGAAAGAAATGATAAAAAGACACTGTGAGGAAGTGCAAATCATTTTTGACAAACACGCCCACTCACAGCGCTGCAGGTACTTCGTCTCACGGAGAGAGATTTAACTGGAACTGGAGACAAGCCACTAGAGCAATAATCTTCTTGGAAGACCTTCGAACGAGTAGGCAAAATGATCACCGCTAGTGATGATCGTAAAGTTTATGCTGGAGTAAATTCCTTACGAAAGCAGATGGAGTGCTGCCAACCTACAGATTCATGAAGGCAAGAGTACCGCATGGGACAGTACTCTCACAGCAGTTACTCATCATCTTGATCTCGAATCTCCCAAGTACCCAGAGAATAGCCCTGGCGCTGTACGCAGATGATACCGCGATCAACATCAGGTCAAAGAAAGCTAGTTGGCCACCCATATTTTTTTCCTTAATGAATTTGTGAATAAACATAATTGTTGATATTGGTGATAATCACGGCGATAAAAATACCCATGTTTTGAGAGGTAGAAAACAATAAACAATCGTCTGAACTGGTATTTACAAAAACCACTGGATCCTTATTCATAGGCGGCAATTAGGACGAAAACATATATTTCAATTTGATATTATCTTGAAAAACTCTGGCACTTTTGTTTTGATATGATACTTTGCTTTGGCTTGGTATTTAATATTACGTGTGATTTTTTGTTCGATAACAGAAGTAATAGGCCAGTAAAATTAAGTGAAATATACCGTAAATTCGGAACAAATTTGTAACAAGCTGTTTGTTGCGTTAAAATGTCGGGGAGGGGGTATTAAATATGTCAACAAAAATCCCAAAAAATCCGAGTATCGGAACACACTAAAAAATCGTCCGCCATCTTGAAATGCGCGATATTTTTCGTTTAGAGTCAAATAACTTTATTGTCTTAGCCGTTATCAAAAATTATGAAAATAGGAAAATTCGAGAAAACTTCAAAATCTATAAAATGACGTTTAGAAATTTGTGATAGCTTAAAAATTAAAAAAGAGCTTAAAAATTATAAGATACCAGTTGGAATTTTGTAATTTTTTTCTATAAAAGATGATTATTCTGTTCTGGTGCCGGGTGAGTCAGGTTGTATGGTAAAAAATTAATATGTGAATAGAGCATGAAAAAATAGTATTGACGGGTCTCAGGATTTTGCTATATAACCTTTTTTTTTTATACAAGGTGTTAAAGTTGAAAATTTTTCGTTGAATTTTTTAAACCTTTGATTAAAAACAGTCGTATCAATAAAATTTGGTTGGTTTATATTTTTCATAGGGCGCTACCAACTAGCGATATTAGTTTTTCCAAACTAATCCAGTGGCGTGCGTTTACACATTTTTTTTCTGATAAGAATGCCGATATCTGTGAGCCACTGGATTTTTTCATAAGTTGAAAACCTAATGCAATAATAATAAAATACTCTAAGGAAACAAAATCTTCATTAACGAAAATTTAAAAACAACTGCAACTTAATTACTATTTTTTTAAATAAATTTTCAAAATGAAGACCATTAACCTCAATGCACTTTCGGGCCCGCAAGGAAATTTCATTTTATATATTCGGAAGTTTCTGCACATTTACCCTTAGTTGACGTGAAAAATGTACTATTCGGTCAACTAGTACTTGTTGGTTGTTAATTGATTAATTTTTAGACTGCATTGAGGTTCATTTACTTCATTTTGAAAATTCATTGTACACAGTAGCAATTAAGTCGCTGTTGTTTTTAAATTTTTGTTATTAGAGATTTTGTTTCCTTAGAGTATTTTATTATTATTACATTAGGTTTTCAGCTAAGAAATTGTATAAAAAAATGCAGCGGCGCACAGTTATCGGCATTCTTATCAGAAAAAAATGTGTTAACGCACGCCACTGGATTAATTTTGAAAAACTGTTATCGCCAGTTGATTGTGCCCTATATAAACCAACCTAATTTCATTGATACGACTGTATTTAACCAAAATATATTAAAAAAATTCAACGAAACATTTACAACTTTAACACCTTTTATACAAAAATTAAGGGTTATATAGCAAAACGTCAATACTGTTTTTTCATGCTCTATTCACATATTAAGTTTTTACCATACAACCTCACTCACCCTGTATATATATATACATATATAATAAAAGGCCACATATAATAAAAAAAGGCCACATAAAATAAAAACACATTTTTATTTAAACCACAAAGGTTAATAAAAGTAAAAACAGAAACAAAATATTAAAGAAATTAATACATTAGATGTCAATCTCTGCTTCGTCTTTTAACAAAGACACAGGTGTTGCATTCGTGCAATATTGCCCAATGCAATAAATGCAACTTGTTTTGCATCTTTAATTGTATTTATTGCAGCTGCATAATTTTGAACAGTTTGTTTTGCAATTGCAAAACAAAATATTTAATATAAATTCAGGGGCACACTTTTGTGACATTTTTTCTGGTTCTAGACAAATTTTATTTCTAATCCAACCCCAAATTTCAGGATTGACGTTATCTCCTAGCCATTTTTGAACTTGAAAATACACTCACTCGCCTTATATGAATTTTGGCTGCGTCAGAAGTCGGAGGTAAAACTTCCAATTCAATTCATTGGGTATATATTTAATGTATCTAAATGAGTTCAAATCTCTGCTTTTACGATACCAATTTAACATAAATACCAATTTAACATAAATTTCTCACCCAACCCTACAAGGATGTGACATATTAGTATGGATTTTTTAAATCTTTCTAAAATTTCCTTATCATTTTTTAATATACCTAGTTAGTGCTGTTTTTTTCCCTTCTTATAGAACGCTGACGTTGTGTCGCAGCCTGAAATTGCATATAAAAATAAAATATTTTTGACCACTGTTACACCTAGGACAGAAGGATAGGATATCTTCCCCTACATATTCCCCCTAAAATTAGCTTGTTACAAATTTGTTCCGAATTGAATGCTAATTTTACTGGAGTATAATACAATCTGCCCTATTGCCTAACAGGTATCTGCAAAGGAAACACAGGTTACCGATGATTCCCTTTAAGATCACTTTTACCTATGAAACTTGCAGTCTTACATTCGCAAACGCCATTCATGATTCGATATCCTAAACGAAAGAAGTAGATATTCCTGGCATAAATGCTGAGCGATTTGACCATTATCGCATCGATTCTTTAGGCCAAATTTTATTTATCTGATTAGAACTCTTGTAAAGTTTAAATTTGTTACATCTGAACTTATTAATTATGTTGTTAATTAAGGTCGACACATCTTGAAATTATTTAGAGATCATCATGACATATATGAGATAAAATAATTAATTAGCTTTTTAACTATTAAAAAAATATATATCCTGATATAGAAAAATATTTTCAGAATTAAAACTTTATGGATGTCTTTTCTAATGAGGCCTACTGGCTCGTGCTCGTTGAAAACGTGCATTTAATTATAATTGACATACTTTTTAGGAAACCACCACGTAAATTCTTTGAAACAAACAAAATAGTACAAAAAGGTACATACGATATAAGCCATTGGCAAGCGTCCGAATCTGCGTCCGTCCGCCTGGGACAGAGCCTACTTGTTTTCATCCAATGCTCCGTGCAAATTGCTCTTCTTTGATGATAACTTACTAAAAGCTAATTGCTCTGCGTTGATTTGTAAACTGTTTTTGCCACCATCCCATAAGTTATGCGAACTACTGGTGATTTATTGCCATCCACACTTTTTATTTATACCTAATCTGCATCTAAGTCCATTTCCTCTTGCTAATTATTTTATATTAATTAAATGAATACTTCCATCTATCATTCTTATGCATTGCAACAAAATATAAATGGAATTTTAAAGTATTATAGTTTTATTAATAATATTTTTAATTTCAGAATACATTTTAAATTTTTAGGGAAACATTTGTTCCAATTTGTTTATTTTAACTCTATTAATTTAATGATCATGACACTTTCATCTAACAACTGTAAATATATGATTTATTTCACTGAGGTCCTGAAGAAAATCGTCTTTATACTTTATCTCTTATACCTAGATTACTTTAATAAATTTTTCATAAATTTTAGAGATATTTTTCACACTGA
Organism: Rhagium mordax; assembly: GCA_963680705.1. Classification (NCBI taxonomy): domain Eukaryota; kingdom Metazoa; phylum Arthropoda; class Insecta; order Coleoptera; family Cerambycidae; genus Rhagium; species Rhagium mordax. Next base: position 79,175,998 of record OY796656.1, on the reverse strand, counting down.
CTTTATATGTGAAATGTATTTGATTTCCATGATATTTTCAAGCGACTGCAGAGTTCAATAGTAATAAAACAATGAAATACAATTGTTCTAACATAAGCACAATTAATTTGATAAATAACTACTTTCTTAATTGAAACATATTTGATGTATTTTGTTGCTCTTAAAGAATGTTAAAAAATATTTGGAAATAATCCACAACAAAACTGAGTTTTTTTCGTAAATTCAGTAGAGTTGATAGAATTTAATAAGAAATTAACAAATTTTCATCAAGGTAAGACTTTCTCACGATTTAAAACTGTTGTGAAAAATAAATGGTTAGCTGCTGCAAGCTAACAAACCAAATTCATTAAGTTCTTTGACTGGTTTGGCATTTGATCATTTGATCATATAGACCTAGTGAGAGAAGTGACCTAGAGCTACCCAGAGGTAAGACTTGAATGGTCCCATCAAAAGCTCACTCAAGATAATGGAAAATAAAATCAAATACTGCTGTGATGAATCCCTCCCATATTTGTAGGTTCACGATAAATATAGAAGACTTTTCTGTCGACGTGAAGAATGATCAAAGTCAGTTTAATATAAAATCATAGGAGTACTTACCGGATTATGGTCAATAAAGGTCAACAATATTATGGAACGAATTTACTGAGTCTTAAAACTGGTTACGTTACCATATCGCCATATCCTCTAAGGATGGAAAATATTTTCCAGTAGGATGATACCAAACTCCATGCTGCTGTCATAACTAGGAAGTTACTAGAAGTTAAAATGAACGTTCTTTTATAACCCGCAAGATAATATGACCCTTTGCGGACATGATAGAAATGATTGATTCCTGGTTCCATCAATGAACCATCGGCACAAAAGAAGTTCGTATAAATCGGTACACAACATTTCAAGACGACATCAATCACTCAAGATATCTCACTGACGTGAAGAATATTTACGTTGAACACAACAATGCATTTAGCAAGAATTTTTAATCATCGTGTAACCTTCAATCGTTCAGAAACCAAAATGTTACTATTTTCTGTGAGAGCTATGTTGTTTTCTAGATTCTCACCCTTAATAAGAATTAAGAAATGCTTTACTAGCTGGCTGTTGCAATTTAAATATCACGTAATATACCATAGTTGATCTTCCAAGCGATATTGCTAAGTAAATAAACAAGAATAAACTTTAAACAATAATACGAATCTTGCAAATCTTCAAATAAAATAACATAAAACACACCACAGAAATTAGAAAATATTCCCATTTTCCAATAAAGTAATCTCGTGTAAAACAATATGAGAAATATTTAAAAATTGGCGCGTGATCAGCAAACAAGAAAAATTTTCAAAAGAGCTTATTTTGTAAACAGAAGTATTGGTAAAATATTTTTTTTCCTAAGAAATGAACTTCGTCGTCGCTCTATTAAATTATCTTACATTACAGAATTCAATTGAATTTCCCTGTATATTATAAATTTAAGATAATTCTGAGAATTTGGCCACCCCAATCTTTGATTGAGTATTCAACACTTTGAAAAGCAAGATATGATTTGATGAAGTGACATGAATATGCTGAGGGTCAAGTGAGTAGGTTAAATTCAATACATCCAACATCCAAGTTTCCTGGATTGTTTACTTGGCGGTGTTTTGACCGATGCAAAGTTATAAGAGACGGAGTGACTTTCAAATTTTATATTTCATTCGACTGAAGATTTAATATCGCCTCGTAAATCTGACTGACATGATGTAAAAGCAATCGTGTGCCATAGGTTTCTTTTTTGTGTGTCTAATGAATGAATGGTGAAATATTTTTAAAACAATCATGATAACAATTGAATAATTTTATTAATTAAGCCCAGGTTTCTTGCCAAGTAATGCTTGCTGAGTGGATAAAATGCATGGAATGTAATATGGATATTAATATCAATTTATCATTTGATTTTGTAATGATCGGCCTTTGACCTTTGGTTTAATAGCGCTAAATATAGTTCAATTTTTTGTATCGAAATATATAAATGATTCATTGAAGATTGGTCCTGATGAAGCTTTTGGAATGAATCGAAACGATGAAATTTAACGGTTATAAGTAATTTCCATGTTTTGCCTTTAATCTATGTATGGTTACCTTAAATGTATGGTTTACTTATCTAGTTTATAAACTATCTGAATAGTATACAAATTATCCAAATGCCTGGTTATTTTGATGGAAAACCATTTTTCTACTAAAATAGTTCAGAATATTGGCTATTATTTTGGTGGAAAACCGATACCTTAATGAGAAAAATGAAAGAGATGAAATAGTTTCAGTTTTCAATTGGTCATCAGGTACCTAATACTTCGAGAACTTCATTTAGACAACTGACAAAAAATATATAGGGTAGCATCAACTCCTATATCTAACCCCAAACTACCCCTTAGCGGCAACTACTTTGTTTCATACTACACAGGGTTATTGAAACATTATGAAATATAACCGTATCGAAACTCATTAGAAAATCTTCAACGGTTCTCGAGATATTAAGGATTTAATGTTTCCAACCCTGAACTTATAGGGCTGTATTTCTGTAAAATGTAGCCCACATTTTTTTAAAATATGGTAGCAGAAAAATTGTCTTATTTTTTGACGTAAAGTCGCGTGTTATAGTTTGTCGGTGCAATTTAGGGACACCCTGTATAACAATACAGTAGCACTATACAATAAAAATAAAAACAAAATAAAAACAATTTTCTTCCTGGAGATAAGGAGTTGACGAGGTAAAAACAATAGGGTGACACAAGAAGTAGTTGTGAATTTTAGTTTCAATTCTAATAAGACAAAGATGAATTTGGCTGCTAATGAATAAATAAAAGGGAACATGTCGTATATCATCATGAAGATAATTTGATGTAGAATTCACACATCACATAAGAAACATAGGTTCCTATTTAAAAAAAGTGTGAAACATTCACCTTTTGTTTTCAAATACTCGAAAAAAATAAAATGATCCTAGTAGACATTATGCATGTCAAATGTTTGCAAATAATGCTATCAGCAAAGCAACAATAAATCATTTTTTTGTTTCCACAGCCCCCAACCACGTTTTGTTTTCTGGCGGCGAATCAATGGCGAACTTAAATTTAGTATAAAAGTAATATTTCGCCGCCATCTTGAAAGCAAATGTCAATGTGTTATACATCATTAGAAAGGGAATTTTATGTAGATTTAAAACATTGAAAAAAAATTGGGTGTTCTCATTTAAAATAAGAAAGTTGATACTACTTCCGGTTAAACCGGAAGTGGTTCTAACACATGATTTATGTCAAAATATGAGAATCTGTGTATTTATTTCACCATAAAATTTTGAAATTTTCATCTATGAAAATGCCAACAAAAATGGGGGGGGGTAACTAATTCTTGTGTCACCCGGTATAGTCGAGTAAACTTTAACTTGGCGTGTGGATGAGTTGATATTGTGCGTATTATTGTATTTTCTCTTGCACACAAAATTGAAGCAATGGCCCAAAACCATTGTTTACGTATAAACATACGTGAACAATGTGTGCAAGAGAAAATGAAATAGTATGCACAATATCAACTCATCCACACGCCAAGTTAAAGTTTACTCGACTATAAAAACAAACAAATGATATTTAAGTATATTTTCCATGTTTAGCCAATTATAGTATATTGTTCAATGAGCATTTAATTATAGCAAATAATTACTTCTATCACTATCGCACACTTTCATCGGTTATATTTGCAAATTTCAGGAATATACAAGGTAAACAGTAACTATGAACTGTCAAAATTAGATCTGTTATGCTCATGGCAAGATCTGATATTAACTGAATATTGTTGTGATGTTGCATTTCTATTGGTTATAAACTTGTATCCTAATAAAAAATATGTATCATAATAAATTTAATTAATGTAAATGTCTAATCAATCAATTAAAGTATGAGAAGAAAAAATAACTTACTATTTTAGCTATTATTTTATATCTGCATTAAAATGAAAGGTTATTGTTTTTGTCAATATTACAAATTATAATATTATTGTGTAAACATCCTTTGTATGAGATATGACTTACATTATATTTCCCAGGTTATAATAATTGTGCAAATAAAATGGATTCAATGTTAAAGTATTTAACGGTGTTGTAGATATAAATTTCTATTTGAACCAGTCAGTAGCGTCAGCACTACTGGTATGATGATAGCAATATTATTTTCCTATTTGGATTTGGTTAAAATGAAGAATTGCAGTCATATAGCAAAGATATAATATATCTATTTATTGGTTATTAAAAGTTAAAAATAAATATTTTTACCTTTTGTTCAAATGATTTCATCTTAAAATACCCAACAAATTACCCACAACCACTGAAACAATCTTATAGTATTTAGGGATAAAGGGAACTAGCATAATATCCTGAAAGAGAGATAATATGTTATTTTGTTGTTGTTTTTTTTTATGATGATTCAATAATTTAAAATTTCGAATTTTGGCTTTCTGCCCAGAACCTATTTCAGCTACAGAATGCTACTTTAATATTGAGTGAGTGCAAAGGAAATTGGAGAAAAGTGATAAGAATATATAGATCAGAACTTGATCGTAAATTGCAAAACAATACTCCCTTATTGCTGCTCAATATTTTATGAGCAATTATAATAGTTAATTGGATAAAGTTAAGGAGCTTATAAAGGGATATCGTCATTATTATTGACATAATATAAAAAGGTTTTTTGAGAAACATTATTTACAAATGAGGTTTATTTTAGTAGAAATGATTTTGGGGAGCAATGTTGAATAATTTGTTGTTCCCACACTCTACTTTGTTTTTTTCAAATACGAATCTGATATTGTTTTTCCTTAATTTATTAGTATTTTTCATCACGATTCCAACGATATATTTTAGTTAAGCAAATTATAATTTTTTATCTTTCATTTCCCCATTTCGCCAAATTCAATCGCTTGTAAAAAAATCAATAAAGGTGCGACAAAAATCTGTTCAAATGCTTTTGTTTACTGATGTGTGGACTTTTATAATTTCCCATATAATTTGAAAAAATATTATACAGGGTGATTTTAAATATTAAAAACGGCATTATATCAACTGTGATAAGTACACAAATTTTATAAAATTTTAACAAATTGTGATAAATAGTAAGGAAGTTCTGGTCAAAAGAAATATTGGCCATAAGTAGTTTATCACCCAGTATCTCAGTAATTAAGCGCATCAGACAAATTTCTATACCCATTTGTGAATAGTCAAGGGATTCTCTATCATCCTTAGACGTATGTACATTTCGTCATGATATAATGCCTGTACAAGGTGTTTCTAAATTGACTACCATAAATTTAAGAGCTTGTAGAGAACGTTAAAATAAAACTAAAACCTCTATACAGTTTTGTCGAAAAACGCTTCGTTTTCAAAATACAGGTTGTTATAGTGTCGACTGGCATATCAGTTATTTAGCTATATCTCTAAACAGAGTAGGCAGAGGAATCTAAATTTTTGTGAGCGAGTGTTACTTAAGACTACCGATGACTGTATAATATTTTAAATCTGATACCACCATTCAGTGGCGTAGAAAAAGGGGTAGCCTAACACTTTTTTGTTAATAAAAAATTTGCTGTCAGATATTTTGAAAATATCGTTACATTTTCAAATTCCCCAATCAAAATGCTATAATAAAGATCTCTTATTAAATATCTCCAGAGGCGTTCGTTTTCGAGATATTCTCGGTTTTATGTGGCAATACTCATGTGTTTAATAAAATTGTTTTAATATACTTAGTCAATAAAATAGCAAAGCAGAGGTAGAATATTTTAATAATGTACAAGATAAATAAAAACTTCCGCACATGTGTAATTTACCATTTTACTACTTTTTATAAAATATTGCAACTGAACGATTAATCAAAAAAAGAAAATGTTCAATATGAATTTGTTAAGAAGTGCACCTTTGAGATTAAAATGTAATTTCCTGACAGTTAAGCAGGTGTGAGTTGCATTTGTTTTTGTTTTTATCTACCTTGTGATGATTGTCACTTTTTAATGTTTTTCGCAAATTAAGTAGGTACCACATAAAACCGAGATTATCTCGAAAACGAACGCCTCTGGAGATATTTAATAATAGATCTTTATTATAGCATTTTGGGGAATTTGAAAATGGGACGATATTTTCAAAATATCTGACCAAATTTTTTATTAACAAAAAAGTGTTAGGCTACCCCTTTTTCTACGCCACTGAATGGTGGTATCAGATTTAAAATATTATGCAGTCATCGGTAGTCTTATGTAACACTCGCTCACAAAAATTTAGATTCCTCTGCCTACTCTGTTTAGAGATATAGCTAAATAACTGATCTGCCAGTCGACACTATAACACCCTGTATTTTGAAAACGAAGCGTTTTTCGACCAAACTGTATAGAGGTTTTAGTTTTATTTTAACGTTCTCTACAAGCTCTTAAATTTATGGTAGTCAATTTAGAAACACCTTGTATAGTATATTTACATCAATTATTTTTATAAAAAGATTATTATGTTGACATATTATTATTATTATTATTATTTCCACAACATTTGGCAGACTGCTGTTTCTTAACGTCACTAATGAATAACTAGCGATGAACTCGTCGATGACTATTATACTCTTCACGGACAATTTAGTGCATTTTATACAACTGTGGCACTTGACTTTTTAAATAATTTTCGTTTCTCGTAAGGAAGCGCATATACTACTACATCACGCACCTCAGTGATGTCAACTATATTTTTGTTAAAAATGGTTTTCGATACCTACCTACTTTTTAAAAACATTAGGATTTTTTCGGTGATCGGACTTTACGCTCTTAAGTTGCAATAATTACAAGAAACGCACCAGATTGACACATGGGCAGATCAGCGGATAGATATTTTGAATATTGTTTAAAAGTAAATGACCTTCTCAATACAATACAAAATACAATAGTGTAAAAATATTTGCTCTACGGCCGATATTAACAATTTTAAAAATGCAGCAAGTGCAATATTCTTTCAGTGAGGTGTATAATTAAGGAGTTAGGTAATGAATAATGAAGGCATACGGGTAAAAAACAAACAATTAAAATGTAAAAATATTTTAATTCTATACTAAATATAAGTACAGTGTAAAGCAGTTGAGAGCTACATTTAAAGGAACAGATCTATATATCTGTATTAAAATAATTTGATACAATACACTTAAAACAGTGTAGATATTGGTAATTGAAGATAAGGGAAAATTAATTCAAACGAAAAAATCATCCTAAATATATTAGAAATAAAAATAAATATAACTTTTTTATACTTAAGTATGTATAGTCTAGACATACAATTGTACGCAAGGAAAAATATACATATATAAAAAAATATGAAAATTAACAATATTCTAAAAAATTATGTACAGGAGATTCATATTTTACAGATATATCACCGTTTAAATTTAAAAATTCGTTTTTCAATTACATACTATAATGACCCCACGAATCATTATTCCCCTCCACGGTGGTATAATTTCCTATGGCTCCTGAGCTACTAAACATCGGCCTCTGTGGAATATATTGATATGGAGGTAAATACTGATGATTATTGTTTGAATAATAAGGGGATGAAGGGGAAAGAGACATCCCCGACTGATAAGAATATATTCCAGATGAATTCGAATGAATATACCTCTCAGATTTCACTATAGAACTTGGTTGTAATTCGTGATATCTACTAAATGATGCGTTTGACTCCTCATAATTTTCGACAGACTGTAATCCTTCTGAGCATAGTCTCTTATTTTTATAGTTGTTGTTACTTTCTTCTTCATCTAACGCGTGTTTGAGATAAAGTTGTTGATACTGAACTTCTGTGGGCAAATACTGATCTAAATCGCTGCTATCTAAGCAATCATCTGGAATATAAGTACTGTCGATCTCTGGTATTCTTTGATATGGCTCCAAATCTAAATTATGTTGTTCACATGATTTTAACAGCTGATGTGACGATATTTGAGGACTATGAGGTTGAGACGAACAAGTCGATGGAGAAGTAGAACTGTGACTTCTGGGACTGCAAGGGGAATCTTCCTGCTTTAACGACCGTGAAAATGTAACATTTTGTCCGTGGGGAAGTTGGTGCACTGAATCTGGGCCCTTGTGTTGTTTCCTACGTCTCGGTTGATATTTGTAATCAGGATGTTCGCGTTTGTGAATAACTCGCAATCTCTCAGCTTCTTCTATAAATGGTTTCTTGTCGTTATCACTCAGAACTCTGCAACAAAGAAATGCTTTATTAGTAGAGAAATAAATCTTACTGTTACAAGAACAAAAATATATAAGTATGACGTCATTTTAATTAATGCATTTTTGGTAAATGATATATTATTTGCAAAATTGAATTCATGTTCATTTTTTATAATTAATTAATGATAATAATAACAATAAAAATTTACTGGTGTCAGATACCTTAGATATAAATAATATTTTACAAATACCATTACTATAATAATAATAATAATAATCGATGACAAATAAACTAAGAACATACCCACAAAAATCCGTGAACAAAAAGCTCAAGTTTATTGATCATTATAGCATAACAAGTTGTTCAAACTTGGCTCAATCCTGATCCCAGCCTCAAATCACCGGAAAATATTATTTAAACAATTATTACTACCAAGGATTCCGACCCGGACCCAGAGCTCAACCCTGCCTGCACAACTGTCTATATTTTCGGTCCAAGATGTCTATGACAATTTAATTTTGACCAATCGTTTTTTTTCACATTCTTGGTACTATAGCAGAATCTCGTATGGTTTTAGTATCATAAATACGGGTTACTTTTTTAGTTTATTTGAAGCATGTTCCACGTTGGTGAATAAATGACTCATGCAAAGCAATTTTATTGTCTGATATAAAATATTTGTAATAGTGATCACCACTAATAGGTATAACACCTATATATCATTTTTACTTTAAGTTACATTGTTGTTAGGTGATGTATATCTAAGAAAGCCTCAAAATATCTAAATTTTGGTAGAATGCCTCTTAGTATTTTTAATAGAATATTCACATGTTCATCCCGTCTTAGATGATTATCTATTATAACACCATTGTATTTTACCGTTTTAGCTGCAGTGATTTCTATGTCGTAATCAATATTTGCTAATTTAATTATAGTGAAACTTGGAAGGTTAATAGGATAACTAAGTAAATGCCAAATAATGGGTTTATTTTACATTTATAGTTAGCAACTTGCTACTAAAGAAGTCAAGAATCATTGAATTTTCTTTTATTATCCTTTCTAGTATTTGCCTATAATATACCACAATATCATCGGCGATTATAATTTTTACCGGTATACCGATAAGAGAATTTTTTTTTATGTAAGGGTTGCGTTGATTCTGGTTTGTGACCATTAGCACAATGTCATAAGAGAAAGTTTAACAATATCATTAATGTAGAGTGTAAGTTAAATTATACTTTTACTAGAATCGAGTTTTATACATTATATTGGACTCTATCCTTTGGGTTACTTTCTATGATAGGCCTGTAGAATTAGACGATGTAAACGGGAATCTGTAATAATTCGTTTCAGATAGCCGTAGGTAAAAACAGGTGTATTTAGTTATAAGGAATATACCTCTGCGATTCCTTCCAAATCAAATAAACAGAACATTGTTTAAAAGTCACTCTTATGTGAAAAAATCATGAAATTTGGAGTTTTTTAAAAATTGCAGTAAGACTGCAGTAGATTAATTTTTTTGAATGTTTCTGTTTACTAGGTAATTCCAAACCGGTTAATTTAAGCCCCGGTTGATTTCATTTCATTGATTATTTATTTAAATAATTGCCGAAAACCATCGAAATTTTCGAAAATTTCAAGCATTTTTTACTCTGAAAGGAAAAATGCTAGACTCTTGAAACTTTGGTGGAATATGTGTCTCATTACCCTCAACTTACAAAAAAAATTTCATTTCAAAATGTTTATTACTTTTCGAGAAATTCAATTTGTTTATTAAAAACGTCCCAAATGTTTAATGAAAAATTGACCTATTAACGTTATGAAAAATAATTCAACCACAGCTCATTTTTTTCGCCAAGACGTCAATTTTACGAATCTGTTATGGGCGTATCGATTTTCAATAATTTTGACCGTCAAAATGGCGTTAACAACATTGCTACTTTTCGGAGCAGCGTTTTTTGCAAATAACTTTACAACAAATGAACGTATCTGCACAAATCTTTCATATTTGAGTTGCTGGTATTTTTCTACAAATTTATAAAAAAAAATTGTTGCTCTGGGACATGTAGGAGCCGAGATAATTTTTTAAATTGTTTAATGCGCCAAACGTTTATTTATTAATATTTATGGCCAAAATTGAAACTTGTTGTTAATAAGATCTTGAATTTTGTGAATTCATCAAGTCCTATTGAAAACGGGCCCTTTTTGAGGTCAAATTATAATTTTTAATAATTAGTGATTTTAGAGCGTCTTCAATTTATTTGGCTCAAGGGACAGGCGAATTTTTGATCAAACGAGTTTCAAATTGGGGTAGCGAAAAAAATTCGTCATATCTCCGTTATTTTCCGGCCAATTTCGACGTTTTTTTTTTTAATTTGGGGTAGCTCACGAAAATAATAACAATGGGCACATTTGCAATATCCAAATAATAAACATACAGGCTGTCTATTTTACGAGGGCCACACCAAATATCTCGCTTAATATCTATTGTTGAGGAATAAAGTTTTAGAAATAGTAATCCCATTTTTTGTGAGCTATATTTCAGTAAAAAGAAATTTGAAATCCATAGCCTACTTTGTGAGATATATTACAAAAACCTGAAAAGTAGGAAAACTACAAACGGTTATAGCTTCCTTATTTGAAGAGATACGAAAAAAGTTGAAGGGATGATAGTTGATGGCAAAGACAATAAGAATAATAATATGTATCAAAGAATTCGAAAAACGCAGTTGGCTTTGACATACGCTCTTGTGCAAAAATTAAAAGAACAAATCTCAAAGTAGGCCATGACACCATTAATTCCGTTTATTTTTTCTCTTTCCAACGATATAAAATATGTCACAAAAATTTTAACTGATAGTGCCAATATTTACTATTTTACGAAAACCACAATTCATATCGTTAAATCGTAAAAATCAGCTATGCCATGATAGTAAAAATTCACTTTATAATAATTATAATTCAGTAATTATTTATTACAATTTAATACAAACTAACAAATGTCTCATAAATAAAAATAAAAGTACAAAATGAATATCCAAAAAAACGAAAAATTATTTAGTTATTAAAATATAAATTTTTTGGGAAAGCAAAACTAGCTTTCAGCGTAGTTGCAGTTTGTTACAAGATGCCGAAGGGATAGCAAAATATTATTTAAAATAAACTACCGGAGCAAACATATGACATATTCATATGGTTGAAATCAGAAAAACGTATAGAATCCAAAAATATAAGAAAATACAGGGTGTTCCATTTAAAAAAACATAACTTGTATCGGTAGATCGTAAATACAATGTTCAATTGTTTTTCTAAAAATGGGATTTTTAATCCCTTCACATATCCTACAACTTTTACTTGAAACTTTTTTTTCTAAAATTACAAATTAAAAAGTTATCGTGGTGATCATTTTCGAAAATTTTTCGTTTTTTTGGATATTCATTTTGTACTTTTATTTTTATTTATGAGACATTTGTTAGTTTGTATTAAATTGTAATAAATAATTACTGAATTATAATTATTATAAAGTGAATTTTTACTATCATGGCATAGCAGATTTTTACGATTTAACGATATGAATTGTGGTTTTCGTAAAATATTAAATATTGGCACTATCAGTTAAAATTTTTGTGACATGTTTTATATCGTTGGAAAGAGAAAAAATAAACGGAATTAATGGTGTCATGGCCTACTTTGTGATTTGTTCTTTTAATTTTTTCACAAGAGCGTATGTCAAAGCCAACTGCGTTTTTCGAATTTTTTCATACATATTATTATTCTTATTATCTTTGCCATCAACTATCATCCCTTCAACTTTTTTCGTATCTCTTCAAATAAGGAAGCTATAACCGTTTGTAGTTTTCCTACTTTTCAGGTTTTTGTAATATATCTCACAAAGTAGGCTATGGATTTCAAATTTCTTTTTACTGAAATATAGCTCACAAAAAATGGGATTACTATTTCTAAAACTTTATTCTTCAACAATAGATATTAAGCGAGATATTTGGTGTGGCCCTCATAAAATAGACAGCCTGTATATGTAATTGTTATAAACAATTTTTTTTTTTTAATTTTTTCTTTTTTGGGCTTATGCAACTTATAATGTGCTAATGTATTAAATATACATTTATACAGATTATTAACGATTATTATATATCTTTATAAATCTATATTTAATACATTAGCACATTATAAGTTGCATAAGCCCAAAAAATAAAAAATTAAAAAAAAAAAATTGTTTATAACAATTATATGTTTATTATTTGGATATTGCAAATGTGCCCATTGTTATTATTTTCGTGAGCTACCCCAAATTTAAAAAAAAAACGTCGAAATTGGCCGGAAAATAACGGAGATATGACGAATTTTTCTCGCTACCCCAATTTGAAACTCGTATGATAAAAAATTCACCTGTCCCTTGAGCTAAACAAATTGAAGACGCTCTAAAATCACTAATTATTAAAAATTATATTTTGACCTCAAAAAGGGCCCGTTTTCAATAGGACTTGATGAATTCACAAAATTCAAGATCTTATTAACAACCAGTTTCAATTTTGGCCATAAATATTAATAAATAAACGTTTGGCGCATTAAACAATTTAAAAAATTATCTCGGCTCCTACATGTCCCAGAGCAACAATTTTTTTTAATAAATTTGTAGAAAAATACCAGCAACTCAAATATGAAAGATTTATGCAGATACGTTCATTTGTTGTAAAGTTATTTGCAAAAAACGCTGCTCCGAAAAGTAGCAATGTTGTTAACGCCATTTTGACGGTCAAAATTATTGAAAATCGATACGCCCATAACAGATTCGTAAAATTGACGTCTTGACGAAAAAAATGAGCTGTGGTTGAATTATTTTTGATAACGTTAATAGGTCAATTTTTCATTAAACATTTGGGACGTTTTTAATAAACAGATAGAATTTCTCGAAAACTAATAAACATTTTAAAACGAAATTTTTTTTGTAAGTTGAGGGTAATGAGACACATATTCCACCAAAGTTTCAAGAGTCTAGCATTTTTCCTTTCAGAGTAAAAAATGCTTGAAATTTTCGAAAATTTCGATGGTTTTCGGCAATTATTTAAATAAATAATCAATGAAATTAAATCAACCGGGGCTTAAATTAACCGGTTTGGAATTACCTAGTAAACAGAAACATTCAAAAAAATTAATCTACTGCAGTCTTACTGCAATTTTTAAAAAACTCCAAATTTCATGATTTTTTCATATAAAAGTGACTTATAAACAATGTTCTGTTTATTTGACTTGGGAGGAATCGCAGAGGTATATTCCTTATAACTAAATACACCTGTTTTTACCTACGGCTATCTGAAACGAATTAGTTACACCGTTTTTTCTATTTCTGCAGACCTATGAGTGTATAAGCAGTTCTTCTGAATTCGATTTTCTCCAATATACTCAACAAGTCTGGATGGACCATCGTACCAAACGCTTTTGCCACATCAACGAAGATACAAATTGCAGGCTCAGCTGCATATACAGCTAGTCTCTACCTTATTTTTATCAAGAAGAAAGTAAAAAATATCCCTTTTATAAATTTGGCATTTCTGGGAGTTAACCTCATTTTTCGTTTTGACTTCGCTATAACGTATGTCAAGTAATTCTCTTTAGATACTAGGTTTCTTCAACTGCAAAATGACTTCAAAATATTAAACTATTAAGAACATCTTTATTCTTTGAAGTTATTGGTGGGATATTTTTGTACGTTACACGTTTGTCATATTCTGGTACACAAAAATGCTCAATAGTGGCTGCCCATGTGCCATACCGACTATAAAGCCTGTCATTCATGGAATGGTTCGCTGAGTATTTCCTTGAGATTTGTAATTGCTCCTTACATGCTTAAAGGTTTTAGATGTTTTCTTGACTAAAGTCACCTAAGTAATCCCCGGAAAATCCTAGGATTTTGTGTTAGGTAAAGAGAGTCAAGAGAGACGATGCACTACAGTTCATTCTGGAGTCCATACTATATCTAGAGCTAACTATATACACTTCAGATCTATGGAAGACCAAGTAAAGTCAGTAAAAGTGAGTGTACAATTACAAAAAGTACTGTCTAGAGTAGCTCTCGACAGTAATATCTAATCTGAATAGTTACTCTCCGAATACCAACAAGTTTCTTATTGTGAGAGTTTTGCTGAATGTTTGTGTAGAAATGGCGCCTAAAGAAGAGTGATCTAAAGACGAAACCATGGAATTGTTCGAGATATATAAGGAAAATTCGATCTGAATCTGAATTCATACAAGTTTTCTAATTCACTTTCAATAGCACGAACATGATATTAATTAATAGTAGACACGGCGTTAAGAAAACTATCTGATAGTAAGGCTTCCAATAGTCTGATCGTAGTCCTTTGTTAATAAAAATACTCTCAAATGGACAGTAACTATGGAGAGCAACTCTCGCAAGTTCTTCTCAAATGGACACCCATGTAAGTACTTTGCTCAAAGCACCACTTCAGACAGCCAAGAAGTGAAGAAATCCATTGACATGATACTGCCAGTTCTCATATGGAAATCGTACGCCAAAAGTTCAGTAAAAAACGCCCATAGCCACTACATAATGAGTGACACAGGTAAGAAAAAGTTTCTATGGGCATTCTATAGCTGCAGCCAAGCACACATTAAAATGTACCATTTAGGAGTGCAACTAATATTTCCGGACCTAGTAAAGGTGACACGATTGACACGAATCTTTGCATGTACCGAGGATGACCCAAGATACATGCAAAGATTCGAATTGTCATGACGAAAATTTTAGTTAAACAGGCATTGGATAAGATATTGCAAATTAAAAATTTTCGCTTTCTCGCCACTTTCTTGTCCTGCTATAGGTACCAAGCATACAGTAATTATTGCTCTAAATTATTTCTCCATACATAGTATTATTTTATATCTTCATGTTGCCATAACTGTAAATGTACCTGACAAATATTTTAATTCAACATTCAAATAATATATTTATTTATACCTGTAACTCAAAAAAATCGTGTGGTGTGCTCTAAGGAGTAATTCGTATTGTAATTCAATAAATATTTTATGATTTTAATTAATATTCATCAATACCATTATCGACATGAATAAATCATTTTTAAAATAATATTAATTTTCCTTATATTCATCATTTTAACATTTCAACTCCAGGTGTATAAACAACAATAAAATATTCTTAAGAGTCACAACTTAGATATAAAATCATCAGTAAACAGAGGGTTGCAACTTGTACAAATTCAATCTTATCAAATAACGTAATGCATAGCTGTATATAGGGGAGATAATTTTTTACGTGAGAAATATCCTGTGAAATTTTCCAGATACAATAATTCACAATGTTGGCAAATGTCAATATTTCTAGATATTATTATTTTCTCTAAAATAAATAATATTACAGTTGTGAAATAATATAAATATTTAAATATAAAAATTATTTCAATTCCTGACATATTTGGTTATTTAAAAATATAAATAATAGGTTCTGTTTAGTTGAAATTGTATAATGAAAAATAATATTTAATAGTTCTTCAATAATTCCATTGATACAGTATGACCCACTTAAGATCTCAACACCCTTATGTACCCGTTCATTGATGCTTTATTAACTTCAAACTTTGGTGGTAACAAAAGATCGATAAGGTGATTCTTTGTAATTAGTAATATGAGATACATGTCAGTAGCGTGCGATTTTAAGGGTGTTTGAAAAGTCGATTTTTCAAAAAAAGTATTGGCAATTTTTTTATTTAAATTTCGGTTTCACCAACGTAAATTTAAAATATTGCGAAGGGAATCCATATGTGAGTAATATGATAAGTAAAGGGAAGGTGCAAAATAAAAGTCTTAATTCTCACAACTCATTTTAAACAAGCCGGTTTCGGAACCTTTATTTAAGTTGAATCTTCAGGCTACGGAGTGACAAACCTCTTTTAACTAATCACTCCGTAGCCTGAATATGGAACTTAAATAAAGGTTCCGAAACCGGTACTACCGGTAGCTTGTTTAAAAGGAGTTGGGAGAATTAAGACTTTTATTTTGCACCTTCCCTTTACATATAAATTTAAAACCCCGAGATATCAATTTTAAGTGAGATCACTTATCCACAAAAATTCAGTTTTTTATAAGTGAACAATTTTTTTTATTAGTTAAATTTCGCCAAAACTGATTAAGTAGTGAACAAAAAAGAAATGCCGTGAATCCTCAGAAAATGCACAATAGGTTTTGGCAAAATTTAACTCAAAAAAATTGTAAACTTATAAGAATCTTTACTATAAGACATATACAGAACTATATTATTATTATTATTATTATTATTATTATTAATTTTTCGCCTCCTGGTATAAATCACCCTGTACATTGGAATTAATTATTTTTTTTATTATATTGCAGTTTAGAAATGTTGTCTTTGGTAACCGAAATATAAGTATAAAGGAAAAAACATAAGATAGTATGAACAATACTGGGTCTTTACAAATTAAGTAATAAATAGGAAAAGACAATCTTTAAGACTATGTAAATATTACCTTCCGTTCACAAGAATTATAATCAGTGCCATTTCCAGATTAAAGAAAAAAATTAAAGAGATGCACCAATCATTAAGCATTAATTCTTTATAAAATAACTTTTTACTCTAGTCATAAAGCAACAAGTTTATATAAAATGTAATTATTTTCTCTCTGGCAATGGTCACTAAAGATTATTGTTAAGAGTCTTATATACCGACTTAAATCGTAGTTTTCGAATATCTCGTTTAAAACTTATACGATTTGAATGCAATTTTTATCAGATTAATCTAAAATATGTATAAAATATCGGAAAGTTATTTTTATCTTCAATAGAAAAAGAATTTTTTTTTGCATGCATTTTATATTTTTTCAGGCCAAACTATTCGACATTATTCATTGCTTCTAACTTTTAAATTCATTTATCCACGACTATTGTATAATGTACCCATTATACGTCTGTTTGCTCGACCTTAATAATACCCATTAATCACGGCAGTGATTAATGAGTCATTAATCACTACTGTCAGATGCTTCCTTGATTTAGCTATAATATTATATTGTTCTGCTACAAACAATCGGTTTTTAAAATTTTATCGTGTAGTGTAAACCACTAAATATTTTCAATTCAGTTCTGTACATATAAAAAAAAAATTAAAAAAGTGAATTTTCCTAGATCAGATTCGAACCCGGGACCCGCGGCTGGAAGGCAAGGAGCATCTACACTGAGCCATCAGCGACTTCGTTTGTGCGTGTCGTATATCTGTTTCTTAACATACCATGTTCAACTTCAACAAAAATATTTAGTAGTCGTGGATAAAAATATAGTAGTCGTGGATAAAGTATAGTATTCTACTCGCGTATAATGGCTATTATCCACTCGGTGATTTAGGCCACTCGCCTGCGGCTCGTGACCGTAAACTTCACCTCGTGATTAATACCCATCATTATACGGTCGTTGAATAATATACTATTCTCCCCGCTCTTGGTATGAGCTGTAAATTAATTTATTCGAAAAATAAAAAGTGCAAATTTATGCTTTAAAAGTGCTGCTATCTCGCACGAATTTGCGAAAACACATAATATGCAGCTGCAATATGCAGTCACAGTAGTTTCGGTTTCATTGTATCATTTCAACCTGTGCGGGGTGTGTAGAATCGAGACTTGCATCTGATACAGACCCTTAAGTGTAAAACCCTAAATTTCCCTTTACATGGATAGATACCATCATAATGTTTTTCGACAATTTGTTGTAATTTGTTAATAATATTTTTACCTATGTAAAATGCAAAACAAACCATTGTATTTACACATCAATATCAAACTCATTTCGAACAGCTGTTTGATCTATAAATATGTTGAATAATTTAAAACTGAAACATGCAAATAAGGTGATGAATAGATGAATGTTTTCCATTGCGTCTTACGTCATCAGGTCGAACCAGAATGGACGAATAGCATAACGCCGTCGCAATGTTTCAAAACATACGTGCCTGGTGTTGTGCATGCGATGTCACAACTAACCTCAAATATTTGCATTGTCTAAGATTTTGAATATTATGTCGCTATTATCAAAATTTCTGCTTGGTTCCTGTACTGTCAACTAAAATACTGTTCAGTTCATTATTAATGTTTTAATTGCCTTTATCTAATAAAATAAAATGCTTTTTATAGGTTGGAAATCCAACCTATAATTATTAGCAGTCTATTTTCAATAATCTACAATATTGAGGCTTTATAAATCTACGGCCTGAGAGAGTTTTTAAATGTTATAAAGGATCTAGGCCAAAACTACAAAAATTAAAATTAAAATTGAAAATAAATTAACAAATACTAAACATTTAAGTTTATGTTATTCATATAAAGCACATGATCCATGCGATGCAACGAGTAACAAACTAATAAAATATGTCTGTGATACGTTTAATATATGGCTGCGCAATGGAAAACATTCATCACTCCAACTTTAACTGATTCCTTTCACCGAGTAACGCATTACACTGAAATAAGTTCTGACTTCGAAACTCGATTCAGATACATATTCTTTAAACTCGTAAATTTTGATACGGGAGGAAGGTCGTTTAAAAAGTATTTGTTTCAAAACCTCCTCAAACCATAAAGGGCTCATTTTGAAATTGTGACTTCTAAACTAATATTTATCGGCTAAATGATGTGAGTGACAAAACGGGTGTCTGTGCATATGGGATAAGAAGAAGTAAACTGTTTGATGATAAAAAGCCTAATTCCAGATCTTGATAGTCTCTTGTTCGGCATAAAACTGTTAGAGTTACGAACCACAGTTTGGCAACAATTGAATTTCAAACCCCTGGATGGAAATATCAAGATTTTTTCATTCATATAAGACTTCATCAGAGTGCGGTTACCGGAGCTCAATAGATAACGAACGAAGCGGATAGTAGGTTTGATTAAAGGATATTAGCATCACAGTACATCAAATACATTAATGTACGTCAATTCAGAACGGAAGAGAATTACAACCATAACTTATGTGATTGGGCACTAATTGGAATATTCAGATAAGCATTTCGAAAAGCAATTTTTTCTAAAATATGCATTGCTTCATAAGCTGGGCTCTTTTGAAGTTTCCAAACGTTACGAACGCAGATAGATCTGAGTGGAGTAGATGTCTGACTAAATGCATAACTGCATACCATGGAAAATGTTATCCAAATAAAACATTTAAAAAAATTCAAATATTTTTGTACTCTATAAGAGGATTAAAGGTTCATGCAAAAAGCCAAATTTTATTTATCTAAAAAATTATATATCTTTTATTGGTAGGTAAGTATTTGAATAACGACTAAATGAGAAAATCAATTTAGAACCATAACAATAAGAATCGATTTTTCACATCGAAATTAATTCGAAAATATTGGGATTATGATCATCTCTACTAAATTACTCAATTCATCAACAAACTGAATAACTAGAATGAAGTCGGGGACGTAAAATTAAAATGAATTGATTATGGTTGACTTCAGATTTGTAAGACACGTAAAAAACCGGCGGCTTGTTTGATGCCGATAAAAACTTCAAACAATCCGGCTCTTTTTATATGCTGAACAGATATGAACTGAACTATACATGGTCCATAACGATGTTTTCATCCTGTTTTTATAATTTTAAGAAAAATCAAACTACTGCTTCTATACTCGAGTAAACTTTAACTTGGCGTGTGGATGAGTTGATATTGTGCATACTATTTCATTTTCACTGACACACAAAGTTTAAGCAATAACCCAAAAACATTGTTCACGTATGTTTATACGTAAACAATGGTTTTGGGCCATTGCTTCAATTTTGTGTGCAAGAGAAAATACAATAATACGCACAATATCAACTCATCCACACGCCAAGTTAAAGTTTACTCGACTATATTTAAGAATTACAATGTATCCAAAATCAGTTGAAACACCGCTGTTTCATCTGCACCGCCTTGAATGTAGTAGGTACTCTAAAGGCGATACAGATCAAACGTGGGCTCTTTTGATATATAAAAACGTTTCAAACTGAAGTGTTTCAATTGACTTTGGATAAACTATGTTAGTGTGTTATATAATATTACTGCAGATCACATTTAGGATGCGGGACCATACCAAAGTCTTTGAAAAAAATAACATATTGTTAATTTACCAGAAGATCCCAAGTAGCATTGCAATGCTGAAATTCTTCCTTGATCAACAGTCACCTGACCTCTCCAGTCACACAAGTATGGAACGTGGATACGCAGACAACTGATTTGTTTAGCTTTCTTTGAATTAAGAATTATTCTGGATAATATCCAACTATGGAATTTGAATCACGCCTGCCAGTGATATCGAGTGCGTAAAATTGAGTAGCGTGCCTATTGCCTACTGAATTTTTATTTTCATTGCTCAGCTGAACGTTCAACAAATTTTCTTACCATAAAATACATCATGAATTTCAAAGCAATTTCAAAAATTTTTAATGGAATTGGGTGTTGCATTTCCACGGCAAACAATTATACGTTTTACCCTTGTATATGTCTTATTCTCGAGCTTATTCTCGCTGTTCAGGTTGAAAACCTTTTGCAACCACGACTCTACTAAGACACAAAAGCCGGTAAATGTATAAGGCTTTTGCCCTGTTTTAATAATTAAAGAAAACAAATTTTGTTTTGTTAATTAAAGAAACAAATTTAGCCCTCATATGACATTTCGCTAGGGTTTTTAAATGAGTGCCTATTAGACAAAATGACAAAGACAGTTGACAGTTGAAATTGATGAAAACGGTTTAATCAATTAACATACTTATGCTACTCTTCCAACTTAGAAGAAAGAAGTAACAAACGATGATTCAGGTGCTAGTAAATTGTGATCTTGAGATCTTAACAATATGTTGAATAAAGAAGCTATGCTATAATTCTGGTTATTTGCAGAATTACAATCCTTCTTTTTAAATATGTTTCCTATAATATTATTTCTGCGACCATAAATACACGAATTTTATACAGAATGTTATATAGACTACAGAGATGTAAAGAGATTTACATGTTAAGATCCCTTGTCGTCGGCAGCTTGCTGTTTTTCGTTTTTCGCTATTTCATTTCGTTACAATAGTGAGCTAGAATCAAGTATACGTCTATATTGAAATACTAGTAATACATTAACCCTATGCTCAAACGTATATTAATTATTCTCATTACCTTTCGTGTTCACAACTCAGCTGCTCAGCATGGTTTTTATTATGTGAGAAACCCTATACTATTATATTGTTAAAATTGATATCCTAATCCATTACAGATTTATGATCATGTAATAAAAATGTAAACATGTGATCACGTGTAAATTATTCAAAAAAAAATTAAACGTATAGCATGCTTGTTGTCGTTTCATGATCACCACCACAAAATTGTCTGAATAATTCTTAATTTTAATTACATGCAAGTTGCACACTCTGAAACAGTGATAATTATCTCAATATCGAAAACAGTCACCAAAAATATTGAACGGCATCACAATAAACTGTAATTCATTCATTTTATTGGATACAGGCACAATATATGAATAATATTTACCAAAACGAATATCAAGTCAAATCATAACCATCTGCAATTTATACGTATCGTTTCTTTGGAAACTGAAGTATTGCATATTATATCATATTTGAGTATGAATTTATGTTAATTTATGTAGCACAAGAGTCCTTGGAATTTTATAAATCTATTTTTATTTAATAATGACTACGAAATAATGTTGCTCCTCGTTAATTGACAATTCATTTTACCTCCCACAAGAGCTTTGTCGGAACTTCCAGGCGTGTACATTTTAAACCTGAACAACACGTATACAAAACCGTTATGTTAAAAATGTGTCGATGTACTCTCTGTTACTTTCATTAATTTAATAAAAATAATAGGATATTCTATCACTAATTTCTCACTACAACAATGTATTAATAATAACAATAATTTATAAAACGATATATTTCGTTTATTCCTTGTTTTCTCTATATAATTCAAGTTACGTAAAAATGAACATATTTAGTATTTAGAGTCTACTCGGTAATATGATGAACAGTGACGCAGTTTTCATGGTGGCCTGGATTCAAATCCGGGTGGTATTATGTGGAAAATAATAATAATAATAATAGATTTAGGTGCAGAGGATGATCGCTTCTGTTCACCATCAGTCGAAAGGGATGTCTAGATAACTTCTAGCACAATGGAGGTTCGGCAACATTTCCAGGTTGAAGATACCAGTGATTATACTCCTGCAGTTACCATTTAGCGTCGATGATTGGTGTTAGTATCGGAGACAAACAGTGTATTACTTAAATTTGCAAATTATTATCAGAAACGATAGATGGTGTAAACAAATTTTCAATCAACAGCCAAATTATAAAAATTGGCAAATTCAAATTCAAAATGGAGGAACAATTAACACCTAACGTTTTATTTCAAACTGACTGAAAAACTTAAACAGTAATTAAATTATTTGTTGGTTTAAATAATATTTTTGATACCATGTTAACAGCCAAACAGAGAATAGATTTAATTTTACTGATTAAGGGCATCATATGCATAAATCAAACAAAACGGATTATATTTTACTGACCGAAATATCTCCTGTTACCTCAAATTAGGATACGATACAGTTATATTTTAGAATAGAATAGAATAGAATACTTTATTTCAAAAACATGATTTATTTAGGTTATATTCTTTTAAGTATATATGAATTCTGAAAAGAGATGAACTATTTTATAATTAATATTAACAAGAAAAATGAATAGTGCCATATACCCCAAAAAAGAAACATGATGCAGCTACTGACACGTGTTTCGGAGTTATTGCTCCTCATCAGCGTAGCGTAGCTTAATGGATCCGTGTGGATAAGATCAGAAACAATAACTATGAACGGTTAGAAAGTAGTATCCTATCCACACGGATCCATTAAGCTACCCTAAGCTGATAAGGAGCAATAACTCCGAAACACGTGTCCGTAGCTGCATCATGTTTATTTTTTGGGGTATATGGCACTATTCATTTGTATTTATTTAGCCCCGCCAAACATCACTCTTTTATTAATATTAACATTCTCTGGTTAATTAGATGTAATGATTATATATATATATAAGGGTCTATTTCAAAAGTGGTTTTCGCTTCTCCACGTGTTTATCCATTCTGGCAACAAATCAACGATTTAGGTATACTTGTATTTATACTCAAGCCACAAAGTCACATAATAATTGTTGATTATTTTGATCAAAATTCCATCATATCTTAAATTTCAAACGGAAATACAAAAACAAATTATTTGCAGTTGTTCAACATATACCAGGGTATTGTAATATTTGTAATTACTCTTTGTTAGCCGTTGTGTATTTCAGACGTCATTGTATAATTCTATTCGTCTCCATAATTGTCGCTCGTTTATCTAGGTATCTTAAATTTGAAACCAAGTTGTAGTAACCATGTTCTTAGTGTATCGTTACAATAATATGTAGACAGTTCCATTTCAGGATTCAAGTTCAGCATACATTTTTTACTAACTACGCCTTAATTCCGTCCTATTTCTACAGATTAATTGACTTTTGTATTTAACATCTCGTATAATAATAATCGATGGTTTGGTAGAATGTGGTAATACTTTTTCTCATAACGATTTCACGTGACTTTGCATTGTCATCTCACCATCTTCTATTAGTTAGTACCTCCTAACCTACTGTAAATTTCTCATACGATTCAAAATAATACTATTGGTTCCTGTAGTTAACTAATGCAAGAATACCAAAAGATATATACATATACCTAGAATAGGTAAACGTTTTGGGTAATTAATTACTTTTTAGGTTTGTCCATGTAATCATGTCTTCATCGTTATCATGTGAAATTACACGTATTCATTAAATAAAATAATTATTACACGTATTACGTATGCACCTTGTTCATAATAATCAATCCTTTATTAAATTTATTGTACTTTTTGTCTTTGTCAAGAGTATTTAAATTTTTTAAGAAATGTTGGGCGCGCCAATGCAAATAAGTCAACAATTTTTGGCATTAGACACATCTATAAAGCAGAAACACATGGTAAATGGGACCGCCCCAGTCATGGTCTCTAATGACCCATACTGCTGGCATGAGCATGCGACTATCGAGACGATCGGCCAAATTAATATCCGCGCCACATTACGCAGCATCGGCGGCGGCTTTGACTGCACCTCCCACTGGGCTCTGTTATCCTGATTGCGGGTACACACGCCGACTGCTCTACACGCTCGTCGCAGGGGTTGTCATCACAATCTTATGCCGATATTTCCCAAAGTTTCATCTCAAATAATCTTGTCCATACTTTCTCTTCAAAATATACTGTATTACCAAGTAACCACACGCCCCCAAACAAATTATAATTCAGGAATAATTGATGATAAAATAAGTAATTTATTTCCTCGAATCCGAGAGAGTTAAAGAAACTCTATGCGACCATTTTCTTTTCTTTAAAATATTAGACATATGCTTAAGTTTCTCAATAAGAGATAGGCTATGAAGTATGTAAAAAAACTCAGTGAATAAATATTGTACGTAAAAGTAGGTTATGCCGATTATTTTAGTATGTATATTGTATTGGGTCATGAATTTTGTGAAATTAAAATTAGAAAAAGCATTGTAGCATTAACGAATAATGTTTATATCTCTATCGCTTTTCTACTGACTATAAAATTTAAATGTTACTGCTAGAACATCAAATAAGAGATGTTAAATAAAAATAAAAACAAAATAAGAATATTTCGAAACGTGAATTTTTCGCACTTTTACTAGTCAGTCTATATGTATTTTTGTATTGAAATTTTTAACACCCACTTTCTGAGAATATACTAAAGATTATGGAATCACAATTAAAAAATTAAATTAATTAAAAAATGTAAGTATTACCAGATTTCTTTTTTGCAGATTTTTGCAATACATTTTCTTTATAGTGCAAATGATTTGCTTGAAAAGGTGAGGCTAGAGGTTTACCTAGGAGGTAGTGGCAATCGTTGTAGTACCTATATGTTGTACATATAAAAAGAAATTAGGTGTGTGGAATGTGTTAGTAATTATGAGAGAAACTTTTAATATTATTTAAGAAGTACTACAAAATAAACATCTATCATTTTCCAATATGGAAGCATATTGAGATTAAGTATTCTATCAATACTTAGTAGCCGAACTTTACTTATAAAAATACCTTTTTTCTATATCTGTGCGCTGTAGGGGATGCTGATAGCAATTTCTTCATATTAATGGTATAGTGTTCATCGACAAAGTAAGTCATTTCTCTTGTTTTCAGTCACTCTTGTCGAAGTTACTAAAATATTTTATCAAATGGTAAGAATAAGTTTTTATCATATAAATACGATAAAAAAATATAAATATAAAAAATATCCTGTAATATTTAATTCTCTACATATTTTTTTCCAAATGCTAAATATGTTATTTCTCTTGGACAGACATGAGAATCAGTACCAGGTATTTGTATATAAAATTCCTCACAAAAAAATCGACTGTTAAAACATTATTAAACAATTAAATGATAATATTTCCAGAGTATCTTTACAATAAATAAAAATATACAAAAACATCGACCAGATAGATTTTGGATTGATAGCCTGTTCATTACATCGGTTCCAAATGTTTTCTTGAATCAATATCCATGTGAATATTTAAATTAGACGATACTATAACTAAAGCTAATAATAATGACACTCTGTAATGCCCTGTATCCCTGAACTAACGTTGTGTAGGAGGAGCACACATTTAATGACAACAGACACACCACCTAATATCTATGAATAGAGGAGTAATCTCTCTCACGGTTTGATTCCTCTCTATTATGACTGGGAATCAAACCCGGAACTTTTTCGTGGGGGCCAAGTAAACTTGCCCCCGTCCAATAGACTAATATTTCTTATTTAGGATAGGTAACTAAAACTGGTATCAGTCAGATAAGGCAACAATACAATGTTTCTATGGAAGTAGTTACGATCATAGAATTTGCGAAAAAAATAATTTTCAAACAACTGGCCCCCCGAGGAACTCAGTTTACACCTGTATGGATTTATTTCTCATGGGATAATCTCAAATTCAAGGCGTATAAAAAAGCTACCATTAACATCGGGAGCTCCACTGACATATTAATTTTTGTTCGAGAGTTAGAATTTTATATCCTTTTATCCAACTCTAGGAGAGCGACGATATGTTATCCTTTCTATTTAGAAGTAGGTTCAAAAATTAAAATGTTAATAGGATATATTCTAAGATGGGCCTATTTGGGCACAAAACAAATCATAAACTCTTCAAAACTTGTCCTAAATGAAAAAAGATGATTTAGGCAGTCACAGGTGTAGCTTGACGGATAGTCACTTCGTTATGGTGAATTCTTAGTTGTTTTGGTGAAATTTTGCAAGAAAAATATACTAAGGATGGCCAAATACTAGTTTCTTGAATTGGAAGTAGGTGCCTATTAAATCAATCACTGGGCACGTTCGCATGTACGTTTCTTCTTTATTCTCGGTTTCTGCTCTTCCTTTAGGTTATATTATTATGTTTGTTAACAAATAATCGTGACTGAATGTGCCAAATCCTATTAGGGAAAAAAAATGATCAATCAATAACTTGATATAAAAAGTATAGTTATACACTCTCTAATTTATTTAATTATTATAGTATAGGTTATGGTTATAGTATCTAGTATCCTTAATATACTGAGAAGCTAATCAAGATTTTTAACTACACATTGATAAACTGATGCTAAGCAAGGGAAATGTAGAAGAAAATGAATAAAAATATATTTTTCTATGTATTTTTAATTATGACTGCAAATATGTGTGTGTTAATTTTTAATTAACTGGCAATTTGCAAATGAAAAATTTGATTATTCTTTCCCAAGGTGAAGAATCGATTAATTTGTTTCTATTTTTAGAGTCATGATACGCAAAATCAACGTAATGAAAATATTTTACCTAGTAAATTGTAGTAACTAAAATAATATTAGTATCTTCATTCAAATATGCGGCTCTCGACTCTGGGTATTTTGTTACTGCGTAAACTTGAGATTAAGTATAATGAAAATAATAATAATAATAAAAAACAATGCAGTTCGAAGGACGAAGGATGTCTGAAATTACATACTTCATATTATAAATCTAGATTAAAAATATTTGTCATTCAAGTTGTTTATCTTTTGCCCATATGTTTGCTGGATCTGCACTTCTCAGAACTGAGAGTAATCGAATTATATATCTGGAACACATTAGACTTTAATTATGTTTACTTATTGAATCGCAGAAAACAATTTTTATGGACATAATTATATGCAGATCAGCCTTCTTTAGGTAAAACAAAGTAATTGATTAATTATAAATTTTACTCGGTATAGCTCATACTGATGCCAGTGAGATTCTAATCTATAATATTCGTAGACATATAAACAAATTGAAGATGTTCAATTTTCGAATTTCGCCCACGTCTTATTTCGCCCAAGTTTTATTTAGATATTCAGGCTCAAGCAATATTTTACTATACTTTTTTACTAAGATACTGATTGGTAGAGACTAGAACATTATTCACATACTGTAAAATACGCAAGAAATCCAGTAATTAGTTTGTTTTTAGATGGACTATATGAGTAGGTAGGGCAATAATTAATTATCTGTAGTGGAGCTGATAAAACTGTAAAGTATATTTTTGTATTTTTTTCTTCCCAATCGTCTTTAGACTAACCCATTTACCAAGAATTATTTGTTAACTATATATACAATAGTAGATTAATCACCTAACATAATTTAAACCTAAAACAAAACCAAACACAGAAATAATAAACATAAATCAAGAAAAAATAGCAAGAGACTCATTCAACAGAAAGAATATAATAGAAGAAAAATACTTCATGCCAAGAGGATCAACGTGTGTTTTCATTAAATTTAAATACTACAAGTTAGACAACGGCAAATTGGTCGGTTAGCTTGTAAATAATAATAAAAGAGAATACTACGGTGGCAAAGCTAAAATAGTTTGTTTAGCAAATATTAAAAAATTAAAAACAATAATCTTAGCAATTAATTCGTGACAAAGAAAGTTATTTAAGTGGTGTATGATGATGGGATATTTTATTTAGCAATTCTTATATGTTTTATCAAATATTAGAATAGTGGTGTCATGGTTGATATTGTTGAAAGTTCCATGACAATTACAAAATGATATTTCCGATTTCTTTTTAAGTGTCTTAATTTGGAAATGACGGTTCTATATACATCTTAGTATATTTTATGTACTTTATATTATTTATAGTTGATTTACTTATGTCGCTCAAAGCGGTAATTACCCGTTTTTTTGCAGTAGATTGTTGTTTGATACTTTGAAGTTTTTGAACCATTCTACCTCCTACAGTTCTCCATCTTTGGCTTTATCAATTGAATAATATGTTGCAATATTTTGTCAGGTTCAACATGGCATCATACATTATGGATGTGATAGGATTAAGAATGATGAGTAATTTTTCATTTTACGAATTTCTCAAGAAACCATTATCTTAAGATGTATCTGAATGCTAAATTTCCACTTTTAATGACATTTAAAAATGTTCGAACAATTCATGTTTACAAAGAGATCCTCAGTGCTTTGACGACTACAGGTAGGTTATTTATTAATATCTAGTTAAAGGAAACATCTTTGCGGTATTATAGTTAAAATTGAGTTATGATAGCTTTTACTCAATTGACCATCAGTTTCATCAAATTACAATAATCAATTATTGGATATTTTGGTTTTCAGAAGAAAGTACGTGTTAGTGGTGCATTACCTTCTTCAAAATTTGATATTGGCCCTATACTGTTTCATTCAATTAAAAATTTTGAAGAATTTTAAAAACATTATTTATTTTAATTAGATATTTATAAACATCTAGAATTCAATGAACTTAACGGTTGGACTTAATTACCAGGTTTTATACATATAGCATATAAAAATTCCTGAAAAATATGTTATAAACGGTTACAAAAAGTTCAATCTCATCATTCCTCCGTCTTGGTGTGGAAATTAAAAATATTCGACGCCACTGATTCATCAAATTATAATCAAAAAGTCTGCTGTATTTATGATACTGATAAATATCATTATTGAACAATTTCCTGTTGACTTAAGACTTTTACATCCGGATTTTTTTTATTTTTCTTACGAATGATAAGAGGTAAAATGCTAGTTACATATTATTTTGTTTATTTTATTTTAAATATATTTGCACACGTGAATTTATTTTATCACGTTTTATATTTATTATTAACCGGGTGTTCTTGCTTACAATGAAAATGAGGCAGTTGTATATAATAATGAAATGAGATGATTACCCATCTTTCTCCTTCATCTTTTAATACCGTCAGGGGTATGTATTCAAAGGGTGTGTTAGTAATTGTAAAATTATACACATATTATAACGTCAAAAGTATATTCAAATCAATATTGCGAAATAATTTATGATATGATAAAAAGGCGATTGAGGTAGTTTTTGGGGAATAATAGAATCGATATGCCAATCATTTTTCGCATAGCTTTTTATTAATCAGTATCCAAATTTGCTTTACTTTTCTTTATTGATGGTAAAATAAAGTAATTTTTTCCCTTGAATTTTTTTAAATAATTTGATAAATAAAATGCAAATAAGGAAGAAGAAGAAAATTAATATTGGCATTGAGTGGCGTTGGCAACAATACCCAAACCGAGGTATGACAATCATTCGCTGAAACTCATTCTAATGGGCCGCCCATTTATTTCGTAATCAACGGTTAGCATAATTAAATATGAATTTAGGTCAGAGATATGCCTCTAGTGGTCGTCCTTCGATTAGTGAGTTGTACAACTTTGTGTACATATTTACTCATATTTTGATATTGAGACTGCGGTTCCTCCAATATCTCACTTAGAAACGTATTTTCTTGAATCTAGTGCATGAGATGCGGCAAGGTGATTTTGGAGATATTGAGGTCAAGATTTGGACAATCACACAGATAAACAACTAAGTCACATTTTGGGTTTATTAGATGGTCAAATTCGTTTGCTTAATAATACACACCTTTCTACTCCTGCGGTTTTCATCCCCTAACAGTTTATTTCTTTCGCAAAACGTTTTACAATTTCTGAGAATATTGATTAAACAGGAGACTTTGTATAACTACAACTTCTACACATTATACAAATTTTGGAGTGTTATAACATCGAGAAAAAATTCAATAATAGTCTCTGAGACCACAAAAGTCTGCTTCAATCATTAATATGATGTTATGATAAAACGGCATCGGACCTTTTAGTGTGAGCAAAATAGTTATATCTTGATGTTTTCGAAATGATTTTTAATACTCTGATATGGTCGAGTAAACTTTAACTTGGCGTGTGGATGAGCTGATATTGTGCGTATTATTGTATTTTCTCTTGCACACAAAATTGAAGCAATGGCCCAAAACCATTGTTTACGTATAAAGATACGTGAACAATGTTTTTGAGTTATTGCTTTAACTTTGTGTGCAAGAGAAAATGAAATAGTATGCACAATATCAACTCATTCACACGCCAAGTTAAAGTTTACTCGACTTTAGTGTCTACGACTCTTTAGACGCCATTTGAAGATAATGCAGTTTAAGCAAAGTTTTCGAAATAGTGGGAAGTTTCTCAGGATCTCGCGAAATCCAAAATCAAATTACGTTGTTGAGAGAAACTGATTACGTATCAGTTTAACTGAATTAACTTTTTAATTCTAAGGTTCTGAAGTTTTTTTGTTGTCCTATAAAAAGATTTTAATATTTGTAGTTGTATTTCTTCCATGGCTTTCATGCGTTTTCTTTCTATTTGAATTTTTGAGTATTTCAAGCATTTAACTTCACTATTTCTTTTTTCTCTGAAGAGCAAAAACAAGAGTTAAAGTTTTCGATTTTAGATCAAGAGTCATTCCTATTCGTTAAAAAAAGCATGCTTATTAAACTTAGTTTACCTTCACTGTTCTAATAAATAACAGCAAAGTGTAAGAAAGAAATCTCCAAAACGTTTTGGGAAAATACTTTACTATAACTACCGTAACTACTTTGGTAATATTATGCCAAATTTCGTAAAATGGAGTGGCATCATATTTGTTGCATCAAGATCAACGGTTATTACAGATTCTGCTTTTAAAAGATTTCATCCTCCCACTCTATATTTCACTTTTCACTACCAAAGAAATGGATGGATGAATAAGTTTTCCCAATTTGACTACTTACCATTACAAAATTTATCTGTAATGGATGAAACACTGACCAAAATGTCTTTTGCAAAGATATTAGCAACGTTGAAATAAGAGAAAAAAAATACATAACATCATTTCGAGATAAATATGAGAGTTATTCTTTTTTTATATTGTCAAACTCTTCCCTATGTGTAATGGTTACAGAAACTCTTCCGTATGATCCAAAGAAACCAAGATTTTCGGATATTTTGAAGCATCACCTACTAGAAATAAACAAAGTTTGGGAGATAAAAGCTGCATTGACTAGACTATAAATATCCAAAGCAGCTGCTTGGTTAAACTGTTTTATGCAAATGCAATACTTACTGTCCTACTTACATTGTAATAATAATAATATATTTCAAAGAAGCTAATCAAAGTAGAGGAAATGTTTAATTCATAATAATGTGCAAATTCCACAACTTATTTCCATTCAAGTGCTCGAGATAACCATGAATGAGAATTATCGTAAATAATGCAGCGGATATAAGATATAAAGACAGCCAAAAGTCAACTCCAAGTCGATCATTGACCGTGAAACAGGACGCATCTGCTTGACTTGGAAGTAACCCTTTCATGACCCTCTATATCAACATATTTCTTAATAATACTAAAAATAATATCCATAGATTATTCCTTAGCTATCTTGTTTGTTTTATTGATCTTACCGAAAGAATACGATAAAGTGTCCACGATACGTTATCACAACTAGTCAATAACTAAAATTAATTAATATTATAAAATTTAATATAGTGGAACCCAGATACGTTTATAATGCGAAATGATGTTCTTTAAGAATCATGCGACTTGGCACATACTATAATATGATAATTTAAGGCTCATTAAAATGAATTTAAATCGCCAACATTAATCTTGATTTATAAATGACTCTTGGCAATATTTAAACAATAAATAAATGTTACTTAAAAACATTTGTCAGTTCTTTTCGCTAAGTTGTTGTCATTTACCAAAACTGTTTGTCATTTGCGAATAGCGGAACACAAGACATTTTATTTCTATCATGGACGTTATGGTCTATGGATGCTAATGTTGAAGTAGATGTATTGTTGAAGTAGACGTATTCATCAGAACGATTTATTTGTTTACAAACCAAATTATTCCAAATATCTATTTTCGAAAAGTTATTTTGAAACACATTTTTAGTGAAGAATCAAAAAGAACTGTTGAGTATTTCATTTTAATGAATACAATAGACTAAGTATATGTATTTGATCAAGCACAACTCATCGTGGTGGTAACCGAGACCCAAGACCAACTTAGCAATAGCAATAGCCACGTTTACATAAAATATTTAATAACTGTGTTGATACGCCAGATTAGTATTATGCATTTATTTACGCAAGCCTCGGGAAAATGTAACCGTTACTCCTTTAGGATTACAGCACTAGAATGAACCTATACAACCCAATACATTGATAATGCCTAAAAAACTAACTGTTCAATATACTATAGCATTAATGTTTCTAAATATTGGTTTATTGCTGCAATTTGAAATCACTGTCAATGTACTGAAAAAGTTATCGAATAATTTTATTTGTAAAATTAAGACTATTTATTTAATTTCTTTTTTTTTATTTATAACATTTTTATTGGCACACTATCTCAATCTGTCTCTTACAGAAAGTCGATAGTATTTAAAATGGTTTTTTATCGCATTAAAAGTTTAAATTGTTTCGGAACAATAAGGATAACTAATTTTACGTTCAACATTTCAACTTTGCGTTGTTATTAGAAATTAAATCAAGTGTATGATTGAATCTTTAAAACGTTAAATTAAATAAAACAAACTTTACCTCCATAATTTTCCAAGTGTTTTCGATAGTTCTGCGTTATGCAGTTGAGGATATTGATCAGCCAATTTTCTTCGTGCCGCTTGGGCCCACACCATAAATGCGTTCATAGGTCTCTTCACATGTAACTTCCTTTTATCAGAAGCAGCCCTGTAATCAAATATAAATCATTATTGACTATTAATTAATTAAAACTAATTTTCATATAATTCAACGGATGTGAAAAAATTATTACTGGCGATACGCATAAACTTAAATCATGTATTTACTTTTCTTTATTTATAATTTATTATAAAACTTTCATACAAACTGTCCCAAAATTCGATGCCTACTTGGTTAAATTGGATAAGCTTTAAACAAATTTTCTGCTGCTGATTCCAAATCTATTAAGAAATCACTCCTATCTGACAGATTGTAGACTTTAATATTATTAGATATTAAAACGATTGCTCTATACCTATAGTCTTTTGTTGCGTAGGTACCCTGGTTAACTTTCGTTTCTTTTATGGCAGTTATATCGAATTGGTCATTTTTAATTGCACTCAAAAAGAGATTTCATAATCTTTAACTCAGACGATTGCCGTGATTTCAATAAAACCAGTGCCTGTAACTACTAATTGAACATCAGCATGGGTTGTAAAATCAGTTGTACTGAACAGAAATATAGAAAAGTTATTAAACATTTTATGATGGCATAAAAATATTGTTTATATAAAGGTATCCAGTATCCAGGGTTTAAGACTCAGCACAGGTGGATATTTTAAGAGCAGTTTTAACTATGTTACTAATTAGAAAACGGTTAGTGTTAATTTGTATTCTAGGTGTAGAGTATGCTTACACTTAGTCTTAGTTTTACTTAATTTTATGGTACTACTTTGCAACTTTAAGCTAAGAAACATTTACATAATGACAACACTTTTTATAGAAGATTGAAGAATAACATTTTTTCGAAGGAGGTAACGACAAAGAAAATATTGGTATAAAAAACCCTATTTGTACAATAAATATTTCTCTTGGGAAGAGACAGGTTATTCCAGTGGAAAATTAGAAAAATTTTGTGATTGTAAATATATGTTTTCGAACTTACTAAATCCAAGAATAAATTTCTTTATGACATATACATAAAAAGTTTTAAGTTGAATATCCATAATTGGGGGTAGCATTTTTATTACTCTTGGTCCTCTTCCGAGATTTCTTCGTGGCAAGCACTGTTTCAAGGGTGCAAATTGCATAATTTCAGCAGATAAGTATTGAATCTGTTAGTTAAATAGTTGTAATTAATTCCTCTTTCGGAGTAGGTGCCATCCAATTTAAATGACAATTATTTTAAGAATCTCCTTTGTACGCTCAACTGTTGATTTATTAGAATTATAATATGGGTAGGTACCAAATGAGAACTCCATATTCAAGTCTCGAGCGAACATAAGCAAAATAAAACATTTTTATAGCCTCCATATCAGTAAAATTTCTAGTTTCTTACAATACAACCATAAAATCTCATAGCTTCAGGAATTTTAAGTGATATGGTTATTAAAAGTTAGTTTGAAGTCGAATATTGTACCTAAATCTTTATCAGATTCACATGCATCGAGATAATTGCCTATTTTATATTCAAACTTACACTTAGTTTTTTTCCTCGTAATTGTTTTGCGATTTGAAATGTTCAAATGCAATTTATTATCAAGACACCAAGATTGGATATAATTCAGTCCACACTGCAGTGTTTTGCAGTCCTCAGGACAGGTGAAATATATCTTTAAATCCTCGGCGTAAATAAGTTTATAGCAATCAACAACATCCATTAAGTCTTTAATAAACTGTTGAAATAGAAGAGGACTAATTTAGATCCATGAGGAACACCAGAAATAGCAATATAACATAAAAATTTAAACCCATAGTACGTAACATACTGAATTCATTTTGACAAATATTATTCGATAAATTGAATAGCCTGAACGTGAATTTGCCAATTGCCAATTTATTGAGCAATACTCTATGGTCTATTCTGTCAAAGGCATTTAAGAAATCCATATAAACTTTATCTACCTGTCCCCTACTGTCTAAGATATTTGAAAGGAATTGAGTGAAAACAGCTAAATTTGTGACGGTTGATTTACCAATCACAAACCCTTGCTGATAAGGAAAAATCTGGTTACGAACAGACAAGTAGATACGATTATACAGAATAACCTTAAAAACCTTATAAAAATTGGACTATATACATATGGATCTATAATTTTCAACAAGTGCTCTGTCACCATGTTTAAATACTAGGTAAACTTTGACCTTCTTCCATTTGCTAGGAAATGTTAAGGTTTTTAAAGCAAAATTGAAAACTACTTGCAATGAAAAAACAAAAGTAACTGTGCAATCTTTAACAATAAAAGATGGTATGATATGTCGGTACCCGAGGTCATCTTATTTTTCAATTTTTTTATTGCATTTAATATTTCGTTTTCAAATATACTTTCAAGGGTAATATTGCTATAATTATCACAATACTGGAAGATTACTATCGCCTGTAGATTCAGGCAGGCAATAGAGTACTTTAAAAAAAAAATTCAAAAATATTCACGATATATTGATATCATAAAACGTATTTTCATATGATACTTTACCAGGTATTCTAGTTGTACCATTTCTTGAATGAATAAATGACCAGAAAAACCTCGGATCATGGTTTATAACTGAACATTTTCAAAATAGTTACTATATGCAACATTTGCTCCTTTATTATATATCATCACTATGAGTTTCTTTATATTTATAGGTTTTTAAAAATATTTTATTAAAACCAGCAGGGATAGTTAGTTTTGTTTATATGATATATAAAGCGGAACGTTATTGTCAAACATAAATATGTATACCTATATAAATATGTTTGGTATTGGATAATACCTATCTCGTATAATTTTGCTACCGACTTGAAAGCATCGAAAATTTTTACCTGAGTAGTGCCAAGATCTAGTTGAATGCACAATAAAATCGGAGTCGTCAAGAATCGCAATTCTCAATTCTATTTTGTATTGAAAGGAATACGGTATTCGTACGATACTGACCAAAGGAATAACTATAATAAAGTATATATGGATACATATAGTCTGTCTTTCTAGAAAGGGTCATAAATGCACAAGATAACATTTACAGAGTTTTGGAATCAGTTATTTAACCAGATCCACAGAGGTTTCAAATCTTATTTTTTAATTTTTACATGCTAAAAACCCATGACTTTTAAGAGAACATCATCTTTAACAAATGGAACATGTATTAAACATGGTAGGCATACGACTAATTCAATGACCTGTTTGGCCAATGGATTCTTAGGACCTTAAGATAAGAAATGCAGAAACCGATACATCACGTAAACATAAAAATACCGATTTCGGGACAAACTGTCAATTTATAAATAATATTTCAACACAAAATAGAACAAGCTGAAAATGTAAACAAATAAAACTCGATTGGACTTCATTGGCAGGCATCAGGTTCAGACAATGTTGCTGCGCAAAATAAATGTAAATTATTGCACTGAATCTCGCAAGGATGTTTTGTTGTACTGAAAAATAGCAAAAAATAACAATTAACTGTAGTGACTAGAACAACTCTGTGGTGTAGGACATATGACCGCGATATCATGTTCTAACAATGAATATAATCGAAATAGTTTAATTCACGGATTTTATACGTCCAAGTGTAGGTTTTATTTTTTACCAAAGCACTTTTTAATTCCTGGTTAATCCCGATGATATCGGATATTTGGAAACCCAACATCCACCATCCAATTGGAATCAAATCTCGGGAGTTGAGTGTTTAGCTAGTAAAATTACGAGGAACATCAACAAGTAGATCGTTGTTTAATCATAGTGATATTTTAATTATCTGTTTATCTTAAGTTGAATTGCACAGTGAGAAAGTCATTAAAAATATTGTTTCCGTTTTTTTGTGTCATATAGCATACCTACTATTAAAAAAAGAGAATATTTAAGGAGGAATTTCAGGAAATTTTAGGTCAGAACTTAGTAATAGTAGAGATGATTTTTATAGTTACTTAGTTGCGCCACAGTCTGTGGTTGCGCGTATACCCATTAAATTTAACGTATCTTTGGCTCCCAAAAAGCTAACAAAATAGAATATCGAATTTCGTTGTACCACCGCACCGCCATTAGTACGTACCTAAGCATTTTTTAAATCGCTGCTATGGCAAACTTTTGAGACAATTATCATTGCATTACATTGCCAATATATGAGATTCATAAACAATTTAGCTAAAACAAAGAGGCTTTTCATAGATTAGGCACACTTCAAACTATCGCGTGTCGCTACTAATTTTTACCGACAATGCGATTATCTTAGTCATACTAATCAAAATATCGTATTATTTTAAATTTGTTACATGTCAGTCATTCCAATATAATATTACAAAATATTTTGAAATTAAGTTTATGTTTTTATCTTTGGATCACGTGCCATTGTTGATAATTTTCATTTAACCGACTTGTTTCTATAGAATTTAACTAAATAGAAGCAAACGACTTTTTTACAAAATTATATAATTTTGAAGAAGGTGAAAGAGATAAAATATTGAACATTAAACAACATTGAAATAATAGCTAAAATTTAAATTTAAAATTAGTTTAAATAATAAAAAATAAGCAATAATAAAAAAAGGAAATTGAACCACCAGAGAAACGCGGATTTAAGCTTGAACTTGGATAACTTCACAAAGGCATGTAAATAAAATATAAATAAAATAAAAAATATACAATTTTTTCCGAAAAAAAAACAAATGAAGTTACATTCTTTTCTTGTGATATTAGGTACCTATTAATATTAAAATATAAATTATAAAACAAATTTAACCACACCATTCTTGACCCTTTTAGACTCGATGCATTTAACCTTGGTTGAACGATCAAGAAAAGTTCGGTCGGTTAATCTTTGTGTATTTGCACAAAGATATCGACAGAATTATTGAACACTTCTTAGTATTTCTAGGACATATATGTATTATTTGAATATTTGCTTTGGTCCTGCATACCAAGTATTAAATACCCATCGATACGAGCAGTTCGTTGTTTTAAGAATGGACCCGCCAAAATTTGCTTCGGGACACCAAAATTGACCAAGATTTACGCTGTAAAACTGTAAAAAATGTATGGATTTGTGCTGGGTTTTTAGCGTTTCATGGGAAATTTAATTTGGCTTTCATCTTACCTATTTAACTCTAAGATAAAGTTACATGTTTATATAGGGTGTCAAACGAAGGCCTGTTTTTTCAGTCAACTTTTATCTTGAGCACAGCGATAACCAAACACCCTGTATATTAGAATTTTATAAAATTTGTTTGTTTTATGTGTCTGCTTTAAAAAAATTTTTGAATTATGCTCCTATCTTTTTTGTAGAAAAAGATACAGAGGTTTTAATAAAATGTTACTTTTTCACAATAAAATAACGGATGGATTTGATTACTAAAATTTGGGTATATCGTGATTGACCACAAAGAGCACGTATTGTAAACGAGTTTTCTTACCAAGAGGGTATAAACCGCATTTGGTAGTCTGCATTATCACCAGATTTAAACCCTACAGAGCAAATTTGGGATGATTCATGCACCATTTCGGACTTACAGATTAACAAAAAAATATTCGCCATGGCTAACGGATACACTACGAGCTATGATGGCTGACAGAGATAGAGCTTTAAGTCGTTATAAACGTAGTAAATTTGCGGTTGATTGGCAATATTACAAAATTCTTAGAAACAGTGTTTCTCTAGCTATCAAACGAGAAAAAAAAGCTTATTATAATACTTTATTAGATACTTACAATTCAAAACTATTAGGTATGGTCTTCATTAAAAGCGATGCATCTTGGTTCAAATAGATCTCATAATTTACCTAATAACTTAACAAATGTTGAAAATATTAATTCACATTTTATTAACTCTGTGCCTTTGTCAAATCCTGATAACTCTACAGTACTATTTTACAATAATAATATTAAAGATACGGTAACTAAATTACTAAATTCTACTCCGGTTACGGAAGTCGATGTGTTAAAAATTATTGATAATAAGTATAAAAAGTAAGGCTACTGGTCATGACGGTATAAATATATTAACTACACATCTCTGCGTACCACATATATTACCTCACATTACACACTTAATGAACTATTGTATATTAAATTCTGTGTTTCCTGATGTCTGGAGTAAAGCACTTGTCATACCCTTACCTAAAGTGTCAAATCCAACAAGTTACAATAACATTCGTCCGATAAGCATTTTACCTACATTTTCCAAAATTTTAGAAAAAATTCTTGAATGCCAGTTAAATAAACATCTCTCTGAAAATAAAATTATCCCTAGTACACAATCGGGCTTTAAAGAGGGTCACAGCTGTACCACAGCCCTACTTAATATTACCGACGACATTTTGAGAGCCACTGATCTCGGTAAACTAACAGCTTTAATACTTTTAGATTATTCTAAGGCCTTTGACACCTTAAGTCACAAGATTTTAACTTCAATTTTGCATTTCATAGGTCTCACTTTTTCTGCTGTTAATATGATGTCTAACTTTTTAAGAAATCGATCACAAGCTGTAATATATGATGGTAAATTTTCTACGTTTTGTAATTTATCTATGGGTGTTCCTCAAGGCTCTATTTTGGGCCCGATTCTGTTCACCATTTATATTTCAAATTTCTACTCCTCCTTACGGTCTTGTGCTCAACATTATTATGCCGACGACACTCAGTTAATTATATCATTTTACCAAGATGAAATGACTCAAGCTGTGACTGCTATCAATTTTGATTTGAGTGTACTTTTTGACATCTCATCTAAACATTGTTTGCAACTTAATTCAAGTAAATCTCAGGTAATTATATTTGGTAAAAAGAATGATAGACTCACAGCGGATGTGGCATTCAAAATTATTTTGAATGGCGAACAACTCTCTTTATGTGAAAATGTAAAAAATCTTGGCCTACTCATGGACCAAGACTTACGATTTACCAATCATATTTCAAAATTCTTACAAAAAGCCTACTTAAATTTAAGATTTATTTATCAGAATAGAATGATTTTTAATACAAAAATTAAAAAAATACTGTGTGAATCATT
Organism: Rhagium mordax; assembly: GCA_963680705.1. Classification (NCBI taxonomy): domain Eukaryota; kingdom Metazoa; phylum Arthropoda; class Insecta; order Coleoptera; family Cerambycidae; genus Rhagium; species Rhagium mordax. The sequence continues at coordinate 79,135,542 of OY796656.1, read as the reverse complement.
AGTTTTAGCACAGTTGATATATTGTGATGTAATTTATGGACCCTGTCTAAATAGCATTGACATTAAGAGAATTCAGAAACTTCAAAACTCCTGCTCAAGGTTAATATTTGGTATCAGGAAATATCAACATATCAGTCATACATTTGAAAATATAAATTGGTTAAATATGCAAAATAGGCGTTACTTACATTCAGCTTGCCTATTCTTTAATATACTTAATTCCAAATGTCCGACATGTTTGTTCTCTATAATATCTTTTCGCTCCGATGTACATAATTTGAATTTAAGATTTAAAGGCTCTTTCACACCTCCTATCTACCGAATTATTTAAGCGATCAATTTCGTATAATATTGCCAATTATTTTAACAACTTACCTGTTGATATTAAATTAATTAATAATTCCAAAACTTTCAAAAACAACTGTTCAAAAAACTTATAAATGAGCAAACTATTAGCAATAGATAAGTACACAAACAAATTATTGTTTAACTATATGTGTTTCATCACAATATTAGAGTGTATTTAATTTCCATATTGATGTATTCATAATTTTTTCCTCAACAACAAAGTTTTTATTTGTAACTACATATTTGTTTTTTTTTTTTCTATATTTTTTAAGATGTCTTTAGACTTTTTGGGGGTTAGGTGGAAGAACAGACGATCAACATCTCTGTTGGTCGACCTGAATCTCGCCCTACTTACTTATAAATTTGTATTTTTTTTATTGTAATTTTTTTGCTAATAAAGACCTTTATTATTATTATTATTATTATTATTATTATGTTCTACAGAGACGAATATCTAGTCGAAACCATCAACCTGATACATTGCGAGAACTTAGAGAAGCCCTTGTAGAAGAGTGGAACCAAATCCCAAACGAGATTTTATTGTGAAAATGTAACATTTTATTAAAACCTCTGTATCTTTTTCTACAAAAAAGATAGGAGCAAAATTCAAAAAACGTTAAGCAGACACATAAGACAAACAAATTTTATAAAATTCTAATATACAGGGTGTTTGGTTAACGCTGTGCTCAAGATAAAAACTGAAAAACTGAACTGAACTGAACTGAACTGAACTGAAAAAACAGGCATATCTTTGACACCCTGTATAAACATGTTTTTGTAACTTTATCTTAGAGTTAAATAGGTAAGATGAAAGCCAATTAAATTTCCCTTGAAACGCTAAAAACCCGGCACAAATCCATGCATTTTTGCATTTTCATCTCTAGAAGTGAAAAGAAACCTATCATAGCAACAACTAAACAAACAATTAATATTTACATTTTGACAGTTCGTTTATAATTTAATAACATTTTATATGATTATCATGCACACCCCCAAATATAGTACTATATACAGGGTGAGTTCACTTTAAATGAGGAAACTGCGAGAATCGATTCTTTATTGAAAAATAAGTGTAGTTTGTTCTATAAACATTTTTCTTATCGGACGTTTTCGAGATACAGGACGTTGAACTTTTTTTTTTAAGTTTTCGACGAATAACTTTAAAGTGGTTAGACCAGTTTATATAATTTGGGTTTTGTTTATGTTAGATTAAAGTTTATCAAATTGTATTCCTCTATCATTTTTTAATAAAAAAGGTATACTTGTTACAAGTCTCTAAGTGCAACAGGTTTTAAGAAAAATGCAAATCAAGAGTTGCATGTAAGTTTTTTATACAATTTGAAAAATTATTTTGGCGGCTAAATTCGACATTCTTTAGTTGTAATATTTTTTTCTGTGTAGCTCTAATACCGCTTATGTAGTAATTGCTTGTATGGCGTTTAACAACTTCAAAATTTCAGACATTAAAACAAAACAAATAATAGGACACATAGTATTACTACTTACTAAGTACCACTTTTAATCCTGCAGGAGTTAAATATTTACAAGAGTTTAAATGAAAAATAAACAATTTTGTTACCATAGTGACCAATTAACTCATTTTTGAAATTTACTTCTTAATTTTGACGTATTAAAAAACCGAATTGTCACGTTGACCAAATGTTATTTTAAAATTTTGCCTAGGATTTTATTCAAATCAATCGAAAGTGTAAAAAATATCGTATATAACACAGGACTGAAGTATGTATATCATTTCAATCCCTCATGTAGTGACTTTCACTCAGGATTAAATGGTATACTTTGGTTCCATGATATAAGAAGTATACAAATTCTTGTGCATTTTTCTTCATCATCACCTACATTTTTGTTATTGCATTTTTATCGTAATAATTGGTCAACGTAATAGAAGCATAGTTCCTAACATAATAGTAGGACCGCATAGGGCCACAAATAGGGGGTTCGTGGGAATTAAATGATTAAAGAATGGCATCCATTTTATATGTTAGTATATGCATTTGTCAATAGAAAAACTTTTCTTGCCACCCCCAATTACGCGTCTCTCACCCTTGACGCCCCTTAAGGTGGGCGGAAAAATAGGTTAGATTTGCTTAAAATATGCACTTCGTAGTTCGACAATTTCTGCCATATCCCTGAACCGATTCAAAATTTTTTTTGACTGGCTTTTAGAAAAAACTCGGTAGAATAGTACTGGACTATTAAAAAACTCAAGAAAATGACGATTCTTTTCTTACCAAGCTGTTAAACTTCGTAAACTTTTAACCCAATTTTGAAATAATTAAGAAAGTCGTGATCTCAATAAAATAGTTCTGGTCCAATCCGCTACGCTATATTAAACACATACATGTTTAAATTTTGATTTTTTATTAAGTAATTATTGAAAAAATGTCGAACTACTAAACCAATATCACTGAAATTAAATACGTTATATAATGCAGGAAACAAGTTTTTTGGTTCGAAATGATACTAAAGAATGACATATAGAACTTTGGCTACTGTCTCGTAGATGGCAGCAAAATCAAAATTATAAATTGAATATTCTGTCAATCTTTTAATTTATTTGAAAGGTCATATTGAAATCAGGATGATATAAACCGCCGCAGCAGTTTGCTATAAAGGGGCATTCCCAACCATTTTCGTTTGCATTTTGCTTTCCGTACCTTATACATTCCTATTGGTAGCCTGAAGTACATTTATGAGGCACCACCAATAGAATCTCATTCTCATGTTGCCGAATTTTGAGGCTGCGCATAAGCGCACGTGAATGACAAGTAGTGATAGCTGACAGAAGAAAATGAGTTAACGACTATGAACATTGGAAATGTGTTATTTATTATTAGTATTATTTAAAAAGATGAGTAAAATTGAAAAGGAATTTGACATTTACGAGTTGTAGACAACGATAATAATATGGTAATAAACGATTTTTTTGTTGTGAACGTGAAATTTTTAAGTGCCGAAGTTCATAACACCTAAACATGGCTGCACCAACAAAGGGAAAAATCTTAATTAACATCTATAATCTATAGTATATTACTGAAAACTGGAAATTAGCTAGTTTGGCAAAAGTGGGAAAAAGTAAAATGTGTGTATTTCAGCTGTATTAGAAAAGGAAGTACCCAAATTGAAACTGGTTTCTACAGCAAGTTGTTCAGAATAACATGTTAGGAACCTACCTACCACTATAATAGTTTGATATGATTGTAAAACAATTCTTATTATTTTTAATAATGCAATCATTCTATTATATATAATAAATATTATTAAATAATGTCTTTCTGTTTTATGTTTTATTACTCCAACCTTAACATATCCGAAGGAAAATGATTTCTGTTTCTCAGGAACATGGTACGTATGGCAGGTATGCCAAGAAAAGTATATAAACAGCTGTTCTGGGGTGTCACAACTAACCTCAAAATTATGCGTTTTCTAAGTTTTTGGAATATTATGTCGGTTTTATCAAAAAATTTCTGCTGGGTTCGTGTACTATCAACTAAATTCTTGTTCAGTGCATAATTATTAAAGTTTTAATTACCTTGATCTAATAAAATAAGATGCTTTTTGTTGGTTGGAAATCCAACCTATAATTAGCAGTCGATTTTTAATAATCCACAATATTGAAACTTTATATGTCTATTATCTGAATGAGCTTTTAAATCGTATAATGGATCCAAGCTAGGAACTACAAAAATTAAAATTAAAATTGAAAATAAATTTACAAAAACTATAAATTTAAGGTTATGTTAATCATATGGTCGTAGTAACAAAAAAAATGATAATGCTCAAATAGTAAGATTATTTACAGCACTACCCATAAAAAACACAATTGTCCAAGACACAAATAAATATTATAAATATTTATAATTTATAAGTCCAAACAGTTACAATAATACACAAAAATTTCTACAAATATCCAAATCACAAAATAATATAAATATTTATAACTAGATAAAAGAAGCTGTCAAATCTAAAAACATTATCAGAAAAAAAGTCACTAGTAATTAAATATGTATGATCATTTGTAAATGTAGTTATAAAAACGAATTAATTTAGATTGCGCGGTTGCACGTCATAATAATGTAAAAGATGTGAGTGTAATGTCTCCATCTATCAAAGGGTAGATAAATTACAATACATCACTCTACCTATCTCATAGTAGATAAATTACAATACGTCAATAAGGTTATATTGGCAAAAGCTACATATAGTTCCATCTGTTGGAATTTATAAGGTAAGCGACTGGGACCGCCCCCGTTAAGGGGTAAAATCTTTAATAGGCAATATCTCTTGAACCCTTAAAGATAGCAAGTTAGTTTTTTTAATGGACTATCAATCTTTTACTAAGGAACAGAAAAGGTCATTAGCAGTTTTGTCCATTTTTTATTCCTAACAAAGTTATTCAAAAAAATAACTTTATTTGTCGATACCATTGTATTTTATAATCGATTTTGTCTAATAAAACTCACTCGATCACAAAAATTGTTTAAATAAAATTCGGTTACTAAAGTTTTACCTATCTAACGGTATAATCAATTTTACCATTACGGCACTTGTGTACCTTAAAATCTCACTAAATTGGTTGAAAGTAGACCACGCGAAATGCATAATAGTAGGACCGCATAGGGATTACAGCTGGCAAGATATTTTTTATATTTAATTACTTCATACTAAACATAAAAATGTTTCTTGCCACCCTGAGATACGCGTTGTTCACCCCTACCATCCCCTTAAGGGTGGAATATTTCAAATGGCTATATCTTGTAAACGAATGAAGATATAAATTTCATTCTTACACCAAAATGTTTGTCTCTTAGCGTATAATAAAATAGTTTATTATAATTTTCTCGAAATTTTGACAATTTCAAGAATTAGACGAAATAACACACGTTTTTTTATATTGTTCTAAATTTTTCCAGACATAGTGCGTAAACTGCAACTTTTAGAAAAAAAAGTTCTAAATGATAGTTATAGTCCACACTTTAAGCTTTCGAATGGTATATATACTTCCCATTTTAAAACAATCCTAGGTCGAGAAATCATCGAAAATGTTAGCTGGTGTATAGATTGAGTATGTATATTTACAAAATTCCAACGGTTTGTTGTCGAAATAAATTTATTTTACATTGAACAGAACTTTACATTTTAAACATAAATAATAGTACATTACATACCGAGCTGGGAGGTACTTCATTACAGCCGAGGGTTGATATGTGAAGAGGCGCGTAGCGCCGAGGTCAGGCGAGGCTGTAATGAAGACGACCAGCGAGGTATGTATACTATTTTATTCACAATCATTGTATAATAACATAATCTCAGCATACAATATTTTTATTTAATTGAATAGATAGTGAATGAGAATTAGGAAATTATGCAAAATAAGTAGGTAGGCTGCAGTGATAAAAGTTGAGCGTTGCTAGGTAATGGGCATTAAGGTTCTTCTGTCAAATAAATTAGGTTATTTCCACAAGTATTTATTATTAATAATTTCTGTTAAATTCGCTCAAAATTCTACAACAAAATGTTTGATTCTGATCATTTGTGACTTAGAGAGTGTACTCGACCAAATTTGAAAGCTGCTGCACAAAAGACAACCAGAAGATTTGCTGCCACAAAGTGACGTTTAACTTGCCGGAAAAGTGACGTTTAACTGGTAAAGCTACTTTACTGGCTAGCTGGCTAGCTGGAAAAGAAGAGTTAACAAATGCCTGCCTCCCAACTCTTTATAAGCTGGCAATTGAAGCATTACATATATATGATTGTGAATAAAATTCCTTTTTTTGTATTTTGACAAATCACGCACTAGGAATAATTAAAATGCAATGAAAGTTCCATCATATAATGTCCCGGAAATATAAAAACTGAATTATCGGTCACTATTGTTACACAATAAACAAAGCTTTTCGGATACGGCGACGGAGACGGTGTCTCACGAATTTAGAGCGATACACGAAACGTTAAACGAGTCGAAAAAATAATATTCAAAACGAGAAACTCGGTTGCCTCCGTGGATTCCAAATTTTTTGTTTATTAATGCGATAAACAATTTCTGAAAAAATGTTATTCTTCACGAATAAATTGAACAAGTCGAGCGAAAAATCCACGGGCCTTAGCAAGGCAACCGAGTTTCTAGCTTTGAATATTATTTTTTCGACTCGTTTAACGTTTCGTGTATCGCTCTAAATTCGTGAGATACCGTCGCCGTATCCGAAAAGCTCTGTTTATTGTGTAACAATAGTGACCGATAATTCAGTTTTTTTATTTCCGGGACATTACATGATGGAACTTTCATTGCATTTTAATTATTTCAAGTGCGTGATTTGTTAAAATATAAAAAGGAATTTTATTTATGTTTAAAATATAAAGTTCCGTTCAATGTACAATAAATTTATTTCGACAACAAACCGTTGCAATTTTGTAAATATACATACTCAACCTATACACCAGCTAACATTTTCGATGATTTCTCGACCTAGGATTGTTTTAAAAAGGGAAGTATATATATCACTCGAAAGCTAAAAGTGTGGACTATAACTATCATTTAGAACTTTTTTTTCTAAAAGCTGCAGTTTACGCACTATGTCTGGAGAAATTTAGAACAATATAAAAAAACGTGTGTTATTTCGTCTAATTCTTGAAATTATCAAAATTTCGAGAAAATTATAATAAACTATTTTATTCTACTCTAAGAGACAAACATTTTGGCGTAAGAACGAAATTTATATCTTCATTCGTTTACAAGATATAGCCATTTGAAATATTCCACCCTTAAGGGGATGGTAGGGTGAACAACGCGTATCTCAGGGTGGCAAGAAACATTTTTATATTTAGTATGAAATAATTAAACATAAAAAATATCTTGCCAGCTTTAATCATTTAATTCCCACGAAAATCCCTATGCGGTCCTACTATAACATAATAAATGTTATTCACTGCGGTCCAGACGAATCCCCGTGGTATTCAGACTTAAAAATTTCACACTTTTCTGAGTGAAAATCACACTTTTCCGTATGAAAAGGACATTTTGCGGTGCATTATTTCCCCGTTTATGCCGAATTTCGAATTGAAAATTAAGTCACGCTGATTTTTTACACCGAATTTCTACATCTTGACACCCCGGCGTAAAGTTGTAGAAATTTTTTGAACCCGTCTTCAACTATCACTTTATCCTCACCCAGACAAGAATTCTGTTCAGGGTAATGTCATTGAAGTTAAAGAAGGCATTTTAAAATTAATGACACATATATGTTACAGTGTGTATTTAAAACATGTGTCGGTGAAAAGTATATGTTTTTTTAAAGGAACGATGTATTTTTTTTTTTGTCGCAATTGAAGCCACTTAGGGGTCTCTCTTTAGTAATTTTTTTTACAATTCAGTGCAGCGTTGCCAAGTTATAATAGTTTAAATTATTTTTTGGTCGTTATCAACCATTTCGTAAAACTGAGTATCTTCCATCGCTCGTAGAATTTTCATGAAAATTTAGATGGCGCTACAGGGGGTTACACTTTGTCTCGCAGCAGCGTCAAAATTAAATAAATATAATACAAGGTGCAAGGTACAAATTAGTTTTCAAAAATCAATATTTTCAATTTAATTTTTTGCAATTTTTTTCAATGGAACTCCCTATATTTTACGACAGGTATCAATATGGCATTCAATTCTCTTTATTTTGATACTTACATGTATTTGATGGTTCTTGAGATGCAACGATTCGAAAAATAATTGATAATTAATTTAACTTTCACGGGCGTGAGTTGGCAGTTGGCTATAATTTTTTGTCTGATATTTTAATTCTTTTAGAATATGTTTCAAAATGTTTTGCTTTTAAAGCCGGTAACCTCTAGTTGAGATTAGGATTTAATTTTATTTTTTCATTAGTTATGTTAATAAATAGATAGAATTGAACTAATTCGATTTGTTAAAAAATAAACAACATTTACAAAATAACAATGACACATAAGTAGTAAAAGTAAATGTTCTATAAAAATTGTTGCAAAACCTAAAGAGAAAGAGTTTTTCAACTTTTTACATGGTGACTTATTTGGAAGAATACATTTTTCTGAATGGATACCCTGTACATATATAGTATACATCGTCTATAAGACAATTAACTATTATCTTACCTTGCTGAGCAATGAAAATTATACGTTTTTATTACTTTTTTAAACACAGTACACGAACAACGTGATATTTGCCATAAGAATACGTGTTGAATGGACAGTCCAATAGGGCACTAGCCTACCACCAGGCGGCGCCACCCGCCGATTTGTACACAGCCTATAGTCAACAAAAACTTTAAAAAAGTAAGACCTATAGCTACTAACTTTATCTGCTTTTTCTTCTCTAGTAAATTTGAATTTTTTTTTAACCTCTTCACACATTTTTTGCGTTTTGTTATGTGATCTCACTTTCTTTTCGCCGGTCATATAGGTATTGTTGTTTACAATAAACTTATTGGGGAAACTTTTTTGTTGTTCTAAATGCTTTTATAAAAGTTCCAAATGGAGTAATCTCTTTTTGACATAATCCTAGACAAGATTAGGAATATTAGGATATGTATTCCAAGAAATCATTACATTTACCACTTACCTCAATATAACAGGTAGAATTAGGTCCAAATGATTATCTTTTTAACTAGGCATAGAATAAACTTAGTTTTTTGCATATTTGCATCAAAGTTAGTAAACTATTCAAATTAACACATCATCATAATCCATTCAGCCATTTCAAAAACTTAATATACACTTCGGTATACACAATATATGTACGTAATTCTTAATACTAAATTTACAATCTAAGAAAAAGTATTTTCAACTTTAGTGCCTACACAGATTTCACTATCTACTACCATTTTTAAATTTTCTGTTTTATTTGAACTAACGAATATGACAGTTTATCAAACATTACAAAAACGCGAGCCAATTGATAAAAAGGTGATTATTATAACTTCTTCGAAAAAATTATTGGAGAAGTAAAACGGTGATGCTTATAATAATAATATTTTACAAAAATCAGCAAATAAATCATTGGTAGGCGATAAGTAGGTATGAGTAATATTTCCTTGTCAATATTACACGGTAACGGAAAAATCGAATGCATCATGTCGGTAATTAGAAATGTACTATACTCCACTTTAAGATAAAACGGACCGTCGGTTAAGGCTAATTAACATCTCTACCTTAATTAACAGACTTTAAAATCTTTGTGTTGCGAGCGGAACTTTCAAACACTTCTAAATGTAGAAAATTGCGTATATAAATATACTCTATCTTTGTTCTATTTGAAATATGTGTTAAAAAAAAGGAATGCGTCTGTTATTCGATGAATTTTGTTAGATACTGTGCGTTTCTATGGTTACAACACTAAAATTGACAAATAACCACTAATTTACACCTTTTCTGTTATTTTCTATATTGTTTTCCTGCAATATGGCATTACAGTTAAGTGCAAAATAGTCCCCACGAATTTAAAATTTAAACCTAATTAACTAACTGGGTCGTTTGAATTGTTGAAACCTGTTGTGTACTTTTATTATGTTTTATTTTAATATATTTTACATTTTAATAATTTCTAGACGTGGACCTAAGCAATAAACATGGCGACTAAGATTATAATGAAATTTATTAAATGTAGTGAGTAGGCCAGATGTTCATTTCTTTTTGCCATCAATTAAATAAGTATAAGATTAAAAATTACAAGTCGTTTTTAATGTAAACCATACGCTATAAAATCGTAATCAATTTAGCGTATAGCGTATTAGTATTTGATTTTGTTGACAGTGTTGACCCTTAATTACTCCTTCATTATTTCCTGAAACCATTGATCTTCTCTCTAAAAAAATCATTTTTAGAAACATATTCTGTTAGACCCGTTTCTTTTCATGTGTTGAGATTTAAAGTACTAATCTACTTGAAGTTTTTTAAACAAATAATTTAATTTGGAGCTGCTTAGTGCTTAGTCTTGGGAAAGTGATCTGTGGCTAGGAGTTATAATCGCGTCACATAATTTTATTTTTCCAAATACTTGTTTCGATATATTTGTTTAATATTTATTGATTCTTTTACGTTATTAAGATTTAAAAAATTAACAGAAATAATGGAAGAGAAGGGGTGAGTTTAAATAATTTCATTGCCTCAAATTGGTCGCCAATGATTGTAAGTGCAATTGAGTATTGAGTATGATTTATATTATAAATGAAAATGCAAACCCTCTTTAGGGAACGGGTTCATGTGTTGGTCCCAAAGTAATTCAGCATCCAAACGGAGAAAACTACCTCAAAGGCTCAAAATACCGAAAAACGTCCAAAAGTATAGGCGACATGCGGCGCGCGCCGATTCACTAATAAATGCCTCCGACGTCCTATTAAAAATGATCCGTTCGCCTGGACCGAAGAAGGTTTTTCAATTAGCTCTTAGCATGTGTGACCGTGTTAACTAGGGTTTGGTTTAGGTCTACAGCGGGATAAATAATGATAGTCCTGCTCAGCCCTTGCCATTCCAGATTCTTCTAACTAATGATATTGGCACGAACACGCTATTTCCACTATCGCCTATTCATTATAAATTTGTATCTATTTTCTTTTTTTCATACGATTTCTTGCCGCAGGAAGACGGAAAGAGCCAGTTATAAAATTAAGATACTCATAGTTTTTACCTTCATCACCAAATGTATGTAACTCAACTATTCCATCTTTTTTTAAATTATTTACTTAATATCGCTTCTGCTACTAGGCTCATCTGTGCATATGTAAACAGTAGCAACCCCAATTTGGATTAGTTGTATCCCTACTCAACGTTACATTTTTAAATTACAACTTTTCGCGGAACTGATGAACTTGTAGCTGAGTTTACACGTTCTCCTCAGCATTGAATATTTTTAATTCTCGACATTTTTACTACCTTGTCGTAGTTCTTCTGAAGCGAAGTGGTATTATTATATCGCTTTCGCGCTGACCTTAAGTAAATTAGTAGTCTGCCATGAGACGACGAGGGCTAAAAGCCGAACTTGAAAATGGGAGTAAATAAATTAATGTATGTGAAATCCAAACAATATATTTTCCTTTTCACACTTTAATCTCCAATTTGTACCTGCCGCAAGCCGTAAGGATGGGATATCTGCTCAAATTTTATTAGATATTTATTTAGTTTAAAAATTCGCAAATAAACACTCACTGATGATTATACTAACAATCGTACGATAAACAAATTAAGGTTTATGTTGCAATTTATATTCTTATTTTATAACTTATTGTTTATTTTGCATCAGTGCATAATATGACATCGCCACGCAATCTCATTGGTTGTGTATTATTTAATGTCATTTTTCTTATTAGTACCACAATTAATTATGAAACTGATATACCGATAAAACCTAGCCTTTAACCTATATTTAAAACCTCGAGTCCTATTCGTGTAACCCACTTAAAGTTGATGTTAACCACATCAACTTTAAGGGGAACGGGTCATAAAAGTATAACAGATTTTAAATATAAATGGAGAGAAATTTTTAGCACGTTTAAAAAAATAAGCATTATGTCATTTTTTATATTTTATTGTGTTAATGAAATATTCGTTTAATTAATATTAAACGATGATGCCGATTTTAAAGGCAAAAAAGTCATAAGTAACTGATTTATTTCTAGTAACTAACTGAATAAACGCCAACAATTTGTTTCCAAAAATCATACTGGTAAATCCGTTAGCCTAGTGCGCTCGCCTCTCGACCATCGGTCATTGTATCCATAGATTCCTTTTAACAATGTTCACCTTTTTCTATATGTCTGTGAAAATAACTCTCACAACAATTCGTGTAATAACGGAATAAAATTCTCACAAATCTATAGGTACCCAAAAAGGCAACGACTTAGTTATAATTCTGCTTTTGATGAAGTATCTAAAATAGTGTGTGTGATTTAAATTATACCTACTCTATTTCTAAATCGTTTTTTAACAGATACCATGCCGAAATATGTCAAAATCATCATAGAACGCTACATCATGCAATAAAGTATTATTATTGTTCTAAAATTTGTATTCAAATCACCACTTGGTTATATTTTGCAACTCCAAGAAAATTGAGGCTCTGTCGATATCACGTGACCTGCAAAACAGCAATGCAAAATAATCGCAATACTTATAAATAATTGTATTGAATCTTCAATCGGAGATATTTCACATATACGTAATTAGAACTGGACTTGGCTGACATGTAGTTTCAGTAAATTAGCGCAACAACCCACACAGTCAAGAAACAATAACTCTTGAGAATTAAGTTTACTTGGCTAATAATTTCATTTAGAAAAGACGCCAAAATCATACAATTTTATTGCGCTTTTGGAGTTGTATTAGAAGAACGTATGCTATTAATTCGCAAACATCTAGATGCCTAGCACAAAAAGTACAATCTTAGATCAAAAGCACATCTTGATTCCCACAAGTAATAATAACCCAATATAACCAATCTATAAGTGGTGTGAGCTTACTTCGAAGAAGAAATATACAATACGAAACTCAAGTTGACACCAATAAGTTTTATGTTTGGAACAAAATAAATTTTTAACTAATTGACTTATGCAAAATGTGACCAAGAACGTTATTTACAATTTACAAATCAAATGAAAATAACTCATATGAGGTTTGAAATAGAAACATTTCATTTTTGTTGTGGAGGGAATAATTACCTCCATCAAAACGTCCCACTGCACTTTTTTCACATTTTTTCTTCACAAATCATAAATGATCTCATTCATTCGAATACCCATGTTAATTAAATTTATTTACTTCAAAGAAAGTATTTACAGGCTGTCATAATAACGTCCAGTTAGAGAAAAATTTAAAACTCATGTCATAATAACGTTCAGTTAGAGAAAAATCTCAAACCAGTTTGACTTTGAATATCTTCAAATATTTTCCTTTTTAAGATCATCAATTTGGCACAGATACTTAAAAGAGATTCTGCATGTGTCGCTTTTCCGCACTATGAATTGTTTTTCATTTCTTGCTCGTTTTTGCTTTTATCAGTAATAAATATAATTTTTTTTTTCATTTTCGTTTTTTTACTTTAGTTGAATCCCTAGTACCTACTTAATAATTAAAATTTGTGTTTTAAGTACTAATGGTTCCTTTCTTTCAATTATTTAAATTTAAATGTAATTGGTGAAATTTTGTTATTCTATAAGCACTCATGGAAATAAAGAAATAAATGTGTAAATAAAATAAGAGTGGTTTAAAACCGTTTCGATATAAAATATTGAGGTACCTTTATTTTGTGAGACCTGTCGCCGCGAAAGAATAATTAAGGATTATAGAAAATCACCTGTAATTAAACCACCAAAATTTTCAGAAATTCCGACACGTCATCATCTTGCGAAAGAAATGTGCGTGTCAGGAAATGAAAACAGCATTGTAATGAATTTATTTTCTACCATCAATAATTTCGTCGTCTTCAAAATTGTTACAAATATAAATCGACCATTTGTGTTGCGAAGTGTATTTGTGTTGGAAACAAATTTTCGATAGTTAAGATTTTGTCAATTTAAAAGTTCATTGATTTATGAGTTCATATAAACTGTTATTAATCATCAATGTTTCTCATATTTTTGAAGTGGGTAAAAAGCTTAAATTTAACATAACTATTTTATGAAAATAACGTTTAACAAATTTTAATTTCATGAAGCACTCCCGCTAATAAGGCGAAAGGCTAATAAAATTTTACTTATTAATTATTATACAATCAGCGGTAACGTATTCATATTTTAATTACATGGCAATATTCTAACGTCCTTTCAGTATCCACGTTCTTAATTCGTAAGAGTTCTTAGTCAATATCAAATGAATCTTAAGCTTTGAAATGTTAAATTGAAAACGATAAGTCGTTAATATGTACTTAACTATTTTATAGTATAACTTTGCAATTATTTCTTCATCATTCTACAGACAATGTAATCACAAATGGGGTTGAAAATGTTAAGATCAAAATTCATAAGTATTGATTCAAAAATGTCGTTTTGTTGTTTTGTCGCTTTGTAATAAATAATATCACATAATTAATATCTTAATTAATATTCTTATATTTCTATCATGTGCATTAACAAAACGTTGAATAAGTAGTAATAACATTTTACGAAAACAAAAATCTGCATGTCATCAAACCTTCAAAAATATACTTTAATTTATATATACAGCTTATCACATAAGATAAAAATGGATAATCTTTGTTTCTTAAAATATAAAACGCTGCTCAAGAAACTTTATACATAGAGCTCTCTGTGCTGACTGTTATCATTGGAGGCCATCAATTGGCACATGGTGCACGAAAGCACAAATTTGAGTACTGTGTGCTGCTACTTTCTAACCGTTCATAGTTATTGTTTCTGATCCTATCCACACGGATCCATTAAGTTACGCTACGCTGATGAGGAGCAATAACTCCGAAACACGTGTCCGTAGCTGCATCATGTTTCTTTTTTGGGGTATATGGCACTATTCATTTTTCTTGTATTTATTTAGCCCCGCCAAACATCACTCTTTTATTATATTCTGTATTATTTCTTCATTTTTACATCGATTTCAATTGACAGTAGAGAGCATGTTATATTTCCTTATCTTCATTGACTGGTAAATATGTTTTTGTTAATGAGGTTTGATTTTAAAGATTTTGGAGGTGGTTCAAATTGTTTCAAAAAGTGAAAAAGTGTTTATTTTATAATTTTATTTCTTTAATTTTATACATCAAATCTTGTGCAAAGAAATAATATTATGAAACCCGCTGTTCATTTTTGTCTTAATATGAAATGAGTTTTGTTTATTGCCTTGAAAGGAATATATCTATAAATGTGCCAAATATTAATTTTCTATTTAGGTCTGGATAGATGACACAAAGTCCCCGTATGTACCACCTCAGGGCAATACTTGATGAGAATTTTGGATATATATTCCTTTGATATTTCTTTCTCAAATTTTTCATTACCAGCGCAACATTTTTCGGGTTTCTGAAAACCTCCGTTGTGAAAACGGAAAATGTAATAAAACACAAAATTTACAATACGAAAATATACAAAACAACCAACAAATAATGAGCATAACTGAGTAAGAAATAGACCGATTTCTGAAAAACCTGGAATAATAAAAACTGAAATAGATATGAGAAAATGATTAATTTTCTATAATTATTCATCCAATTTCCAAAGTGACTTGGTTAAGTTAAGATCATAGTGCGTCAAGAATAGACGATAGCCGGGATTGCACGATTGCACCCCATAGCTACTTCCTGAGCGTGATTAATTAGAGTTCTTGAGGACTTGAAGACAAGCAAAGTTTTTTGTTAAATACTTTTTTCTCGAAAAGGATGAAAAATTGTGGAAACAGACTGCTAAGATTAATACTGTCGTGCTCCTATGACTTTATGTCAAGGATGTGTTTTAAAATATTTCTTCTTCGATAAGAGTTGTGGTAGAATAATAAAAAATTGACGAATTTAACAATAAATATGTACAGTTGCATCGCGTGATGAATAGTCGACTGTCATCAGGGAAAATAAGAAGATACTTTCGTGAATCTTCTCTTGTAGTGATAGTGATTTTTTTTCTTGACCGTTGACATCGTTTAATAAGATGTGTACATTTCTAGAATTCTTGGTCATTAAATTAAATACATTTTTTTCTGACGTTTTGGTTTATTTAGAGCTATTTGTGTAATAAATTATAATACAACTATTGTTTTTAAATTTTTATGACTGCTTATGCAGAGTTGTTTAAAACAACTGCTTGAAGTTTTAAGGGTATTTGCAATAGATACATGCCAAGCAATGAGAAACTACCTCACTTTTTATATTTGTTCAATAGCTATATAACAAGATATGAATAGGTATGACTTCAATTGCAAGTCAGTTAATTTCACTATTGAATTACAATTACAGCGAGTGTCTTTATTATTCATAAAATCTACTATTAGATACCTACCATATATGTATAATAAGTACTTCGGTAACCAAAAACACGAAAGTAAGACGAAAATATACGTGATTTGACAGAATATTTTTATTTAATACGTAAACAATCTCAGTTTCTTTGATAACTGGGGAGAAGGAATACTTTGAAATTCGTCTTAAATACATTAAATTTCATGTACAAAGTTGTGGCTAAAGCACACCGAATGCAAGGCCAAAAAATGAGGAAAAAAATACATTTCATGTACAAAGTTAACGATGAGTTTTGATAGATTGATATTGGCATTGAGTAAACAAATAATATAAAGAGGCGCAACTGTCAAGGGGCCGAGATTTTGGTGTTGTATTTTTTGCCAATAACTACAGAATTATCTACAATATTTAGGGCTATGCAACCGAATTACAAATACCTTCCAGTAACACTAAAATTGATAACAATCCTGAAGTTATTGGAGAAAAAAATACAATGCTAAAATCTCGGCCCCTTGACAGTTGCGCCTCTATATATTATTTATTTACTCAATGATATTGGAGACTATTGGTACCTATCTCAATGCTAATAAAATATTCTTAGGAAGTCCTCCGAAAAACCACTATGATACAAATTTTTTATGAATGGTTGATATTTTAACTTAACTTAAAACTTAATAAAGTTTATATTGTAGAATAAAAATATTTTATCGCCTTACTGCTCTGGTAGAAATCAGAACTAGTTACTTTTACAGTTATAGTTCTTCTTCTATAAAGTATCCCTAATAGACAAACATTTTTAAAAAAGATGAAGATGGTGGTGTATTATTGTAATTGTAAACTGTTTATAGCGTAAAAATAAACGCATATATTGCAAAATATACGCAATGATTTTAAATAAAATACGTTATAATTATGATATAAATATTACAAGTGATAAGACACCGATTTATTTATGAAATAGCTGTGACGACAGAAGATGATAGTAAAATCAAAATCAATTCTTCTGATACTCCAATACTAATAAAAAGGTTCAGATGTAAAACAACATAATGATAACGAAAGATTTCTATACATAATAAATTCAGCATATAGACGACTTAATAAATTGTGGATTTATTTTGGAAGATAATGAAAATATAAATACTTAAATAGAATCTTATCAGAGAAACTTACTTTGAAGCAATTGGCACCAATGTCCAGTCGTAGCCTTGAAGAACTTTAGTAACAGCATCGTTGATTTCACTTTTATCTAATTGTTGGGATTGTTCTGAAGAACTAGCACTATTAGACGCCTGTGAAGACGCTTGCTGTTCTTGAAGAACTGAAACCGCGCTCGCCGCGACGCTTGCTGCCGCCGACGGACTTATTGTCACAGACGAAGATCGCGAAATCGAACTGGACATCATTGTGCAATTGTTAAAAATTCACAGGTCACGACAAAAGATTATCAGTTTTTATGAATGAACAGCTACCACCTTATGTGCTAACAATATTGAACAATGATCTCTTAAGAGAACACAAGATTACGCTCTGACGCCTTCTACTCCAACACAAATCAAAGAGTGCTTTGAGATCTGTGAAACAGTTTCATATACCACGCGGGTGTACCTCGCTGAGTAGTTTGGACAGCTTACGCATCTGTCTTAATCTCACCGTCTTTGTTATATTTGTGATGTAAAGAGAGAGCGAAGTTAAGTCAGTTTAGTCTTGCAAAAGACTAAGGCCAATGGAAATTGTTGTGTTTAAGCTAAGTCCGCCTTTGGCGTTGGATTGGTCTAAATTTATCAGATTTTTAATTAATTTAATTTCAACTTTTTAAAAGACGTATGTCACTTAAAGATTGTATTTGACATTTAATCGTTTTAATTAAATTGCAATTTCTTCGGCATAAAATTATTATTCACTTATAGTAGCTAATGTGCTCATAGAATTGTGTAACAACTTTAATGTTATGAAAAATATAATAACTGTATTAGACATGTTTAATATGAGAAAGGAAAAAAAACAGCTTTTGCTTTAGGTTCTTTGCCATAAATGTCTCATTTACTAGACTCTTGAGTGTTTATACAGCAAGGTATATAAAACAACTTTAGATGTATTGATTACTTTTACTGAAAACTAAAGAAAAACGTATTTTTCATATGTTTCATATGTTTCATAAATGCATAATAAAAACATTATTTATTAATTACAGGTAAATAGGCACGTCTTTTAGGTATAACAATCAATTTTAAACTTCTTTATGACTTTTTAAATAAAGCAATTAAAATTTTCACAACTAAGAAAACAAGAAAATTTTTTTTATTTTACAAAATTGGTTACATTTTAGTCAGAAAAGCAAATATCGTCGAAATTTTCATTATTACAAGTTTGGCAATTGTTTTGATATCTAGAAAATATTACAGCCCCCGCCACTCATCTTATCTGCATAATGGTAAAGTTAAAAAATGTGGGTCTGAAAAAACCAAATAAGACGAAAACACTTCCTCTGAAAAAATACACAATTCAAAGTAGGACTACCAAGAGTATAGTAATAGACGGTCAAAATTTTGAACGCATAAAAGAATTTCTCTGGTGGCACGTCATAATGACATCATTATGTCATTTGATTATAGTGACGTAAGAGGGTTTATTATGAGTATCATAATGAAATTCCAGAAAGCTCAAGTGCCATAATGAGATTCAAAAAGCACTATTACAATAATTTTATTTGACTTGTGTAACAATTCTATATCTTTACTATCAATAAAATAAGTTTAGAAGAAAATATATGTGCTAGATCAAAAAATTTTATTCAAAATACAATTTAACTTAACTAATTATTATAAATTGCAAAAGAGCAATTAAGACTGAACCTTCATTTATCATCACATTCTTCGTGTTCTTACTGGTACACCATTCCTCATTACGAGCAAACACAGGTTCATTCATATACAAGCCGTGATTTTTCAGGCAAAAGAGAGTCCACGACATTTCCTGCAATTTCTTCCAAATCGGAGGGTAAACTTTCATCATAATCACTATATAATGTTTTAATTCGTTCAATACATATTCAATTTGCAACTTATAGCAGTGTTTGACAGCTAAATAAATAATTTGTTGATGCGTTGTCAAGGAAACGGTAAGGCACAGGTCACTAACTATTTTTTAAATAAATAACTTAATGCACGTGTCATCGTTTTAAAAATACAAAATTTTAAATTTTTAGAAAAATATAATTTTACATTGATATGCCACACCAGATAAAAATTTGTATGTAATTTGGATCATAAAACACGCATTATGGTACACGCCGTGTCATCAGACTCGGCTAAAGCCTCGTCCGATGATATTCACGGCTAGTACCATAATGCTTGTCTTTATGATCCTTATTACATAAATAACATTTGGGAATGATAATAGACGATCAGTTAAGTTTTTCGAGTCATTCAGTATATTTAACTAAAAAAATGACAAGAAAGTTAACCTAATGGATATATTGGATTATGACCTTGGTCAACTATTGTTCAGCAATACTGTTTTTACTTAATGATCCACAACTTACAAGGCAGAATACTTAAATATAAAAGATATGCTAGCATAAAATACACGTTGGATAGGTTATAAATATTTACTTAAAAGTATCTATTATTTATAAAATTCTAGTATTTATTTATAAAATGTCATATAGATAACTTAATTTAATTGAAAATTGATATACAGAGATAACAGGATGTTTCAATGGGATTGTATGGGTAACTCCTAAACCATAAGAGATAGATGGTCGGTTAAATTAGAGAAAAGTTGTACATTTTAAAGCTTGTTAAGGTGCTTTTTAGAAACTTTAAAAATGTTCAATAGTTTCAGAGATATCCTGAAAATAGTGCAAATCGTCATTTTTAATTATTGCCAATAACACGCAAATGATAAAATTAGAAAAACTAAATTTAAATGAAAGTTGAATGATGTTCGGTTGCCTATTTAAAATTATTAAATTTGTATTTTGATCCTCTCAACTGTAAGCGCCGCGACGCCCAATCTTTGTTTTTCTTTTTTAAACTATTCTGCATTTATTTTATTATTGAATAATGTAACCAAGACAAATTTTAAACAAGATAATTTGACAGTTCTACTAGCGATGACACTTCTAGAACAGTTCATTGTTTCTCATGGTCTACTTTGCCTACGAGTGAGCCTACGAGTGAGTGATAATAACACTAGTGCAGGCCCATCTATAAAAAAATATGGTTAGGCTCTGTAACAAGATGATGCTAAACCAATTTCCTTAAAAAAAAAGTCAGCTGTCCATAAGAAAAACAAAAGTTGGGCGTCGCGGCGCCTACAGTTGAAACGATAAAAATACAAATTTGAGAATTTCAAATAGGCAACTGAACACCATTCAACTTTCATCTAAAAAATTTTTTTCTAAGCCTTATCATTTAGGTACGTGTTATTGGCAATAATTAAAAATGGCGATTTACACCTTTTTCGGGATATCTATGAAACTATTGAACCAATTTCAAATCTGAAAAAGGCACCTTAACAAGCTTAAAAATGCAATCCTTTTCTCTAATTTAACCGACCTTCTATCTCTTACGGTTTAGAAACTCGACGGCTTGGAATAGAATATTTATACTCCAAAAAATGGCAATTAGGGCTATTACAAAAAATACATCTCGCATCACATGTAGACCTCTTTTTATAGAATTAAAAATTTTAACGTATCCGGCATTATATATATATCATTGTTTGATTTACATGAAATACAACGAAAAACAATTTCAAAAGCAAAGTACTGTACAGGGTGTTTCCTATAAAACTATACCCCCCCCCCCCCCCTTATTTCGGTCAATTACCACCGATATTAATTTTCCAAAAACCGATCTAACGCAGAATTTTCCGTAGATTTGGAATATGCTATTACTTTTTTTCATACTGCAACCGTATACGAGGGGCACAAAAAAGTATGGTTTTTTTAAATGGAACACCCTATATATTTTTACATACATATTTGGATTCGCCTCGTCCTTCTGATTACAAATATATATAACACTTATATATTTGCTATAAAAATGGCGTAAATAATTGAATTTAAATTTAGGGCGTTTCCTTCAAAACTATACCCCCGCTTATTTCGGTCAATTATTAACAATTCAAAATTTTCAAAACCTACACAGAATTTTTCGTAGATTTCATATATGCTATTACTTTTTTTCTCCCTTCGACGGTATACGAAGGCTGGAAAAAGTATGTTTTTTTTTATGGAATGCCGTGTATTTCTTTACATATTTAGACCTGCCCTACCTTTCTGATTATAAATATAAATAATACTTATATATGTAAAAAAATACAGGGCATTTCATAAAAAAAACACATACGTTTTTCCACCGATGAAGGGAGAAAAAAAGTAATAGTATATATGAAATTTACGAAAAATTCTATGTGTAGGTTTTGAAAATTTTGAATCTTTAATAATTGACCGAAATAAGAGGGATATAGTTTTGAAGGAAACGCCCTAAGTTTAAATTCAATTATTTACGCCATTTTTATAGCAAATATATAAGTGTCATATATATTTGTAATCAGAAGGACGAGGCGAATCCAAATATGTAAAAATATATAGGGTGTTCCATTTAAAAAAACCATATTTTTTTCTGCCCCTCGTATACAGTTGAAGTAGGAAAAAAAGTAATAGCATATTCAAAATCTACGGAAAGTTCTGTGTTAAACCGGTTTTTGAAAAATTAAAATCGGTGGTAATTGACCGAAATAAGGGGGGTATAGTTTTATAGGAAACACCCTGTACATAAATATCAGACTAGAAAATGCAACCAATTGATCCTCCCCCAGTACAGACTAGAAAAAACACACAAAAGTTTTATATATTACCATAAAAATGTATAATTCTCTGCCAATGAAAATAAAAGAATTAACAAGTAACAAATTCAGAATCGAAATTAAAGAAATACTCATCAATCTACAATCTTAACGAATTTTTTAATAAATCTTTGGAGGAATACGACATTAATTGTAGTTAAACGTTATTTATGTTGTAACTTAGCTTCATTTTAATTCCCAGTTAATTTTAATTTTAACTAAATTGATTGAAATACTTATTTTAAGTGTAATGTAATATTTGTATGTAGTATTTATTGTATTTATATCTATTTACTTGTGTTTTTACTGTTTTGGTGACAATGCTAAAACTTATGTAAAAGTTATTGAGCAAATAAAGTATTTATTATTATTATTATTAATATTATTATTATTATTAGAAGTTACCCATACAATCCCATTGAAAAAGTGGACACCCTGTATACATGATCATTCCACAAGGAATCAAAATAATTTTTATGTTAGCACATCATATGGACAGAATAACTTTTTGCATAATAGACTAAAGAAATATAATAAATTACCAAAAGGAATAAAAGGCTACGAATAATATGGTCATTTAAGAAAAATAGATATACGTGAGCAATTAAGTATATAGCAATTTAATTTGGTTATTGGCCTATGTGCAATGTTTATGAGATGTCTGTGGGTGTGTTTTTGATGTTTTAAAATATGTAGTAATATATTAAATCGAAGATTTTTGGGAATCCGCAATTAATAAAAATCATAGTTTTTTTGAAGGAAAACTATAACTCTTTTATGTCCGTCAACGATAGGTACTGGCGACTAATGCAGTTCCTCGTTTCGTATTTGACAAATTTGATTTTTCCAGATTTTGTGTAAGACCGAGTGTAAGACTATACAGTATACAAGTAAGGCAATAGTGCGTCGGACTTTAATAGCTCGAGTTCTATGATAGCTAGAAATTTAAAAAAAAATACAAATAAACTAAATGAAAAAAGTCTAACTGGAAATTATTTCCAAATATATTAGGCGAGCCAACACATTATTACAGGATCAAGTGTCAAGTTTTTTTAATGGAATGGAATATTATTATTGTCATCTGCAGATGCATATTGAAACAATCACTACAATCACAATTATAAGATTATAAGAAACAAATATGTGAATACTAGTTACGAGACATCTTATTAATATTTTTGAATCATTTCCATTTCCTAAAAATATACAGGGTGGCCAAAAATGATTTTTCAAATTTAGAACTTTTTGAATTGAATTTTCTCAATTTTTTCAGATGGAACACACTATTTATTTTTCGACGATGTGATATAGAAATGAAAAACAAACAATGTTTGTATGTACTTGTAATCATTTACGGTTTATTAAACAATATATTATAAAATTCAAGAATAAACTTAAAAATAGAGGTTGCTTCAAATAGTTCAACAAAAAAGTGTTCCACATGTGGCGTATTTTGACTGACACACATCTCTATACGCCTTTGAATGAGGTTTCTATTGTTCCTAAAATTGTCGGTGTGATAGATCTAAAAGCAGTTATTATCTTTTTCTTTATATTTTGGACTGTTGGACTGTTGTTGATGTGTCTTTATAAACAATAAAACATAAAGAGAAATCAATTTTTGTAAGATCTGGGAATCTAGTAGGCCATTTAAAGGGACCATTTATTCCATTTCATCAAAGTGGGTAAATATTACTGCATTTAAATAATGTGGTGGAGCACCATATTGCTGAAACCACATCCTATTTCGAATTCTTTTACGAAGGTTCACCAATAATTGTGGCAACAAACACATACTACAATTTTTCCTGTTGGATTATTTGAAGGAACCTATATTTTTTAAGTTTACTTAAGTTTTGTACTTATTGCTCAATAAATCGAAAATGGTTACAAATAGCCATAGGGATGTACATACAAAAAGTTCTAGTTTTCCATTTCCACACCATGTCGAAAAATATACAGGGTTTTTCATTTGAAAATATTGAGAAAATTCAATTAAAAACGTTGAATAATAATTTTTGGCCACCCTGTATATTTTTAGGATGTGCTTTTTTATCTAGTTTATTTGTTTTTTTTTTTATTTCTAGCTATCATAGAATCGAGTTATCGAAGTCCGACTCACTATTTCCCCACCCTGTATATTGCAAAAATCTACAAGGTAATTACTTAAACTTCTGAAATACAGTTACTTAAAATAATACCTATATAAGGAAAGTAATACAATTATGAAAGAATTTAATATAAATTGAATATTACTTTTTCAAAATTAAAGACATCAACGAGTTCAAAGCCTGTCTAATGTGTTGAAGCGTGAGTGTGTGATTGCGCAAATCATGAACTCATCTTTAATTTTGAGGTAGATATTGTTGTCTATAATCTTAAGGAAATATTATTAGCAAATCATTTGATATTCTTCTCGATATTCTTTTTAGGTAATTTTTTTAGGGAAAAATCAAAATATTTTTACGATTATTCCAAGTAGGTACCTAACATAATTTGGCGAGTTTGGCAGAACTATTAATCGAGTGTGTAAGTAGGAAGCTAAATTTTCTCTAAGGTGCATAGTGCATGCTTCTTTTGCATAATGCACAAAAATGTGAACAAGGCCCGAGAAAATAATCCTAATTTAATAATAAGTATTTGATTATTCGCAGTTATTACTGTACAATTTATATAAATGTAACAAAAAATAATTCTTTTTTAAGCTATATATTTTTCTAAAATATCAATAAAAAACAAATCTTTTGTGGATTCAGAACTGGACAATTAAATTTTGTATATATTACCTCGTGCATCATGCACTACATATTATTATATCAAAATGATTTTTTCGTCATTAATTTCGCATTTGGTTAAAGATGTCTTCTTCGTTAATTGTAAAGTTACTTTAACCAATTTCAATAAGGGTATTACATTAAAGAATAAAATGAGATATCCACTTATCACCTTTCATCTTAATGTTAATCCACTACTTGCAGCAAATGCTTAAAATGTTTACCCAACTTAAAACCTTTTAGATATCAACCATACCTTTTGGGAATTCATCATAATCGAGGCAGTAAAGTGAACCTCGACATGGTACTTGAAAACATTTATCATGTGAAGGCAGGAGGAACTTTTAGTCTCACGGTAGCTAACTCGACATTCCACCCTTCTGTACTCCTTGTAGTAACAAATGTACAACATGAAATAAATGAACGGGATCTGTGGAACTGTGGAACCGCCACATGCATGTGACATTTATGGGGCGTATCGAACGTCGTGACGCATGTCGTCGGGCTGCTATCTACCTGAATCTATTGCACTAATGACGATTTAAATAGAACACAGTTTATCTATGATATCATCAAGAGAATTAATCTAGTTATATCTGTAGATCTAAGAGATTTCCGTGCCAAATTAGCACCCCGACCAATTAAACTATTTTGTGATAAAAAATCATAATTTACGGGTGTTAAGATGTAAAATTAAATTAATTGTCTGGTACACAAGATATTTAAATATGTTTCTGTTGATTTCATAATAAATTAGTTTTATGATTTCTGAAATGTTTTATTTTATTTTAGGATCTCATCAATTTTTTTCCCTAAACGCATTAGCAAATTTGTTGCAAATAATTTTCGTTACCTATATTGTATAACTGACGCACCAATATCATCTTTGTGCAAAATTAATTAAAAATTTACTACTTCAATCGGAGAAAAATTAAAAAAAAACAAATATTTCAAATTCTGGAAGAAAAGTGATTACAAAAAGATATGCAAAACTGTAGAACACGTTTTTTAAAATGTTCCAAATATACTTCTTTGGATATAATATAGGTATTATAATAAGTACACATATACCTAGCATATTGCGAAATTCCGTGAACACAAAATACACACAAAGTCGAATTTGGGGTCCGTGAACTGTTTTCTTTTTATTATATGTTCATCCATTATTTCATATTCAACTATTGAGATAGAGCACTCTTTAATGTCGAATTATTATCGAGAAAAATCGGTAAATAAAAAATTACTTCGTGGGTTAATTAGATGCAAACAAATGGCTGAATATACAGTAAATTCACTTTTAAACCAAAGCAGTTTGTGAGTGAATAGGAGATAGTAGTAAAGCGAGAGCACTACACATGCGTGACTGCATGTCGATCTCAGAATGTTAGCGCTCTCGCTTTATTGTCTCCTATTCACTCACAAAGTGCTTTGGTTGAAAAGTGAATTTACTGTATATGATTATATATATTATACAGGGTGTTCCTAAACTACGTTCGGAAAATTCGGGAGGTGATTGCATGCGCGAAAATATAAAGAAAAGTTCTTATGGACAAGTGTCCGCAAATGCCTCCTAAGGGAGCTACGTCCTCTAAAGTTGGAGCCCAAATTGTGTTTAATATCTCAAGAACTCTTTGAGCTACTGACATAAAATTTGGCATGCTATCCAATATTAGTAAGGGTGAGTTTGCGTTATCAACTATACAATAATAAACAATATGAAATTAAAAAACTGTGTCAGTGTTGATGAAATACCTATACATACGCCTTATAAAATTTTGTAAATACTCATTAGCCAGTACTATCACAACTTTAATCAACATTTCCTTAGACTCTGGACAGTTTCCAAATGCTCTAAAAATAGGAAAAATCGTTCCTATGTACAAAAAAGACGATCCCCAGCTTTTAGAAAATTATAGGCCTATAATAATTCTAAGCTATATCTCAAAAATAGCTGAAAAAGCAGTATCTACAAGATTATACAATTACCTAGAAATCAACCAGCTATTTACCAGTTGTCAGTTTGGTTACCGCACAAAAGAATCCACAGAATTAGCTAGCCTAGAATTCACAACAAAAATTTATGATTACCTGGACTTGGGTAACAAAGTTGCAGCACTATTTTTTTATTTGACAGCAGCATTTGACTGTGTAAATGCTAATTTTCTTAAATTGAAATAGAAAAATACTTGTCTCTTTGGACTCAGAAATCTCTGATACTTATGACATGGATATCGGTGTGGGGCAAGGGTCTATCATTGGTCCATTACTGTTCTTAATATTTATAAATGACCTTCCATCATCCTTAACCGAAGGAGATACTTTTATGTACGCAGATGATACATCAGTGGTCATAAATGCTAAAAGCGTTCACGAGTTAGAAAATAAGGCACTTACAACTATTCGCCAATTTGAGAACTGGTGTCAGAAAAATTCACTTATCGTTAACACCAGCAAAACTGTTTTTGTACATTTTTATAGTTCGTCTCCTAAATCAGTTCCCTCTCTAAACTGAAGAGAAACTAGTAATGAGACAAAATTTCTTGGCACTATTCTAGATTCGGCACTGGGTTTCTCTAGTCACATAGATAATTTATGTTCTAATTTAGCAAAGAGTTCATATGCTTTAATAAATCTCAAAAAGGAACTTAATGAACATGGCTTACTTACAGCCTACTATTCCTCAATTTACTCGAGACTTAGCTATAATATTATTATCTGGAGTCAGTCTCAGGAAGTCAATTGAATTTTTGTTATACAAAAGCGTATAATCAGAATAATATTTAATCTCTCCTACAGACAGACCTGCCGTGACACTTTCAAAAGAAAGAAAATTATGACCTTACCCTGTATTTATATATTTAAAATTTTATGTTTCATGTTTAATAATCAACAAAACTTTTGTCTTAACACAGACGTGCATCAATATAAAACTCGCAGTGCAGATAAGATTCACATTAACAACTACAGACTTAGTAAATATAAAAAGTCTCCCTATTATGTGGGTGCTCATCTCTACAACACACTTCCTAATAAATTGAAAATTTTAAAAACGTTTAAACTATTTCGAAGTGAACTAAAAAACTACTTAATAGAACATTCGTTCTATAGTACAGATGAATTCTGCACCTTAAGCGTGACTTGATCGAATAAATTGTAACTTAGCCTTTATATTGTCTGTCTGTAGTTTTATTTGTTTTTCGTAGCCTTTGATTGTATTATACACCGTCTTTGCTACAAACATATTTACTATTATTCGTATTTTATAACTATTGTATCTATACAATTTTCATATTTTAGTTAGTTTTTATTTCATCGACGACATATACATCCATTTGTATTTTTATCTGTCATTTTGTGTAGCCTTGTCTGTTTTATACACCTTTATTATGACACATACAGGGTGTTCCACTTAAGTCGGATTCTTCCATAGCTCTCTTATTATAAATTTAAGACAAAAATGTTTCAAATAAAAGTTACGCTGAATTATGCGGTGTATATACAGAAAATATTTTTGAATACACAGGATGTTCCATTTCATCTGGACGCTATACAACTTCGTTATTTTAAATGGAACACCCTGTATATCTGTGTATTTTTGGATTCCTGACTTAATTTTAAGTTGATTTTATGTATCATACATTGTGCCCAAAACATACCTTTTCCGAGATATTCAAGTTTTTTTGAGAAATTTCACGATTACAGCGCTCTGAATATTGCTAGATAGCTTCTAAGCCATAAGAGCTAGAAACTTGCGGTTTGCATAGTTCGATTTACCACGAATTACGCTATCATTTCCACTATTAGAAAAATATGGTAAGTAGTATAAAGTGGTAAATATCGGTACCTGCATTTGACAATCTTTCAACAGGAATAACTTCTTTTTTTCAAATGGAATGACCCATATTTTTTTCCACCGTTGGATTCAAAATTAAATTCTCTTTCGATTGATATAAGGTTGTCCATATTTATCTTTAACAGTTTTCGAGAAAGATACAATTCTTCCTAAAGTTTTAAAAACGAGCTGCCTACAGCATAAAGTAGGCTTTGCAAATTTTTTTTAAAACATCGCATTGACTTAAATCATTGAGTAAAAATAATAAAGAGGCGCAACTGTCAAGGTTTCGAGATTTTAGTGTTGTATGTTTTCATCAATAGCTTCATGATTGTCTTTAATTTTAGGGGTTATTCAGCCACATTACAAATACCTTTCCGTAGCACTAAAAATTGATGACAACCATGAAGTTATTGGCAAAGAAATACAATACTAAAATTTCGAAACCTTGACAGTTGCAACTCTTTATTATTTCTTACTCAATGCTTAAATACGAAGTTTATAAATAGTGGTAACATCGAATGCAAAAAACGGAATCGCACTAGCACAGTAGTTACAGATGAAAACGAATATCTAGTATTGGGATGCATACAGGAAAACTCTCAACTTATAGTGTGCGACAAATTAGTCAAACGACGGATATTAGTACATCAGTACATAGGATTTTAAAGAAACACAAATATCATCCTTACCACATCCAATTACACCAGGAGTTACTCGAAGGAGACTTTCAACGGAGGCAGGCATTTTGTCAGTCGAGTGGGCACTTGAGAGAGGAAGACATTTTTTTTAAACAGGTCATGTTTTCGGATGAGTCAACTTTCCACAAAAATGGCTTTGTTACCGCCATAATTGTCATTATTATGACACGGTAAATCTGCCCCAATTCCAGACAACCGGTAGCCAATACAGGTGGTCCTTGAACGTGTGGACGGGAATTTTAGGAGGCCACATCATTGGACCATTCTTTTTTAATCGACACTTGACAGGAAGAATTTATTTGGACTTTCTGCAAAACACTTTGGATGATTTGTTGGGCGACATTCCTTTAGCAACCCTTCGAAGGATGTGGTTACAACAGGATGGTGCTCCACCTCATTAAAAGACGGAGGACATTTCGAACACTTAATGTAAAATTGCAGTTTAAGTTCACGTACCCTTTTTTATTGCGTTTAGAATTTTCTATCATGTTGCGTTTTGTTTTCGTTGTTGGTAGTGGTTTAGTTTTGTTTGTTAGATCACTTTTTAAACATGCCAGTAATATTGTTACTGGCATGTTTTATAAATTTTAAATTCACGCGATGTCAATGTTGGTGACCGGATTTTTACCGGGAAAAATGAAAACAATTCACAATACAATTTGTTTGTCGAGATGAACGTACATAACATTGAAACGATGCTTTAAGCGATATTGGCAAAGCCTACTTTACGCTGTAGGCAGCTCGTTTTTCAAACTTTAGAAAGAATTGCATTTTTCTCGAAAACTGTTAAAGATAAATATGGACAACCTTATATCAATCGAAAGAGAATTTAATTTTGAATCTAACGGTGGAAAAAAATATGGGTCATTTCATTTGAAAAAAAAGAAGTTAATCCTGTTGAAAGATTGTCAAATGCAGGTACCGATATTTACCACTTTATACTACTTACCATATTTTTCTAATAGTGGAAATGATAGCGTAATTCGTGGTAAATCGAACTATGCAAACCGCAAGTTTCTAGCTCTTATGGCTTAGAAGCTATCTAGCAATATTCAGAGCGCTGTAATCGTGAAATTTCTCAAAAAAACTTGAATATCTCGGAAACGGTATGTTTTGGGCACAATGTATGATACATAAAATCAACTTAAAATTAAGTCAGGAATCCAAAAATGCACAGATATACAGGGTGTTCCATTTAAAATAACGAAGTTGTATAGCGTCCAGGTGAAATGGAACATCCTGTGTATTCAAAACTATTTTCTGTATATACACCGCATAATTCAGCGTAACTTTTATTTGAAACATTTTTCTCTTAAATTTATAATAAGAGAGCTATGGAAGAATCCGACTTAAGTGGAACACCCTGTATGTTTATTTAGTTATACACTGTGACAAAACCGATATTATTTTGTTCATGTAACAGAATTTTATGGTGAATAAATGCCTATTCTATTCTATTATATTCTATTCTATTCTATTCTATTCTATTCTATTCTATTCTATTCTATATTTTCCCGCCTATTTTTTTGTTTCTCAGTTTCTTGAATTGTTGATATCGGAATCGGAAATGAATTTCCTATACGAATTTAAGTAAGAAAGATCCCCTTGGGAGCCGTAGGACGCACCGTTTTCGAGAAAAATGGGATTATGTAGGTACAGGGTGTACGAAAGTTGATGTCTCGGGACTATATCTAGAGAATGAAAAAAGTTAACACAAAACCGTTTACGTCGTTTAATTTGGGGTGCACTAAGGTAGGTACATTTTACGCTAGAAAATTTTTTTTTCGAAATCTGGAAAATGGCGAAACTGACGTCATCAGAACTTTTTTCCCAGGAATATAAACTTTTTTTGTGCTACCTGGAAAGTGTTATTTTTTCTGAACATTTTCTATTAAAAAAGTTTTTTCGTATCTTTTATATTTAAAAATATACAGGGTAAAATAGTTTGGAAAATACCCTCAATTGCATACGAGTTAGCCATGATGTAATCGAGTAGCCTATGGAAAACAATGCACTAGGGCTGTTGACATAAGTTTGTTTAGTGAATATATTGTTTGTGTCAAATAGTTTGCGAGTGTGAATTAATTTAAATTTAAATAGCGCTCGTGTTGCTTGTCTCGGCTGTGCCTCGACAAGCAATCTTCACGGTCGTCCGAGAATGTTAAGCTTTTCCTACTAGGTACACAATGTACTATAGTTTCTTATGGTTTTCATATGTCTGTCTATTGATTGGTTTTGGCGCATTTGCATGTAACGTAATTATCTATAATAAGGGGTTAATATATGTCTACTGTAATGTTTTATATTATGTTTTCTTCACTAAAATAGGTGAATTCCTGTTTTTTATATTTTCAAACTTCACAAGAGTTTATTTATTTATGTGACAGCAAACGTCAAATATGGTCATACTTATGTCAATAATTTGACAGAAAAATTTCCACTTATTAATTTCGCTCAGGGAACCTACCCTGGAGGAAGAAAAATTTTACGGAAATTGTTTGGGTTGCCATGCCATGGTAAGGAAACTAAAGACAAACTTCTGATTATCCAAAAAGTGAGGTTTTAAATTTTCTCAATAATAATACCAATCGACCGAATAATATTAAGAATAGTGATTATGGTGTATATCTCCATAATTTCCATTCTTTCCTTCTCGTAGTAAGATTACTCTCAGCACACAAAAGTCAAAAAGCGAAAATGTTTTAAGTCAGTTTCAACGTATAGAATATTGACAATTTAAATAATTTGAGGTTGGGTCCAGGAAAATTATGTGATTATAACAAATCTATTTAAATCTATTTTTCTTCCAAATTTCTTTTTCAAAACACTGAGATAAAGGGGGTTCAGGAATAGCCTTCGAAACAAATTTACGTTTATGTTTAATGACACTAAAATTGTTAGTCAAAAGGTTTTTATAGAACATTGTCCACACTCTAAAAAATATGATGGCCTAATTCTATGTTACTCAATATCTATTATCTATTAGATGATGTTGAGTCTTTTACTCAGTCAGTACTTTTACCCTCTTATACTGAGATAACCACAATCAATCAAAGTCGTATGGAATATATTTTATGTAAATATAACAAACATGCATCATTTATACAGATGGATCAAAAATCGGTAGTTCAATAGGTTGTGCATTCTATGTTTCAAGCATCAATCAAACTCATAAATTTCGCCTTCATGATTATATTTTAATCCACTCCGCTGAAGGTTTTGCCATAGAATGTGCCTTAATTTGAGTCAAAGAAAATAATATTGGAGACACAGTTATTACTTCCGACTCAAAATCCGTTTTGAAAGCTATCGTAACATCAGTTTTAAAAATTATGAGGACAATGTAATATGTACCATCAAAAGACTATTTATTATATAACCTCTTTGAAATGCAAGTTGTTACATTTATATGGACTAAGGGCCATGCTGAAATAACAGGAAATTAAATTGTAGTTCAGACATCTCACAGAAATTAGTACAATATTGACAAATAATTAAATTTTTCACAACCAAAAACAGGACAAAAATGGTTAGAATATGTTAACTCTACTCCTACTCGCTCATTCATCCTACCCTACCGTTTTTAAATCTATTCCTCATATTTCTTAATTTAAGTTAAATCATGGATACTTCCCAACTCATCTTTTAAAAATGGGCGTAAAGAATTCCCCATACTGCACATGTGACAACTCCTCTCTAGGTGATTTGAACCATATTTTCTTTTAGTAAGTAAGTAAGTAAGTAAGTAAGTAAGTAAGTAAGTACTTTATTGGTCATAAATACACAAAAGTGTTTTGACAAATCAGAAATACACAAAACAATATATAGGTGCAATAATAAGTAATAAAATAATTTAAAACTTAAGTCATAATTAAAATTATATTAAAACTATTGTATACTATACGAGTATATATAAAGACAAACAGTAATAAAATTTAATAATTAATTAATGACAAACGACAAAAAATATATATATATTTTGAGACAATAACAAAACAATATTACAAATTTATAGAGGAAAAGTCAGATGACAAGAATTCTTGAAAATCATAAAATGCGTTTTCCAACAAAAATCGTTTAATTACAAATTTAAAACGTTTACAGTCAAGTGCTTGAACTGTATTCGGTAACACATTGAAGAATTTGATTGCATAATAGCTCGTTCCGTTTCTGGTCTTTGTTAACCTCGAAAAATTCAAATGAACATTAGTCTTATTACGAGTGGAATACGAGTGAATATCTTCATGTGTGGAATATTTACTTAAATTTTCCTTTATATGCAAAAGGCACTGTAGGATGTATGCACAGGGTAGAGTCAGTAAATTCAGATTTTTAAAGGCCTCCCTACAATCGTCTCTGTATGCCATTCCTGTAATGATCCTTACTGCTTTCTTTTGTAAAGAAAAAACAGTTCCAGCATGTGCCGAATGGCCCAATATCAAAATAGCGGACGATAAGGCAGACTGAATCAACGCGTGAAATGCAGTTAATACTGTGGGCTGACACACAATTTACGAGATTACATAATAGAAATATGTTCCGTGATATTTTCTTGCAGCCCAACTCAGTATGTTTTTCCCATGTCAATTTGCTGTCTAAAGTCACGCCCAGAAATTTAACACAATGAGCAGAAACGAAATTTTGAGATCGACTTTTTAAACTGAACGTCATCGATTCTGTTTTGTCACGATTAAGGATCAAGGATTTCTTACAATAACCATTTGAATCTTATCAAAGAATGTGAAAATAATTTGAAAAATTTTGGTGTTCAATTTCTCGCAAATAGAGTCTCCCTCTTTAGTACAGAAAAGAAAGAAAGAAAGCGCAGCGTCAATATAAAATTGTTCATCGTTAGGGCGATATTTCCACTTTTTTATTTTTACCCATAAATCATTTATAGATTTTTTCGATTTCATATATTAATGATAGTCTCTTCATTATTTGGATAGAATTTTATGAATAGTTTAATTAAAAAAAAAACTGCTAGAGGAGTTTTAAAATTTTGATTATGAATTTGACAAAAAGAGATTATCTTATGCCTCTCTGGTCGTTTGATCATTTGATTTACAAAGCAATGTAATAATATCTAACTTTTCTCTAACATGCATCTGCTTCCATCATCACCTCAAAAACGATATCGACATTCATCAATGAACACTATCCAGTCCCATTTTTTACTCTCTGAACTGGATCTTGGTACAACTCAAATCTCGGTAGAAATTTGGGAAATAGAACAGGGGTACACGTCCAGTCGAATCGATAATTTATTTCATAAAAAAGCATTTATCATAGTTAGTCAAGTACTGCATTTGACTCTAATAAAACCTTCTTTAACAATTTTTTTTGTTTCTTATGGTTTTCATACGTCTGTTGATTGGTTTGGGCGCATTTGCACGTAACGTAATAATCTATAAAAAATGAGTTCCTTCCCTGCTTTAAGTGTTCCGGAAAAAAAGATAAAATTAGTATATATTCAGAATAAAAAGATGTTTCTGAAAAACTCTTATTTTATTTGGTTATTAATTTTAGAAAATCATTTATTAATATGTACTACCATATATAATATCTAAAATAACTTGTTGAACAGATGTGCACCATTTAATTATTAGAAACATGATTGCGGCTGCAAATGCCAAGTTATAAATCTGCTCGTTTTAAAAATGATATTTAGTTATAATTACAAAAATCGTGAACACTATTTAAAATAATTTATAATATGGAGAAAAATTTTGTGCTAATCAAAACAGTAGTTTATCTATGTACTTATCCTTAATTTAATTTAACTGCAATTTAATGAGACCAAAATTTGCGAAAAAATATTATGAAGTGGGTGCCAACAGTGCCAACTCTGGTTTTCTTTAATATATTTGGATTTTTTATAAATTGACATCTTTCTCTAAAATTTGAATATTTATTAATAATTATTTTTCAACACATTTACTTTTCGGCAAAATCTTTTCATTCGTCTTGGTGGTCATATCTTAAGTATGATTTGAGTTCCATGTCTCAATACGACATATCCAATATCCATATGACATGGTTAAACAAAGTTCAGCCACGGGAACTTCCCAGAATATAACCCAGATCTACCAACGAGTTTGTAATATTTTCGAAACTAACAATCCGATTAAACTAAAATAAGGCAATGATTTAATTTAGCAGAGTAAATAAATAAAAATATAATAAAATACCCTATTCTAATATTTTAATCAGTTGCTAAACAACCATGTTTGTTGTTAAGCAACCGTCACAAAACCGTCCGGGAAAGTTACTTTTCCAGACCCGTTTTTTATCTAAATTATTTAATTTATAAGAATATTAATTGCGATTTCAGAAAAAATAGTATGTGTACCTCGTAGTAAAAGTACATTCCCGAACTCCTTTTTCAGTTTGAGATCGTGGCCACGTAGGCGAGTGTCATCATTCCGAATAAATAAACTGGATGAATCTGTATTAAAAAATTGCTTTAGTGCCCTAAATGCAATTATTAAATTACCTCCGAGTTTTCTGTTAGCAAAGTCAGTGAGATTTGCCGCAGAAAGTCTTTAAGAATATGATGACCTTATACGTCCGAACGGGATACGAGTGGCACAACTCTGCACAGATTCCGAAAGATTCTGCTGATCTCTTATTAGATCGGCACTCCATACAGGACCGGCAAATTCTAGTAAAGGTCGCACATAAATAAGACTTGTCGAGATTCATAAATGTCGAGAAAGATACAGCATGTAATTCACGCTCTTGGATACTACAGTAATATGTTTTGGTTATAATAACGCCTAAATCATTGTTAGAATCTTCTTTCTTGACAGGAGAATTGTTGATGAAATATGGCAGTGTAGGATTGTTTTTCCCGAGGTGTAGTACAACAGACTTATCAGAGTTCAGGGGTAATAGCCAGTCTGAGCACCATTTCCATATATTGTCAAGGTCTTCTTGTATTGTAGCGTGATGAAGGGAAGGGTCAGCGAAAGTTTCGTGTCGTCTGCATAAAAGGATACATTAGATTTAATGTGCATGGTGAAATCTACTACGAATACTAGAAATAGGAGGGGACCAAGAACGGACCCATGCGGTACACCACTGTGAACAGGGTAGGTATTTGAATAAGTTTAGCCAACTTTCACGTAGAATTTTCTGTCTGTAAGAAAATCACTTATCCACTTTAACAGGACGGACGGACGCCTCGATTACCGGCATTTTCCAGCTTGTGTATAAGTCTTTGCTTAGGAACCCGGTCGAAGGCTTTTGCAAAGTGCAAATAAATTACATCTACGGGTTTTTTATCATCCAGTGTTTTCGACCAATGATTCACACAGTGAAGGAGATTGGTTATTAATTACAGATCTTCCGGGGACAAAGCCATGCTGTTCAGGAGATGTAATGCCGTGTGTTTGCAGAAAATTAAACATTTTCTCTAATTATTGATTCCATAATTTTGCTGACGATGGGTGCCAAACTTATCGGTCGATAATTGTTACTGCAGAGTTAGTCTCACTTTTTAAAAATAGCTGTGACTGATGCCATTTTCCAGGACTCAGGAAGAACATATTTCTCAAAAGAGGAGGTCATAAGAAAAAGGCACGCACACGGTAGTATAACATTTTTTCAGGAACATTGCGGATAATTTATCAAGACCAGGAGATGTGCCGTTTTTCAATTTTTTGATGCGAGATTTAATGGCTGCCGGAATGACAACAATATTTTCTAAAGAAGTAAGCATTCGGTTAGACTTTATGTCTGGTAGGTTGCCATGGACAGGTAAGAATGTTTCAGACAAAACTTCTGAGACTTCTTTATCGTTTTTGCACAAAGGTACATCAAAATCTCTCAGCAGTGGAATATAAACTTTAGAGGTTAGCGACGATCTTACATATTTGTGCAATTTTTTTGGATTGTTGCAGTTTGCAATAAATTCCTCGTAGTTACGTCGGATGATGTTGATTATTCTGCTTAGGTAGTGCGAAAAATTTCTATGCTTTCTATAGTCAGCTTCAGAGTGGGTTCGTCGATATTTATTCCAAAAATGTCTTTTGCGTTTAATCAGACGCAAAATACTAGGCTTAATCCATGATTTTGCTTTATTTTCGTAAACCTGCCGTTGAATGCAGTCTGTGACAGTATTGTGAAACAATAACCACATTTCGTTAAGGTTGTCGAGGGTTCCAAGAATGTCCAACCAGTTCACTTGGTTTAATTCTTCTGTCACATTATCGTAGTTGGTTAGAAATATCTTTTTGTAGTGTCGACGGCTAAATTTTTCATGGAAAAATTGCATCGAGATGCTGATAAGAGGATAAGAGAATGATCTGATTTGCCTATTGGAGGTTCAATAGAGGGCTCCGAGAGTAACTGTGGATCATTAGTAAGGAAAAGGTCCAAAGTGGACGGTGCTTGGTTTACTCGAAATCTAGTTTCATGTATAAGTTGAGTCAGATTAGATGTAAGAATTAAATCAGAAAAGAAAGTAGATGAATCGTGAGGGTCTTGTGTAGCGGTTAAAGACCATGGGGAAGTTAAAATCTCCAGCTATTGTGAGATTTACCTCAGATAAGGATAAGGACGATATTTTATCAAAAAGAATTTGGTCATGAATTAGAGCAGTGTTTGGATAGACACACATGAATCTACAGGAGGTGTCATTGTGTCTAAATTTAAAATGAGCGCGTCGATGTTAGGACAAACAAAATTGATTTGACTTACAGAAAAATTTGTTAAGATGTTATTTTTTATGTATATACAATATATACATACACCACCACCATTTCGATCGATTCTATCAGATCTGAAGATTGTATAGCCATTAATGTTAATAAGAGAGTCAGAGATTTTTGTAAGGTTTCAGTTATAAAAATTATTGAAGGGTTTCTAATTTGAATAGTGGAGACAAAATCATTAAATTTAGCATGTAGACTAGCCAGGTTGGTATAAAGAAGAGACCATTCGGTAAAACACTTGTTACTTTTTTTAATTATCTGCGGCGATTTCTGACATTCCTTTGATGTTTTTATTGTCAAGTTATTTTCTCCATTACTGTTGCTGAAGTTCATGCCGTAGGTTATTAAGGTAATTTAGTTGGTTGGGCGTTTGGGTGAAATTTTTATATCTTTAGTAGAAGTACCATCAAGCAATCTGTTTTTATTCCTGAGGATTCGCCTAACGCAGAGTGGGTAGAATAACTTTGAGAGGACGGGTTTACCCAGACGAATGATAGAGAGAGGAGTGGGTAATTCAGGGTCTAATATACTCAAAACCTCGATGATTTTAATATTGTCATGATTCTTTCGGAGATCGGGTGTTCCGGGTATTTCTGGGACACCCCTTAAATTATATTCTTAGAGTGGTTGATACGTTTAATCGCCTCAACTATGACTTTTTCAACTGTTTTGTAAGAATCTAGGTTATTTTCTGCAACGATTTTTGTATCAATTTCAATAAGTTTCTGTTCAAGACTGTTAATTTTAGTTTCAAGATCGCTTTTCATAGACTCAATCAACGCTTTTAAATCGATGAGTTGAATTTTAGGCTTTTCCTACTATTATAGTCCGTCTCATATTGAGAAATCAGCTTTGGTCTTACGGAGAGCGTTGATGACGTCCTGTGCACATCAAGAACCAAACATGTGAATGGCTGAGCGCCAGGTACGCATTATTTATAATTCCCGGGCCCTCAAAAAAATATTGTTGTTTGTGAAAAACGTAAGCAGGTGTCAGACTATCAAATATTTGGTCAAACTAGACTCATCAGACTGTGAATATGACGTCACACTGTTTAACGGAAATAGGCCATGCTCTATTTTCATCAGTTTCTATCATGCATTCATTGGTCAATTTAAATTATACTTTTGGATTTTGACAGCTTATGTGATCATCTATTCTGGAAACTAATTTGATGTTGACGTCATATTCACAGTTTGATGAGTCTGATTTGATCAAATATTTGATAGTCTGACGCCCGCTTTAGATTAACTTTATTTGATAAACGTTTAATTAAATTCGTAATTGAGATATTAAAATTAAATACTAAAATAATTGTTAAAATAAATTGAACTAAGATAAAATATCATTATTCATTATCAAGAAGCGCCAAGAAACATTCCGTTTTAACAACTGTTAGGATTGATTCGGGTTTATGATTTACATTCAAAAAGATGTAGACAATGAAATTCTGAAGGTTGCCAAACAGAATTACTGGAAGTTTTTTTTTCATCCCTATTATAGAAATTATTGAATTATTATTAAATATTTTACAAAAAATATAACAATAAATAATATTAAACTTTATATATTTTTTATTATATTAATATATATTAGTAATACTAAACGAATTCTAATATAAAAACATTGGAGCTACAGAGGCTAATCCGAACATGCTTTCTACATGAGACAACTGGCACCGCTGTCGGTAGATCTCCCATTTGAAATGCATTGCCGTATGTTGTTAGGCCACTCCGATTTCTGAATGTGAGACGGACTATAGGCACACAATATATTATTTTTTGTGACATTAAAATTTTTCATACATCACTAGAATTTTTCAAAAAAAAACAGCAATAGAACATCATTTACTACATTTGGTATAAATGTCATAAAATTGAACCTTACAGAACACCTCTAATTGAAACTTCTTCGGGTGTTTCATTTTTCACAGCACATCCCAGTCGATTAAACAAATATGATTTTACATACTGTAAATAAGTACCTCCAATACTCATTTAACTTCTTACAAAGAATCTCATAGTTTACTGAATCGGAAGCTATATCGATAAATCTAAATGCATTTTTAATGTCATAATTACCATTATATTTTAACGCATTTAAAACTTTACACATAGCTTGATATATTGCACGAATAGTTGATTTCTTTTTCTTAAGTCCATTTTGTTGTTCAACTAATATTCCTCTTTTTTCAAAAACGATTTATGTCTATTAAAATTTATGTTTTCAATCATTTTGCTTATATTTGGTCTAACTATATATAGTTTTTCACTATATTTTTAACTTTTTTGTGTGGTTTTTGATAACTCTAGAAATGCTTACACCTGCAGTAGAAGACATATTGTATGATAAACAATATGTGACAATTTCAGTAGATTCTTCTAAATGAATCGGATTTCATTTTAACCCCTTAATACGCTAAAGAACCTATGGATTTGTTGGATTCATGAACATTTTTCTATCACATCTATTTATGTACTTATAGAACATATATTTAAAAAAAAATCATTTAAGTCATTGAAAGTTAAATGTGGATCCCCGTAAAAATGATAAAATGATTATTGGAGTAATCCCCCCCCCCCGATAATTTGCCGAACTAAGGTCAAAGTGGTAGAGATCATTCTATACGCACTCACCACCCTCATTAGAGTTTATCGCTGCGTCCTTTGTGACATGGCCCTGTATTTCTCGATACGCAAGACACCATACCAGGTCGGTATCACGTTAGTAGTATGTATCTTACAACCACATAGTGCCGCTCGTTTTGGGTTGTAGGACCACCAATATTGGGGATTATTCTCGCCAAGGCTCCTATTCTGTTCTCTGTATTTTCCATTACCGGCTTTACGTGTTCACATAATTTACTTTGCATGTCCATCGTTAGGCCTAGGTATTTGATGGCATCCTTGGGGTTATTTCCACATTGCTTAATCTAAATGTAATTTTTTCCTATTTTTGTGTCCTAATTTTATTTCTGGTCTAGTTTTAGATTGCGTTCCTCTATTCAGATGTTTATTCTTTCCAGCGATTTCTCAACTGTATTATTAGGGTAATTTGATCATCTGCGTTTGCTACTAGGACCGCCTAGGGCGTCTGCAAAGCCCACTAGCACAGCTCTGTTCATGGGTCCTACCCTTAGTCATCTTAGAAGATGTTTCACAGGGTTGGTCCAAGAGCGGATCCCGGTGAGACCCCCATTGTCATTTCTATTACTTTGGGATTTTCTACTATGATTTCGCGATCTTTAAAATAGTTTCTTATGGAGCTTATCAAATACCTGGATATTTTCCGTCTATGTAATTCTTTCAGGACTTGGCTCCATTTAGCCACGTTAAAGGCATTTCGAACATCAAGAGTTGTTAGGGCGCAGAGCTTGCTTCCGCCCTCCCTAACTTTAATCTTCATGTATTCCACTGCCTGCACCCTGCACCGTCGACTTACACTTTCAAAATTCAAATTGCAAGTTGGACAATCCTTCTCCTTGATTTCCAATCTGTCCCTGATGAGGGTTTCGTAAAGTTTCTCAAGGGTGTTCAGTAGACAGACTGGTCTCTGTGACGATGGTGTATCGAAGCGAGGGATTCTTTCCCCTTCCATATGAGGATTAGTTTTACCTTTTTCCAGTCAGTGGAGAAGCCTCGATAAAAACCTGTGGGATCAATTCCTCTTATCGCTTTCGTCTGGGCCTGGGTTCTTATTTGTCTTCATCTTATGAGCTGCCGTGTTGATTTTATCTTCCGTAATAGGGGCACGGTAGCCGAGTGGGTAAATGCAT
Organism: Rhagium mordax; assembly: GCA_963680705.1. Taxonomy (NCBI): domain Eukaryota; kingdom Metazoa; phylum Arthropoda; class Insecta; order Coleoptera; family Cerambycidae; genus Rhagium; species Rhagium mordax. Next base: position 79,093,605 of record OY796656.1, on the reverse strand, counting down.
ACTTACTTGGTTGGGAAGATCGATGAATTGAATCCATTCTGAGGCAAATTAAAGATTTATTTCTGATTTGCATCGGATTTAGATGAAGAGAGAATTATCGATGTGGTGATGTGGTTCGGTCTCCACAATAACCTGTAGGGCCTCGTCTCACTTTACCTAGCACAAAATCCTAGAATTTTCTCAGGGTTATTTCGGTGACTTGAGAGGCCGTTAAAAAACACATTAAGAAAACATTTAAGGGGGTGTTTGAAGGAGAAGAACTCTTAGGCAATTTCCAGTTTTTTCTCCTTGGTGATGTTGAAGGGGTTAACCATGTTTAGAAGGACATTTGTGACTATTTTGTAACCTGTTTTCCAGATATTTTCATCAAGTTCGTTGCATAGAGCTGTTCAATTTGACTTTTTTGCAGCTTTGATTTGCTTGTAGAGCTCCCGCTTTTTTGTCTTGTAACCATCTCTAAGCTTCTGTTTCTGTTCTTCTGTTAATTAGCTAGTGTTTGCCCTAGTACTTGTCCTTCTGGCAGTTTTGCATGCGCTTCTCATTTCCTCGATTCCTTCGGTCCACCAATATGGCACCCTTATTGGAGTTATACTCTGGTGAGTAAGCTATCACTGTATAGGCTCTTCTTGTTACAGTACAGGTTTCTACAGAGAGGACTGCCCTTATATGTTCTCTAATTACTTCTTAATCATTATCATTTTAGTTATTTAGGATACCTTACTTACCTTTTTGTTGGACACTAGTTCTAAGTAGATAAACTTATGATCATTTAAGGACTCAAGACTTCCTAATTTACTATTTACTACATTTTTTTGCTATATTTGGGGTGGAGTAGATGATCGATATAGTTCTCATTATCTCCTCTTGGTTAAGTTGGTATCTTGCCATCATTGTGTATTGTGTATCCATCATATTTTTTGCTGTCAGCCACTCTGTAAGGTGTTTACCTCTCTTGTCCGTGCTTATTGAGCCCCGACTTCAAGTTAAAGTATCCCGCCTTTATGGTCTTATTAGCTTCTTTTGGTGATGTCCAACATCAGGAAACCCTCCTCTTTCTTAAATTTCGTGAAGGGGATGTTTGGTGAAAGGGTAGCGTGCAAACAGGTGATATCTCCCGATGTCTAACGCCACATACTCGTCTTTTATTTGTACTTCGTTAACGTCGATTAAGTCGATTTTTCTATTTATTATATAGATGATGGCTATTGGCTATGTCGCATATCCGGTATTTGATTCATCTCAGGATGTCTATGTCCAACCTTTTTTCACCATATGCCATGTCGTGTGAGCGCGGTGAGCTTTTTTTGTGGCCTCTTCTATATCTCTTGCCGTAACCGCATCCAGGTATTTACGTGCAACACCATTTGACCTTTAGCTTACCTTCGTCAGAGCCTTGTGGGTCAATATCCCCCTCTTTTTCGCGTCCTTCATCTATCAGGAAGCAGTTTCTCTCACTCTCTGATTCTGCGCTGCCTATCTTTGTCGTAGATCTGGTGATACTGTGAATGATTTGTCCTTGGGTCATTTGCTTCTCTTTCAGCATTTTCTCAGTCTCTTGGTGTCGGGCCCTAAACTGCCTGGTTAATCTGCGGTCGATATTGTTGTTCTCTGTTTCTATAATTGCTACATCTCTTTTTTTGGTATTTGTGTTTTCACCTACCAGTTTACTAAGATTTCTGACTTGTCTGCTCAGTTGTCTTTTGATCTGCCTCAACTTCCTCGGCTCGGTACATTTCCCGCCTGGCTCTCTTTTATTCTGGCTCTGCTCCGGGGTATGTTTCTCCTTCTCTTCGCAGATCTACCCCCCTCCTCACTCCCTATAAAATTCAGACACGAAACGTTTCTGGTGTGTGACGGTGATTCCCAAAGATTTGGAGGCGATGTCACTACTGACAACCTCATTTTGGCGCCTTTTCTTGTTTTGGAGGTTTCGACGCCTTGAACTATCCTTGTACGCGTATTTTTACCCCCTCCCCCCCTTACTCTATGAAGGGATTTTGGGCTTTTAGTAGCTCTACCCTCCTGTGGTACATCTATTTCAAATACGAGTCCATGGTTACCTCTCGGCCGGCAGCGTCTGTTATACTTATGGCAAGGTTTTTAATTTTTCTTGTTTAAGAGGACACTTGTGTCCTCAGTGCAATCCTGTTGGTCCGCTGATGCTATTTCATATCAAACCTACCGACCCCCACACCGGCATGCCGGTTCTTCTATCCGGAACCTGGGGACGCGTCCGAGCATCTACCAGTTTTGTCATGTGTTTATTATTCTTATCACACGTCTAAAAATTTTTTCGATCGATTATATTTTTTATCTTGCGTTTAACGAACATGTCTTCTCAAAAAAAAAAAACGTTACCCTTAAAATGTTTTCTTAACCGTCTTTTAAGTCACCGAAGTAACCCCGACAAAATCCTAGGATTTTGTGTTAGGACTGTTAGGTAAAGAAAGACGAGGCCCTACAGTTTATTATGGTGTCCGAAATACATCTAGGGCTTCGATGATTCTCTCTCCATCTAAGTTGGAAGTAAATCAGAAATTAATTTTTTTCTACATTCGTGAAAAAAGTAAGTACCTTTTAATACTATTTGCAATGCCAAAAGTGACTGTTTACACCATTTTCATTTTTATTGCACTTTGCATTGCAATAGAAACGTGTATTTACACGTTGCCTTGGTAACAGTGTAATAAAAACGTAAAAAAGCAACCTTCATTAATTTTGACACAAATTGTCACGGAACAAAATTTTTTATAATTTTAAATTTTTTTATTAAATAAACAACGATCGTAGAAAAAATATTGTAACACGTAACACGTACAAAAAGTGTGTTTAGGGCACTTAGCATTAGATTTATTTTTTATGTACATACAGGGTGACCATTTATATTATTACACCCCCCTTTAACTTTGTTATTTTTGGAAAAAGTAAAAAAGTGTAAAGACAAAAGTGTTAGTTATTTTTACGTAGATTTTAAATACGATATCAGAAAAACAATTGAGTAACGCCAAAAAAGTTATAATATAAACTTGAGCTTTTTGTTTGATAACGCACTGTATGTGTGCGGAATATGAAAGAGCATGAAAATAGCTTTTCAAAATTATATAACACTGTATATTTATCTTTTGCGGTTTTTGAACTATTTACTTTTTCATACAGCGTGTTACTATATAGACTAGAACTAATTCTCTAAAAAGCCTTCGGAAATCACTGTTAGAAGCAAATCGTATTACTTTTTGCCAACCTACGTTTTTGGGGTAATTCGACCCTGCTGATTCCGAAAATTTCGGTTGTCATCTCGAAATAAGGGTTGAACTACCCCAAAACCACCCCTAAAGGTACATTTTTTCAGTTTATTGAGAGTATCTCCGTAAGTAGTGACTTGAGAGAAACAAGTCAAGAGAGCTAAAATGTAGCTTATAACATTTTCCTTAAGATGATGTATATAAAGCGATAACCCCACTGGCCCATTGGCGTGCAATGGGGGTTTAAAATGAGATAATTTATAAAAAATCAGCGAAATAGTTAATTATAATTAATCAGAAGGTTTATTACTTTACATTATGTGCGAAATATATTCAGATTATCAACACCTGTAATATTACGAATGGCATGGGTGTAGAAAAGGGGTACTCGTCTCGGCTTGATTTTCAGGAAAGACTTCTGAAACTCCTAGAAGTAAATCATATCAGTTTTTGACAATTTATGGTTTAGGGGTAACTGTTTAAAATTGTTATATATATAAAGTTATAATTCCACTAAGTCATTGGCGTGTAAGGTGGGTTTTAAATGAGGTCCTAGCACGGTGGCACAGTTGGTTAAAGCGCGTGTGGCAATCGCACAACCGGGTTCGAATCCTAGCTTCGGCACTGGCAATGCCGAATGGGTTGGTTGTGTGTCTGAGTTTTTCTTAGTGTTTCACCGAGATCGAGAAGTTGTCATTTCTTGTCTCGATTTTCAAGAGTCTTGATTTTCAAGACAAGAAACGTATTGCTTCTTGTCTTGACCGATTCTCGTTGATCAATTTCTTGTCTTGATATTGAGAGTCTCGATACTTCTTGGTCTCGATAAACACTAGCTTCTTCATAGCATACGTGCTTCGTGTAATATCGGCCGCTGTCGAATATCGAGTGCTGTTGTTATTAATCAGTAAACACCGCTAGGCCTGCAGAAATAGAAAAAACGGTGTAACTAATTCGTTTCAGATAGCCGTAGGTAAAAACAGGTGTATTTAGTTATAAAGAACATACCTCTGCGATACCTCCCAAATCAAATAAACAGAACATTGTTTATAAGTCACTTTTATGTGAAAAAATCATGAAATTTGGAGTTTTTTAAAAATTGCAGTAAGACTGCAGTAGATTAATTTTTTTGAATGTTTCTGTTTACTAGGTAATTCCAAACCGGTTAATTTAAGCCCCGGTTGATTTCATTTCATTGATTATTTATTTAAATAATTGCCGAAAACCGTCGAAATTTTCGAAAATTTCAAGAGTTTTTTACTCTGAAAGGAAAAATGCTAGACTCTAAACTTTGGTGGAATATGTGTGTCATTACCCTCAACTTACAAAAAAAATTTCGTTTCAAAATGTTTATTAGTTTTCGAGAAATTCTATTTGTTTATTAAAAACGTCCCAAATGTTTAATGAAAAATTGACCTATTAACGTTATCAAAAATAATTCAACCACAGCTCATTTTTTTCGTCAAGATGTTAGTTTTACGAATCTGTTATGGGCGTATCGATTTTCAATAATTTTGACCGTCAAAATGGCGTTAACAGCATTGCTACTTTTCGGAGCAGCGTTTTTTGCAAATAACTTTACAACAAATGAACGTATCTGCACAAATCTTTCATATTTGAGTTGCTGGTATTTTTATACAAATTTATAAAAAAAAATTGTTGCTCTGGGACATGTAGGAGCCGAGATAATTTTTTAAATTGTTTATTGCGCCAAACGTTTATTTATTAATATTTATGGCCAAAATTGAAACTGGTTGTTAATAAGATCTTGAATTTTGTGAATTCATCAAGTCCTATTTAACACGGGCCCTTTTTGAGGTCAAAATATAATTTTTAATAATTAGTGATTTTAGAGCGTCTTCAATTTGTTTGGCTCAAGGGACAGGTGAATTTTTTATCAAACGAGTTTCAAATTGGGGTAGCGAGAAAAATTCGTCATATCTCCGTTATTTTCCGGCCAATTTCGACGTTTTTTTTTTAATTTGGAGCAGCTCACGAAAATAATAGCAATGGGCACATTTGCAATATCCAAATAATAAACATATAATTGTTATAAACAATTTTTTTTTTATTTTTTCTTTTTTGGGCTTATGCAACTTATAATGTGCTAATGTATTAAATATAAATTCATAAAGATTATATAATGGTAACAATGCTGTAACATCGTATATTGTTTGATGGAGAAATAGTTTGTGCATACATTGTTAGTATTCTTACCATTATATAATCTTTATAAATTTATATTTAATACATTAGCACATTATAAGTTGAATAAGCCCAAAAAAGAAAAAATTACAAAAAAAAAAATGTTTATAACAATTATATGTTTATTATTTGGATATTGCAAATGTGCCCATTGTTATTATTTTCGTGAGCTACCCCAAATTAAAAAAAAAACGTCGACTAATTTTATTATTATTACTTAATATTTTCTAAAATAAAATATCTTGGATCTTCTATATTGGACATTATATTTATTTATTTCCATTTTTCAACAATATTCCTATGCAAATAATCGAGAAGTCTTGATTCTCGATGACTTGACTCTTGTCTCGTCTTGTTCTCGATAACCTGACTCTTGTCTTGTCTCGATATTTGAAATCAAACTCTTGTCTTGATTTTTTCTCGAAGTCGAGACAAGATCAAGACAAGACTTCTCGACATCTCGATCTTGGTGAAACACTAGTTTTTCTAAATATAACCCCCTCCCGAACAGCTCTGACTTTGAATTTGGAGGTTGTCTAATTTATGATGTGTTATTTATTTATTATTTTAAAAAATCAACAAAATAGTTAATTATAGTAGAGGAGCTCTTACGCAAAAGTCAACAAGTGCAGCAAATCGGGTCGGGTTGGGCTAATTTTCTAGCTGTTTGGAAAAATAAGGCAGACCTTGCACTTCTTCCTTGTGAGTTTATAGCTCACAATTTTTACCAATTTGGGGTTATCACTGCAGGAGGTTTTGAAAGTGAAAGAAAAGTAGCATCTAATAACCAGTCTATGTTATTTACTTAACTAGAAGCTTCTCATGTAGAAGCTGATACCCGTCTGATTCTCCACGCTGTCAACAGTTCAGCTGAAAAATCATTTGTTATGTGCAGGGATACTGATGTTCTGCTTTAATTAATTTATCATTTTGAGAAGATTAATTACGATGAGTTACGTATGATAGCTGGTACATCACATTCGAAGAAGTACATTCTAATTCATAGCATTTGTCAAAAACTTGCAGCACTTCTGAAATCCAATTTGCTGGCATTTCATGCGCTTACCGGATGTGATGTAACATCATTCTTTGCATGCGTGACAAAAAACCGAGCTTGGAACATCTACATCAGACATACAGAACTGCTCAGTGACTTAGATAAAATTCCGCTGACATCAGCGATAGATTCAGCTGAAATGTTTGTACTGAAACTGTATAACATTGATACTGACTCAGCGGACGCAGCAAGATGTACTCTATTTGAAAAGCTGAAGCAACCTGAGCAAATGCCACCTACATCTGATGCTTTACATCTCCACATAAGAAGAGCACGTTATCAAGTGTTTATTTGGGAAAGTGCCCACTTTCCCGAAGTATCCATATCTCCGACGGATAATGGTTGGAGACTCGATATTGGTATCGTATTTATTTGTACATTTTAACGTTGTTTTTAAGGGTTAAAGCCAGTTCTCACCACCTTCCCACCGGTAACCAGGGCTCGTATAGAAATAGTCACGTGCTCATGCAAAACTAGTCTCTGCTCGAACAGATTATGCAAATGTCGCAAATCTGGTTTGAAACCAGCATGTGCTCATGTTCGCCTGGTTGCTTGAATGTAGAGCTAAATCAGCTACACGAATATCCAGATGCAGATGAAACTGATGATTCTGATGATTCTCAATCAAATTATTTACAATTTTTTTTTAACATTTCACATTTAAAAACTCTTTATTTCTTTTTTCAATTTATAGTACTTTTTTATCGCCATCTTGAACTCTTAACCGAAATTTTTGAAATCGGTTAGGTCGAATTACCCTTAAACCATAGGTTGTCAAAGACTGATATGATTTGCTTCTAGGGGTATTTAAGAAGGGTTTACTGAAAATCAATAAGAGCGACTACCTCTTTTCTACGCCCATGATATTAGCAACATTACAGGTAATGAAAATCTGAATATATTTATATTTCGCACGTAATGTGAAATAATAACCTTCTGAACAACTATGGATAACTGTTTCGCTGATTTTTTTATAAATTATCTCATTTTAGACCCTCATTGCACGCCAATGGGCTAGTGAGATTATCACTTTATATACATAATTTTAAAGAATTACCCCTAAACCATAGGTTGTCAAAAACTGATATGATTTGCTTCTAGGAGTCATTTCGGAAATCTTCCCTGAAAATCACGCCGAGACGAGTACCCCTTTTCTACGCCCATGACATTCGTAACATTACAGGTGATGAAAATCTGAATATATTTCGCACGTAACGTGAAGTAATAACCTTCTGAACAACTATGGTTAACTATTTCGCTAATTTTTTTAAATTATCTCATTTTAGACCCCCATTGTACGCCAATGGGCTAGTGGGGTTATCACTTTATATACACCATCTTAAAGAAAATTTTATAAGCTACATTTCAGCCGTCTTGACTTTTTCCTCTCAATTTACTTCTTACGGAGATATTCTCGATAAACTGAAAAAATGTACCTTTAGGGGTGGTTTTGGGGTAGTTCAACCCTTATTTCGAGATGACAACCGGAATTTTCGGAATCAGCGGGGTCGTATTACTCTATAAACTTTGGTTGGCAAAAAGTAATATGATTTGCTTCTAAAGATTCGAATTTGAAAAAATAAACCTAGACTAATACAAAAAACACAAGTTTGTAAGTATTATAAGTGTTTTTAGCGTTACTTAATTGTTTTTCTGATATCGTATTTAAAATCTACGCAAAAATAGCTAAAACTTCTGTCTTACACTTTGTTTCTTTTTCCAAAAATAACAAAGTTAAGTGGGGTGTGAAAATATGAATAATCACCCTGTACATCATCATTTTATCGAACGTCCGCTAATTTTATTATGCATTATTTGTTTTTATCGAACGTCTGATATTTTTATCGAGCATTTATTCTCTTTATCTAGGGTTTTGGGTTTTATGTTTTTGTCAGGGAAATTTTACTTATATCCAGTAATTTACATTTTTACCGAATATTGTATATTTTACCATGCCTAAATACAATGTCCTGCAACTTTTTTTTAAATCAAACAAATATATCGTGTATCGAAATTAATTATCTCACGTTTAATTTGTAGCGTTAATTATTTAAGAAGTACGCATACAGTGTATTATGTATTGTGTGAATAAATAAGCAATCAAAAAATATTTTGAATTTTCCGCGTTCAAAATTTGAGATAATTTAATTATCTCTCAGAAAAAATACGTGAATATGAGTAGTGTGTATACATACAATTTGTTTAACTCTATCCCATTCAATCTTTTGGAGTTAGTGCTAGTAGTGTGTATAAAGGTACCTGCTTAATTATTTACATCCCAGAGCGCGTTCATTGGGGAATTGCTCCTTTAATTTTTTTAAATCTAAAACTTTTTAAATTGTTTTTTTATGGTGAGCCGTTTTCCCTATTATCATTTTGTGAAAACTAGTTTCATCAATTACAATATCTAAATAAGTTATTCCTGCAAATGTTAAAATTTTACAGAAAACTAGGGTAATTTTATTAAATCAGACGGGGACAATCAATATTATTATTGAATATCAATGTGGTTTATTTTGATTTAGAACAAATCTTTTTCGTATTTTAGTGTTTATATTATCAACTACTTCTTTTTGAATAATTGTAAATTATGATTCACTTCAACATAAAAAACTATTTTTCCTCCGCATTTAACATTCAACTCAGTCGCTGAATTAGGTATTACGAATGCTACACAAAAAATATTTAAATACTAAATACTCATTTGCCATCTGCAGGATTGTCTTTGGGTTTCGCTGACCAGGGTATATGAATAACTTATAATACCAATAGGAATTATATTATTTCTAAAGTAGTATATAAAAAATAATTAAGAAGCCAAATATTGTTTATATGTAGATTCTAATCAACGTAATTAATATCTACAAATGTTTTGATTTTAATAATCACCATAAGACCTAAACAAAGTAGTTTTTCATGGGGGAATCTAATGCTCAATAATAAGACTTATTTTAATTCAAAATATTTTGGGCAATGAGTTAGCATTCTGTCACTACGTCAACGAACGAAATATAAATGATAGAAGAAACAAATGCACATTCCTCTCATGATGGTGACCCGTGTTTGACTGTTTACACCTGGAAGAAGAAGCCGACAAAGGATCAAAACCACCCGCAAGTGTCAAATACCATCGTGTGAGTTCCTTTCCATTAATGATTTACCAGTATCGGGAACTTCGCACATTTGTGTACTTCCTGAAAATAAGGTAATTAGTACGAGCACGTTGATATATCGCTAACTCAGACTCAGATTTAGTAGAAATTGCAGTCGGGCGTGACCGACTGCGAATACCTGTTTGATTCAAATGTTGCTCAAACATTTTGCATCTTACTTTTTCATAATGGTTTCATTAAAAATACCTCAATAACGTTTTAGAGTAAACTTTATTATATCTACCACCTAATCTAACTGCAATAAATTCAAACCTGAGAGACGGTGTATACAGGGTGTCCTACAAGCAGTCATATCTCCGTTATTTAAGAAGACATAAAAAAAGCGGCTTTCTTCCTAAAACTAAAAAGCGGCCTTTGATTCACAAAAAAAGCGACCTATTTTATGTTACATTTATCGTTGAAATAAACTATATCTGCTGTCTGCTGTTATGTGTCTGTTAGTTAACACCATTGAGATAGAATATTCTATCTCAATGGTGTTAACACACTAACACACTGTTAAGTTGAAAATAGTGAATACGGCTGTAAGAAACCACTCTCAACTTTTTTCTCAAATTGCACCATCTAAAATTTTATACCGCAAGGGAATCCCAATCCCCGATTCAAGGTTAATACTATACCTTTTTTAATATTTTACCGTTGCATAATAGGTATAAATAAGACATATTGTGAAATAATCAACAATTTTAAAAAGTGCGCATGAGTTACACAAATTTAATTCAATTTTTTTACATTACACCATAGTAGTTGTTCAAACTGTGGTCCTCCGGACCCGACACATGCATGGGTTTCTTTTAGACATCCCCATACGAAAATATCTAATAGTGTCGAATGAGGAGAGAGGACTGGCCAATCGATGAGACCCTGTTGCCAATCCATCCACTAAGAACGCTTCTTTTAAATGCTTGTAGCGGATCTTGCTACAATATCTTACCTACTTGCTGAGTATGTAGTTACTTTTTTTGTATAATTTTTTTAACGTTTCTATGATAACCATATCCATAACCTAAAATTAGACAGTTGTTGACAAACTACATAACCTGAGAATTTTATTTCTAATTTAACAAATTCCCTAGCAGGATCATAGGCTCCTGGATCTGATAGGTTGAACGGAGGAAATTAGCTATGAAGAAAGCCAGGGAGAAGAATAAAAAAGAATGGTATCAAGGCATGATACTAAATACTGTTTTAGTATCATGATATCAAGGCAACGGGAAATAATATGTCAGGATAAAATATATCAAAAAGATGTAACATCAAAAAATACCTCATTTATATTTTGTCGACTATTTTAATAATTGTTTTAATAATTGTATTATGGATTAAAAATAAAATATTACAACTGATTTCATTTCTAGTTTATGGTACGATAAACTACCATAATGCTGAATAACAATCTGCGCATTATGGAGAAGAGCAACATCTTGTTGTCACAGCATTACATCCGGTTCTGCGACAGGAATATCTTGTTGTTGACGTAACGTGTTCTGCACAAAATAAAAGTGTAGCGCAATCAAATTTCCATTAAATACACCACATATACGAGCAACCGTAACAATCGCAGTTGGAATGAAACTGTAGCCTTATCTTTCCTTAATATTTTCATTTTTAATTCACTTTACTATCTCTTTTATTACAGGCGATACACCTTTCGATAACTCAACATGTTTTTGTAAACAACATTTTTATTACACCAGGTATACAGGGTGGTCCAGATTTTAATATATTAATTTTGAGAGGCGTTAGAGAATCGCAAAATAAGGGGACTTTTCTTAATAAACATACCTCGAAAAATGCACCATAACTTAGATACAGGGTGTTGAAGTTTCATTAAAAAAAACTTTATAATTTAATACCCAAGGCAAGACAAAAGCCATCTTTTCCAAATTTGGCACACCGCCTTTCTATGTAAATCTGCATCTACTGTTCAAGTCAAAAATAGTAACAGAAAGGCATTGGCGCAGATATGGGGGTTACATATCCCCTTTCTAGAAATATGTAGTGCGCCACTGGATATTTTTGAAAAATTTTTAAATTGCTAAATTGCCTATTGCATTCTGAAGAAAAACGTGTTCTTGTAACATTTTGATAGAACAAGCCGTTTCCGATTTATTTACAGTTGAACATTTTTGTGCAGGCATAATAAAGGAGATTATTTCACTCAGAAATTATTAACCAATGAAACTATTACAATTTTTTAATTTGGACCAATGACAGCAGTATTATATCGATAAAATCCCTGAAACAGTTTTATCAACAGTAAAAACACAAGAGCTTTTTTTTTATCGGATAAATTTCTCTTCGTAACGAAACAATTTTGCCAAATAGTAATTTTAAGAGAAAAACTGACATGAAAAATCGCGAGACCGTAGGTCGAGCGATTTTGTCAAATGTCAGTTTTTCGAGCAAAATTACTCATTGGCAAAATGTTGAGTTACAAAGAAATTTATCCATAAAGGAAAAGCTCGAGTGTTTTTTGGCAAGATAAATTAACGACAGAATATGTGAACGAACAACAACAAAAATAAAATTATTTTTATTTATACAATTACATATTTGAAGGAACAGTTATTAAAAATACAGTTGTTATAAATGGTTTGGTTTGGTGTACTGATTTTAAAGTGACGTGCGACTACTAGATGTACACTGATTTTGAGGAACAGGCATTTTTATCGCTGTCAAAGTGACAAAACGTGACTGTCAAATAGACTTTTTCATATCGGAGTTAATTTATCGCGATAAAATCATTCTTTATGTCAACTGTCACTTAATACGTTACTTTGACATTTCGTCGTTAAAGATATGTTTTTGTATTTAAATAATTTATTCGTGAAATATTCTCCGCAAATACCATTCGTGCTTGAAAATTTTACCTATAAATTTTTTCTCGAGCGATATTGCCAACAGTAATATTACTCGTGTAAATTGGTCACTTTATTATCAAAAATTAAATCCCTCGCGCTAAAGCGCTCGTGATTTAATTAGATAATAAAGTGGCCAATTTACACTCTTAATATTACTAGGCAATATCGCTCTCGAAAAAAATTTATCGATAAAATTTTAAGCACTTATGATATTACATACGATAATAGCCCTCCAAATATGATTAAAAAATATGTTTTATTGATATTTAATAAAAAATTAACAAAAAACAGAACGAAAGAAATTCACATATGTATTTACAATAAATTTTCAAAGTGCCATTTTTCGGCTTCAATACACTTTTGACTTTTTGTGGAAATGGAGTTGATTGCCGCCAATATTTGAAGTCGATTTTCGCGTAATTGATGGCAAGCTTGACGAATAAATCGGAAACGGCTTGTTCTATCAAAATTGTATAAGAACATATTTTTCTTCAGAATATCATAGGCAATTTAGCAATTTAATAATTTTTTCAAAAATATCAAGTGGCGCACTATACAGGGTGGTCCGAAGTTTACCTGACAAACTCGGCAGGTGATAGAGGGACTTAAAATAAGTGGAAAAGTTCCTATCAACTTATGTCCTTAGGTGATTGCTAACAAAGATACAGGGTGTTAAAGTTTTGTGAAAAACAAATCATTTCTTTAACAACTCTAAAATTATAAAAGCTATTGACTTGAAATTTTAGGGGCGGCGATGTTTTTTAAGCCTCTATTGTTTTACGGAATCTTGCCTTTGTACTGCTTCCAGTGGCGCCGTTACGGGGTGGGGGAGTTAAATTTTTCGCCGAAACTATGTAACACCACTGCTTTGTACAGTTGATTTTGAGATTTTCCGAATCTCTGCTCAATTTGGAAGAAAAATGGTACTTATCTTTTAATTCGTTACAACGCTTACTTTTCGAGTAAAATAGCAAAAAGAATTTCCATGACTTTATTGCAAATTTATCATTTATTTTACATTGGCATCTTGATACCCAACATTAACACTATAAAAACTGACAGGGTGACAGGTCGAACATTGACTGACAATAATGTTTCATTGTTTACAATGGGCACCTAGGATTATTAATTTTATTATTATTGTAGTAAAAGTTTTAGTGTTTTAGCAGAGATATAAAACAAAAACAGCCGTTTTACTCGAAAAGTAAGCGTTGTACAAATAAATTAAAAGATACCTTCTTTCTTCCAAATTGAGCTGAGATTCGGAAAATCTTAAAAACAACTGTACACAGCAGTGGCGTTACATAGTTTCGGCGAAAAATTTAACTCCCCCACCCTGTGACGGCGCCACTGGAAATAGTACAAAGGCAAGATTCCGTAAAACAATTGAGGCTTAAAAAACATCCCTCTATCACCTGCCGAAGTTTGTCAGGTAAACTTCGAACCAGGGGATATGTAACCCCATATCTGCGCCAATGGCTTTCTGTTACTATTTTTGACTTGAATGGTAAATGCAGATTTACATAGATAGGCGGTGTGCCAAATACGAAAAAGATGGCTTTTGTCTTTCCTTAGATATTAAATTATAAAGTTTTTTTTAATGAAACTTCAACACCCTGTATCTAAGTTATAGTGCATTTTTAGAGGTACATTAAGAAAAGTCCCCTTATTTTGCGATTCTCTATCGCCTCTCAAAATTAATGTATTAAAATCTGGACCACCCTGTATAAAAGTATAATTAACTTTTTATCGAAAATGACAATGACATATCAAGGAATGAACCTACCTAAAATGAAAGAAATATAATTCAAATCGGACCATGGGTTCAAAATAAAAGTAGCATTAAATTTGCGACAAAATAGTGATGCATTATTTTATTTATCAAAAAACGATATTTAATTTTATTAAAACGAAATATATTTATAAACTTCACAAAACAAAAATAAACTCAAAAATAAAATATTAAGTACATTAATATTAAAGCAGTAATCGTTTTGATTTTCGCCTAGCCATGATGTCCAAGACTTTTGTAGGACTTAACTTTAACCTCACAGTGTATTGAAACTAGAGCTAGACGCTCATCCTTTCATTACCAGTTTTATTCAATTACATCACATTTGTCATACGTAATACCATTGTTTATAAAGTTGTTATTCAACCTAACTTGTAAGTATGTGCTGCCAACTTGTGAGTAACTTACGTATAAGTCAGTTTCGATGACTTTTTTTATGAATTCAAATAATCATCATTAATCATTTAAAAATACATTTCACGATACATTACACATTGTGCAGCCGGATGTGACGTCGAGCTCGAGAAAAATATGCATTACCCTAATATGTCGTGTACGTGACATCACAACTAACCTCAAAAATATGCATTTTCTAAAATTTTCGAGTATTATGTAATTTTCATCCAAATTTCTGCTTGGTTCCTGTACTATCAATTAAAATCTTGTTCGGTACATTACTAATGAAATTTCAATTGTCCTAATCCAATGAAATATAATATTTTTTGTTGACTGGAAATCCAACCTATAATTAGCAGTCTATTTTAAATAATCTACAATATTGTTTTAGGTCATGCTGAACAAGAATCTGTAAAAACAAAAACCTTCTCTCAATCGCTAATATAAATTCCTAATTTTTGCCAATTTCTTTTGATCATAGTAGGCGTATTTAAGTTAAGAAAAAAATTTTTATTAATAACTTTTTCAACACAATCTGAAAGAAAAGAAGTATACCAAATTTGATATAAATCGATCAACAAATGGCCTAGATATTGGGGTGTAGTGGTGAAAAGTGAGACACACTGTATCTACTGTCTGTGAGAGTTTTTAAATGTTATTATGGATCCAAGCTGAAACTACAAAATTATAATTAAAGTTGAACATAAATTTACAAAAACTAAAAATTTGAGGTTATGTTAGTCCTATGATCATTTACTCTTTGCCTATGATACACGCATGGTCTATATTTGTGATTTATGACATTTTTTAGGTAAACATTCAGATCACTAAAAACTAGGTTTCAAATACAATATACATAACATGTTCCTCCACTTGCCATTCTTCAAATTTATTTTATCTTTTCTGTAGCCAAGCTGTTTTGCCAAATTCCTCGTTCTTCGTTATGCATTTCGATTTTCGTAATTTCGCGACTATGAAAATCAGGCTTTACAACTAACCTCAAAAATACGCACTTTTTAAAATTTTTGAATATTATGTCATTTTTATCAAAATTTCTGCTTGGCTCCTGTACTATCATCTAAAATCGTGCTCGGTGCATTAACCGGAGAACACATACGCGCGATCGCGATGGCGATGGCGGTGATCGCTGCAAACAAATATGTGCGGGTTCATTTGTTTCCTTAGGACGCGTTCAGCCGCCACCGCCATCGCCATCGCGATCGTGGTCGCAATCGCGCGTATGTGTTCTCCGCTTTACTAATGAAGTTTTAATTATCCTAATCTAATGAAATAGGATGCTTTTTGTTGACTGGGAATCCAACCTAAGTATAAATGGCAATTCATTTTTAATAATCTACGTAGATACAATATTGAAACTTTATACTATATCTACTGTCTGAGATAGTTTTTAAATGTTATTATGGATCCAAGCTGAAGCTACAAAATTATAATTAAATTAAAAATAAATTTACAAAAACTAAAAATTTAGGTTACCTATGTTGGTCATATGATGTATTGGTGGGTCTCTACAGTGACAGTGCAACGTTGACGTTTTAATTGTACAAATAATTACGGTTTTATTAGCAAGTACTTGTCTCCATACTACAGATGACGTCGTCGTCACGACACGTTTTATTTACTCTCTTTTACTATCAGCATAACCTCCATAATTCATAATAGCATTGTTTACTTTATAAACAATGATAATAGTAATAGTAATATGTGTTTAATTATTTGAAGTGTCATTATGATTGAAGATAATGAATTTATTATTTATAATATACAACTGCTCGCCATTAATAACCTAACAAATAAACGTCAAACGCAAAAAACGTTAAACTGCCACACAGTTGTCGTCTAAAGTTGAAACGGTCAACTTTCGCGCCATGCTGATTTTGAATACGACGTCGTGTAGTGGCTTATTATGATTGGTTTGCAGATATGCAGTCATACAGTTCGCAGTCGTACTGCCACCGGGGAGACTCACCATAAATGATTCATTTTAGAACCTCAAATCCATAGACTTATAGAGGAGCGGATTCATTTAAAAAGACGCTCAGTTAACGAAAAACTGAATCATGAAGTGAAGTAGAACTTATTGAGACCCCTACCATCCTTTTCAGCACTTAATTTTACATATGTTTTCAGAATTCACGACTCTCTGCGTTGGTCGAGACAAAAGTTTTGGGGAAAAACTAAAAAAAAAAACATTTTTTGTAGTAATTTAAAGTGCTTCCTTCTCTTACTATTACTTGAAAACCGCAATAGATATTGAGATGATTCTTTCGCTATTATTTAGTGTAGAATGTCTTCCTTCCAACGATATATAATAGATTATGCTCAATAAATCCTTTCCAACTCCAACCCTAAATTGGTGTTATATCAGAGGGTGCAATTTGGGTGAAATTATCTGGGTGAAAATTGAGATTCATCATCGAATAACTTTCTTGTATTATAAAATGCAAAAATTGGTGCACGTGACGAGACGCAGAATTTTATAAGGACCATTTGACTCGAATAGTATATGCACTTATTTTCAAAAACAAAGGCAGGAGAACACAAAAACCGAGGCCGCTACACCTTACTTCGCATGCCTTCCCCTCACCGCACTACCCGCTGCGAAGCCAATATTCGCTGCCTCGGTTGCGTAAATTCATTACTATTGGACTCTATTAATTTTGTTAATGATTTTTAAGACTTTTGATTTTTAGATAATGAAACAATAATTAAATTTATTCAATTAATTATAATTTTTTTTTTATTAAACTGAACTTGAAGGAGTTGAAATAGTTAATTGTAGTCCATTATAATATGTAATATAATATTTAAGTATATAATAGTAAGTTATAAAGAAGTTGAATTAAAAATTTTCATCGCCACTTTCTTCGTCGAATCTTTGACCTTGAATATTAATATTTTGGCATAATACAAAACATTTACACGCTGGAGAACAAAAAATTCCCTTCTTGACACACAAACATTTTAAACTATCTCATTTTTTTTTACTACAAAACAAATCAAGAACTTCTCGTAACTCGTTAGGAATAGGTTCTTGGGTGGCTGTTATTGGTGAAAGTACTCCTTTTTTCTTTTCCCATCCATATTCAAAAAGGTCCAAAATCCTCTTCATAGAATAATGGCTACTGATCCAAATATGACACCGGTAATAAATAACATCTGCATAAATGTATGCCCTGTAGATCAATTTATAATATAAAGTATTAATAGGTACATTTACTTTAAGATATGTTGATTAAAGGCATCTTCCGTGGGGGGTAATTCAGTTTTTCTCGAACCCATTGTTAGTCTCAGCCTAATCTTGCCCAGAGACTCTTCTGTCTCGCAGTCGTATAGTATTGCAATAAACTTCTTAGCTATTTGTATTGATTCCTCAATTGGGGTTCTTCCAAAATTTGACAGATTGAAATATTTTTGATCAGCAAATTAAAAGGTGTTACTTTTCGAGATAAATTCATTTTAATATTCAAATGCATGCTCTAAAATGATTAGGGAAGTGGACTAATTTTTTCTTTTTCGCGTCGAAACAAAATTTAAGCATTTTGTTGTTGTTAAAATAAATAAGAAAATCTTGGTTTGATCTGGCTCTTAAATTTTGTTTTGACGAGAAAAGGAAAAAATTAGTCCACTTACTCCACTTATCTAATCATTTTAGAGCATGCATTTGAATATTAAAATGAATTTATCTCGAAAACGGTGCCTCCGATCGAAGTTGCACAAGAGGACATTTCCTTTGTGAAAAACTCTAATAATTCACAATTTGAAGGCAAAACTCAAAAAAATTTACAAATAAAAAAGTTGCGGTAATTTTTACCCCCCACCCCTACAGCTTGACCCACCTTTGGTAAAAATTTTGAGATGATATTTACTTCATTTTGTTAGGCTTAAAAGGTTTAGTGGATGTGCAAAATTTCATTACTTTAACTTGAACAGTTTCGGATATAACAAAAACCGTCTTCAGGGGCCCACATTTAGGGTCCTGTAGCTCCCTTAGGAAGCATTTTGGTATAGAGGTAAGTTTGGTCCAATCGATTTATTTTGACCTCGGGAATATGTGGTTTCTTTTTGTGCACTTATTTCTGGGACACCCTGTATAACTTACTATTAAATACTTAAATATATAATTACATACCTACTTATAATAACACCACAGAATAGATAATACGATAATGGACTACAATTACCTATTTCCACTCCTTCAAGTTAAGTTTTATAAAAAAAATTCTTATTAATTGAATAAATTTAATTATTGTTTAATTATCTAAAAATCAAAGTCTTATAAATCATTAACAAAATTAATAGTCCAATAGTAATGAATTTACGCAACCGAGGTATAGTAAGGGATCCAAAGCTTTCAAAAACGGAATGACCCATTCCAACAAGGTAAATAATTTTTGGGAGCAAATTTGGAAAGAGGGTCTTTAGGGGCATCAGAAATTGCTTGTTGGCTCTTGCACAACTTCTCAAAAAGAAAAAAAATATGGCGTAATGGTATTTCATGAATACGTGTTTTTAAACGTTCACCTTCCGATAAAAAATTAACTATTCGCGATATTGATCTGATTTTTTTTATTTATATAGTAGAATCATGAGCGCCTCTATCTGTAGCAATGAAATTTAAAAATCACTTGCAGTTTTTTTTTAATAAATCCTAAAGTTACAGCAACGAAATTTGTGTATTGAAAATTTCGACATATGGGAAACTATATTAAATGTTAAAAATTTGTACACACTATATGTCAACAAAATGTGGTCCGAAGATCGAAAAAGTTTAAAAAAAAAAATCAGGTCAGTATCTTACACTGTTTGCGAGTTATAGATTTTTTAAAGAGACAGTTATTTACGTTTGCGGAACTCCTAGTAGTATTCAGCTGTTTTCCTATTTTCTGGCGCGCGCGTTGCCATCCAGCTTATTGTAATGCATAAAGAATTTGCAGATAGTAGAACAAAACAGCTTTTGGAATTGCGTGATTGTTATTGAAGTTTTTACAAATTATGTAAAATAAAAGTCACATTTGACAGAGGATTATGAGGGTGTTGTTGATAGATAAATAAATTATTAGATTCTTTTTTTTTTCCTTATGGGTTGCGGTTCATTGGCTTGCTGTACTGAAGCTAAAGCTTATTGTACCCCCATAGTCTCCCTATTCCATGAGACCCGTTCCTCCCATGAAGGCGAGTATACGGTCGATGGGAGCATTGGCTATCTCTTCCGGTGTCATTGATGGTTCACCGAAATGTGCAATCCTTCCTGCCGCTAAGGCCGGGCATTCACATATAATGTGGTGAGGTGTTTCCTCCTCTTCACCACACATCCTACAATCTGGATCATCCTTCACCTTTATGTTGGTGAGATGTCTGTTTAGTGTGCAGTGTCCTGTTAGGATACCCACTGCACATCTTAGCTGATTTCTGCTCAGCTTCAGCAATTCGTTAGTCTTTGATTTGGATGGGTCACCTAAGAATATGCGTGATTGTCTCATTCCTGGTGCCTCTCTCCAATGCAAGTTGTGTTTCTGCCTTAATATTTCCTTTACTGCGCCTTTTGCAGTGCTGTATGCGATCCCGCATATCGGCTCGGGTCCTATCAAGGCTTTTTTTGCTCCTTCTTTGGCCAGCCTGTCAGCTTTCTCATTACCTGAATTTCCCTGGTGTCCTCGCGTCCATTCCAATTGTACATTGTTGTGTTCTGCCAGTTTCGCTAGGGGTTTCAGGCAGTTTCTTACTGTTTTGGAACGTATTTCTACTACCTCCAGAGCTCTAAGAGCTGCCTGGCTGTCAGTGATGATACGGATTCTTCTGTTAGTGTATGACATCCGTATCATTTCTTGTGCACAAGCCTCTATGGCTGTTATTTCTGCTTGGAACACGGTTGCATTGCTGCCCAGGTTCAGACTGAAGTCTGTCACTGCTCCGGTACTGCTTGACGTTTTTGATCCGTCCGTATACCATATGGTATCATTTGGGTGACTTCGCATCTGCCTTTTGCCCTCATCTTCCCTATCAGGTATAATCACCCTGAAGGTTTTTGTGAAGTTATAAGTTGTGCTGATTCTGTCTGACTGCATTTCAAGTAGTCGGTTTTTTCCCAGTTGTTGGGCTATTTCTGTATTATATCCTTTTCTTGGAAAACTCTCATACCCGTTGTTTCTTAACCTGTAAGTCGCTATCAATGCCTCATTCTCCACTACTAGATATAGTGGAGGTAGGCAGAGCAGCGCTTCCATAGCTGCGGTAGGCGTTGTTGTCATGGCCCCCGTTATCCCTAGGCACGCAAGTCTTTGTAACTTGTCTAGTTTCCTCAACGACTCTCCTTTTCCAGCTTTGTGCCACCAGATCAGGGAGGCGTAGGTTATTATTGGTATCACAACACTTTGGTAGAGCCACTGTACCATTCGTGGTTGTAGTCCCCAGTTCTTGCCCACCATTCGTCTGCAGGCCCATAGTGCCCGCGTGACTTTGGTGGTCACTTTCTCTATATGAGCTTTGAAGTTCAGTTTGGTGTCTAGAGTTAGTCCCAAATACTTGGCTTCACCGCTCATTTGTAATTCTTTTCCCCGAAGAAATAGTTTCTTCAGGTTCTGGATTTTTCTTTTCCTTGTAAAAGCTACCACTGTGGTCTTTCCTGGATTGACGGATAGACCTTCCTGGGTGCACCATTTATCTACCGTTTTGAGGGCTTTTTGCATCATTTCTGATGTGACGCCCTCAAATTTTCCTGTTGCCAGGATGGTGATGTCATCTGCATAACCCTGCGCATATATTCCTTGCTGTTCTAATTGTACTAGAAGTTCATCAACAACCAGACACCACAACAGGGGTGATAGGACACCTCCTCTGTCGTGAAGCCCAGCATTGTTTGTATTTTCCTGGTTTTGAGTGCTGAGTCAATCCATCTTGTTATCGACTGCTTGACTCCTCGTCTCTTCACTGCTCTGCTTATAGAGTCGAATGAGGTGTTATCGAAAGCCCCCTCAATGTCCAGAAAGGTTCCTATAGCCGTTTCCTGGCTGTCCAGTGACCTTTCTATTTTGTGAGTAAGCTCATGTATGGCTAGCTCACATGATTTTCCTGTCTGGTAGGCATATTGGTTTCGATGTAAAGGTTTTGAATTCATAACATCGTCCCTGATATGCCTATCCACCAGCTTCTCCATAGTTTTCAGGAGAAAGGATGTGAGGCTGATAGGTCGGAATGATTTGGCCTGGGCGTAGGTCTCACGCCCTGGTTTTGATATGAATACCACCTTTACCATCCGCCAGCTGGTTGGCACATATCCTAGGGCCAGACTGGCCCTGAATAATGTGCACAGGGGTGTTGCAAGTTTGTTTATACCCTGTTTTAGTAGTGCCGAGAATATTCCATCTACCCCCGGTGACTTGAATGGTTCAAACGAATTGATCGCCCACTCAAGTTTTGTTATATTAATTATACTGTTGGCATGTTTCCAGTCCTCTTTTGACGCCCTCTTAATGTATGTCTTCAATTGGACCGTTATGGTTTTTTTATCCTGCGATGCAATTGATGCTTGTATAATTGAAGATGCTCTTAAGTTCTTTGTGAATCTATAATGCCGTAGTGACTTTAAATCTTTGGAATTGCTAAGGCTGCATTTATTTTCTATTAGCCAGGGTGACTTACGTTCGCTACCTCCTATTGAAGACGCTTTCGTTATATCAAATTTTAGCCTTCAAGCGGTCCACCGATCCCAAATTTACCTTCTCCCAGAAATTTTGGATATGTGATGGAGAATAATGAAATAAAACCGCAAATGATGACAAAAAAACCACAACCGGATCTAAAAAAAATTTAAATGTGCAATTGTAAAGTAAAGTGTGACAAGAAATGTGCGTGCTCTTGGTGTTCTGTTGCCTGTACATGACAATGTGCAGCCTTTCCCTACAAATTGTTTTAAAGGCAAAAATAATACGGAGCAGCTCTTAATTGTCAGACAGTGATTCTGACTAGGAATACGTAAGTGCTTGCTTGTAATTGAATGTCTTGTGTATAGGTGTTTATATATTTTTTTTACATTTTTTGTAAAATGTCTTACCATTTGTACATAATGTACCTAAATAAAATGGAATAGTAAATAATCTAATAATTTATTTATCTATCAACAACACCCTCATAATCCTCTGTCAAATGTGACTTTTAGTTTACATAATTTGTAAAAATTTCAATAACAATCACGCAATTCCAAAAGCTGTTTTGTCCTACTCTCTGCAAATTCTTTATGCATTACAATAAGCTGGATGGCAACGCGCGCGCCAGAAAACAGCTGAATACTACTAGGAGTTCCGCAAACGTAAATAACTGTCTCTTTAAAAAATCTATAACTCGCAAACAGTGTAAGATACTTATCTGATTTTTTTTTTAAAACTGTTTCGATCTTCGGACCACATTTTGTTCACATATAGTGTGTACAAATTTTTAACATTTAATATAGTTTCCCATATGTCGAAATTTTCAATACACAAATTTCGTTGCTGCAATTTTAGGATTTATTAAAAAAAAAAACTGCAAGTGATTTTTAAATTTCATTGCTACAGATAGAGGCGCTCATGATTCTACTATATAAATAAAAAAATGAGATCAATATCGCGAATAGTTAATTTTTTAGCGGAAGGTGAACGTTTAAAAACACGTATTCATGAAATACCATTACACCATCTTTTTTTTCTTTTTGAGAAGTTGTGCAAGAGCCAACAAAAGTCCAACAAGCAATTTCTGATGCCCCTAGGGACCCTCTTTCGATATGCCATCTCAAAAATTATTTACCTTTACGATTTTGACGTGTTTTTAAGGCGTGAATCCCTTACCTGTGCCTTTACTAGTAGCGAATATTGGCTTCGCAGCGGGTAGTGTGGTGAGGGGAAGGCATGCGAAGTAAGGTGTAGCGACCTCGGTTTTTGTGTTCGCCTGCCTTTGTTTTTGAAAATGAGTGCATATACTTGAGTCAAATGGTCCTTATAAAATTCTGCGTCTCGTCACGTGTACAAATTTTTGCATTTTTATCGTACAAGAAAGTTATTCGATGAGGAATCTCAATTTTCACCCAGTTAATTCATCCCTATTGCATCCGCTGATGCTGATATAACCGCAGAACTATTTAGGTCTGTGGATATGATATAACACCAAATTAGGATTGGAAAGGATTTATTGAGCATAATCTATTATACATATCGTTAGAGAGAAGACATTCTACACTAAATAATAGCGATAGAATCATCTCAATATCTATAGCGGTTTTCAAGTAAAAGAAAGAGAAGGAAGCACTTTAAATTACTGCAAAAAATGTTTTTTTTTTAGTTTTTCCCCCAAAACTTTTGTCTCAACCAACGGAGGATGTCGTAACTTTTATTTCCATATTCAGGGTTTAAATACGAACATTTTGACATATCACTCATTAAGTTCTACGCCAAGATTGGGTTGATGAACGTTTTCACCGATCATCCGCTCGTCTATACCAGTTTAATTTTCGACACACATTTAATAAGACTCACCCTGTATATTATATAATCGTAATTTGTTAATAACAATTATTACTAACAAGAAAATTTTTTACACTCTAGAAAGTTTATTATTAACTTGCCTAGATAATGTTTTAACAAAAAATGTTCTATATGCAATTCTGCAGTTTTTCAAACCATTTACTTTAATTTAAAAATTGCCCATAAACCATTTATGATGAGAATTATTAAAATGTTATCTGTCAAATTTGCGTGGCCAATGTTTTAAACAATATTTCTCATATCTTTCGTTAAGACAATTGTACAAAATTACACATTAGATGAAAGCATTGGTTAAGGAATGAATAAGATACGCGACTTCAATGTAAAGTGCTAGGCTAATTTTGGCAGCGAGAATCCCGGTAAGTTGCGAGCATTCCTGTGATTCACGTAGTATGCTTTTGATAAACCTGTGTCGTATCTGGTTAAAATTATGTGACGGTTAAAAGTCAAACAAACGTTGAGAAATAGCTGGCAGAGAGAACATACTACGTTAATAATTTTAAACTAAAATTAATCTGGACATTAAATTTTCATTACCACTAGATTATTAATGATATAAAACCAGACACGACACAGGTTTGTCAAAAGCATACTACGTAAATCACAGGAATGCCCGCAACTTGCCGAGATCTCGCTGCCAAAAAAGGCCTCGCACTTTACCATTGAAGTCGCGTATCTTATTCATTCCTTAATCAATGATGAAAGTCTGATGTTTATAAGCTATAAAATAAGAAAAAAATATCACTATAACCCAAGTTATAACCCATTGTATTTTAAATAGTTCCCTTGTAACTTTTTTAAGTTTTTAAGTTTTCACCCTGTGAATATGACTGATGGTCGAGATGGTAGAGTACCTGCCTCTCACCCAAAAGTCCCGGGTTCGAATCCCGGTCGTGGCAATGGAAAATACTGTGAGAGGGATTTTTCCATTATACACGGATATTGGATGTGTGTCCCTTGTCTTTAAATGTGTAGCCCCCTCCCGTACAAGGCTCAGCCTTCTGAGATAAAGGGGGTCGTAATTACATGTGGTGTATTTATTTATTATTTATTTATTGTCACGACCAACGAAGAGAGTCGTGAGTTTTGAAAACATATATATCGCGAAAATCACGGAGTGGGCGACATCTATAATTTTAGGCGTAATTCGCAAAAATCAAACAGATGAATAACTCGGGGAAGCTACAAAATTCATTGATATGTGAAAACGATAACAAAGGATATGATGGGTAAAAATGTCAACGATGACTACCAATTGATCTTTTCTCTACACGTGAATTTGTTTGTATCTAAGGTAAATCACTGAGTTATTCATCTGTTTGATTTTCGCGAATCTCAATTTGAAGAGCCATTCATAGTGAACAACAAACCGCTGTCACTACACTACTGTCACTGTCAGTTCGCGGGTTTCTTAAATTTATCTTGTGATTTTTTAAATTAAAAGTGTTGTTATTATATTTAACTAGTTTATAAACAATGTAGCAATGCAGTCAATTAATAAAACCGTTGACACGATACTTTAATAAAAAAAGATTGTAACTGGAATTAACCTCTAAATTTATCGTAAATGCCAAAACACTGTCAAAGCCGTCAAAGGTTTGTTGTTCACCACTTGGTTCATACACACACTAAATTTTCAGCACCATCTCGCGGTACGTGATTTTCGCGAATTATGTAAAATAATATGCTGAGAAAGTTGGTTAATTAATAAATATAGTATTATTAATTCTATGTTCTGTGGTGTATGATCTGTCATCTGTCACGGTTGGACTCAGTGGACTGTGGAGTGAAGTGTGGAGTGGAGTAAAAAGTAAAAGTTGTTCTGTGGTAAAAGTTAAAATATTGGTGAGACGTTGGTGGTAGAAGAGAAGTCTATTCTGAAAAATAATAATAATTTACTTCAGATGTAATAATTGGAATATAAATATCTTACACTTTTAAACATGCACGGTAGACCAAAACCGGCAAATCCGTGGAACAAAAATATTCAGCATAAAAAAGCAAAACAAAATTCTCATAACCTAGAAAATCCCCCACCGACTTCGTCAGAAATCAAATTCAAAGAAGCACATTCAAAATTACAGGCAGCTGTTAAAAAACATGTGAAAGATTACGAATCTTCCTCTGAGGAAGAAGAACTAGATTCTATCAATTTAATTGGTAAGTTTATAGTTTTAATTTTTTCTTTTCCCCCTTAAAATTAAAATTCGTGGTCGTAAATTTTAGAACACATATTGAAGAACTATAAAAGTACTGGAGGCGAGAATAAAAACATTGGACGAACGCAAAGTTTCATTGAGGAAGCTTTTCTTTCAGGTGCTGCGACGTGTCTTATCTGCATATCCAGGGTTAAAAGAGATGATAAGGTACTTATATTTAAATTGTCTTTCCAAAAATATAATGTAATTATTGGTTATATTGTTTGATTATATTGTTAATTTTTATTGCAGATATGGAGTTGTTCTAATTGCTATGGATTTTTTCATATTATGTGTATTCAGCGATGGTCTAAAGATACTATAACTCAACAAAAACAAGCTTTAGAGGGTCAGATTTTAGTCCATCCAACTAAACTTTGTTGGTGTTGTCCAAAATGCCGTTTTGAATATAAATCAGAAGATATTCCAACGAAATATTTGTGTTTCTGCAAGAAAACTGAAAATCCAAAGTTTGAACCATATTTAGTACCGCATTCATGTGGAGAAATTTGTAAAAAGGATTTAATTCCCCAATGTGGACACCAGTGTTTGCTTCTTTGTCATCCAGGTATATAATGAAATGAAACAAATTGATATTTTTTTAATTGAATTTTAAGACGTTATCTGATCTTTTTTATAGAATTAGACCAGCAGTGCTGTACATAATAATATTTCCATAATGTACATATTATTCCTCTAAAACTTTTAGTAATAATTGTAGTTCGGATATCAGTGAGTCATGACTTCAAAAACAGGGTCAGCATGAGAAAATATTTGTTGTTAATTTTTTAACCAAATATTGTGTAAACTATTAATGCAAACTAATATCTTTGCACTGCTTACCTTGTTTAAAAATTACTAGTGGAGGTAGTAGAGAATGAGTGGCTCAATTTTTTCCCCCTTGTACTTCACAATAATTATCGCCAGATATCTCTTACAAGCGAAGTGTATTATCAAAAGTTGTTCCATATATTCTGCTGTTAAAAGCCTCTCGCCTGTCTTCAAAAATTCATTTATACAATGTTGATAATGAACATTCTACGTCGACAGATGTTATTGGCACATAGGTATTTAAAACTGGGAAACATCCGTAAAGACGACGTATTTATTTGAGGTGCTATGCAGTCCACTGCTTTACCCTGTTGTATAGGTATACTATTTGATAAATCGTGATAAAGTAAAAATTGTTGTGTAAAATGCTAGTTTTTTATTTACGTGCTCAGCGATGCCTCCAAATAATTGATGCAAATGTTGTCGACGATCAAACACTACACTCATCGCATCGATTATAGTAAATTCTCCTGTAAATTCATCTGTGCACGCCTAAATGTATTTACCTTCTAGCATAAAAGCTAGAGATGCACCAAGTACTCAGCCAGCCCGAGCTCTTGGTCTAATTTTGACTATTTGGCCAAGAGCTCGTTTTGGCCGAGCTTTGAATTACTCGGCCATTTTATAATATTCATTGAACTTAATTCTGGGAATCACGCCAAATTCTAAAAAATAAATAGAAATAAGAAAATTGCCAAAATATGTTAAGATAAAAGTGTAGTATCAAAGGCAAACCTCAACAGTTTGCCCCAGAAAACCACTGTATATAGTTCTAAATGAATATAAATACAATATTGTTATCTAAAATTCGTATCAGTGGTTTTCTAGTATTTTACACTAGAAAACATAACAAAATGTATATTATATAATATATAGATATATATATTTATATGATGTAAAAAACAATTATAAAACAATAACTTATCTTAACAGAACGTTTCGAACCAAAGTCTAGGTCCTTTTTCAACTGTGATTACAAAAAATGACGTGTCAAAAAAGATCACTTTGACACCTGACACTGATTATTAATTAATGCATAGATCACTACATAAAGAATTCTAATTTATTTTGATATTTCCGTCACGTACTTCATTTTGGAGAATCGGTAGCCAGAATTAAGTTCAATGAATATTAACTATCCGCCACAAATAAACTACAAACAACCTATTATAATATTGAAACAGCTGATTTTTTCTTCAAGATTCAAAGTGTTTAAAATTTATTTATTTCTGTGTATCCAATTAAGTACAATAAAATAAATAAAATAGTAGTCATTGTCAAGTGTTTATGAAAAAATATTCTTAGTTATAATAAAAAAAACTAAAAATTAAACAATACACAGCCATCTCTAAAAGAAACTGAATAACAAATAATAAAGTCAGTTGTAATTTCGCACATTTAATCTTTATTTTAATATTTTTAATAGTGTTAACGAATAGCACCATGCTTGGTTGTACTGTGGCTGGGTGTAATAATTATTATACAAAGACAAAAAGGTACTGACATAAAGTATTTTGCATTTCTGCTTTGAAAAGCTCGCGAAAGTATATGGATCAACGATAAAATTAATATGAAAAATAGCAGGTCAATTTTTTATTTCGTCGGTTTATCCTTTTTATTACCTATCGTCTTGTTTATAGCACGTATTTCTTCTGTCCATTTCAACCCAACAGAATCAACTCAATCAACATATTTTGAAATTTCTTTAATACAGCAGATGTTGTTATATTCCCCACAGAAACAGTAGAAATTGAAAATCTGATGCAGTTCCAACTGTTAATATGCCTGGTGCTGTTTCTTGACTGTCGTAAAAGGAAAATAAATTGTGTTAGATCGCTTAGGATGGAAAAAATATTAAAAATAGACTACTAATTTTAGGTTAGAATTCCAACTAACAAAGGCATCTTATTTTATTAGATTAAGCCAATTAAAACTTTATTAATAATGCACTGAACAAGATTTTAGTTGATAGTACAGAAATTAAGTTTGAGGTTAATTGTGATGTCACCCCTGCCACTTTTTAAACTGAGTGACGTCACCGTGCCTGCGCGCGGGCATACCATTCTCCTTATACCATAATACTGATCAAATCCTGAACAAAAATAAAAAAAAATAAAACATATTAGAAAGAGTCGGAAGTTGGTTCAGAAATTGACCCGAGTAGCTCGGTACTCGGTTTCAGCATTTGGCCGAGAGCTCGGTACTTGGCTTTTTTAAAAAAGTAGGTCTCGGTGCATCTCTAAAAAACGCAGCATTTGATTAATAGTGTCGCAACCACGTTTTAAACATTTTTTTCTTAGCGTGGATTCATCGGGCACTTTTTCATATGCACCATCATCACATTTTTAAATTGGTTGAACATCGAATTGTCCAGTATGTTCCATGGTATATTGCATACCACCATCATCTGCAATAAGTCTAACTAAATTTTTTTATCTCTCGTGAATACTTCCAAATCAGGCCTGGACTGGACCTCATTCTGCTACCGGGCAACTTCTCTGACTGGCTCCAGCCCAACCGATTTTTTTGTAACTGTGATGAGTACAAATGAAATAACAATGATTTTATTATTTACATATTTTATATTATAAACTGCAAAGATATAAAATAATATATTTTATTCATTTGTTAACAGTATATAAATTAAAAATACGCGATAATAATATGAGTGTACTTTATATTAATTTAATATTTGTTATAAAAAGTGGGTTCACGGCGGCCCAGCCGGCATAGAAAATAGAAGCAAAGCTGGACTGAACACCTGATATTTGTTTTGAGTCAGATACATATGTACGCAGCGCAACTCCTGCAGGTAATGCTTGCATAACATTGTGGCTGCGAGATTAATGGAAATACTAATTCACACTTTGTACGTAAGTAGGTTCATGGTTTTTGAGAAAATATTCACAAGTATATGCAACTACACAACTCTATTGTTTATGTTATTAAAAGAATTGATTCAAAATCGAGATAATTCGTTTAGATATATATAAAAGATTTTACACCAGTAACTAACCTGTATTAGTTTATTGCAAATAGATAATAGGTATAGGAATTGTATTTTACTATTTGTTACCTTGTTTTGAAATACATAAATTAATACTACAAAAAATATGTATACATACAACATTTTTAACACGTTGAAGGACACTGACGCCATACAGCGTCCTACTACTCCTACTTGATATGTCAAATGTGGCAGTACGCTGTACAGCACTGCAACTTTTTGTCAAAAGTAGTAAAAGAAGAATTAGTGACCAAATTTACAAGTTTTTAGTTGTGCTGTGTTCTTCAACGTGTTAATGTGTTTCAGTGGCGGCTATTCAGGTGAAGTAGGTGAAGTGCCTCTTCACCAAAAATATT
This sequence comes from Rhagium mordax, assembly GCA_963680705.1. Lineage (NCBI taxonomy): Eukaryota > Metazoa > Arthropoda > Insecta > Coleoptera > Cerambycidae > Rhagium > Rhagium mordax. Next base: position 79,062,954 of record OY796656.1, on the reverse strand, counting down.
CATTCAATATTATTTTTTTAACTCGGTATTCGTTCATCGAAGATATTATCAAAATACATTTTCTTATAATATAATAATAAGTATATTTAATATTAATATTATTAATATATTTATCATACGTTACACACATGTAAACGTTACGAAATATAAAAAGAATAAGACGTAGACCTGTACGTGTACGTACACATAGCCGACTTTGTTTGTGGTGAAGAGCGTCGAGTCAAAACCGCTAAATCTGCATCAACACAGTGCGTTGCCATGGCAACGGTTTCACAGAAGGGACGAACTCCCACTCCTTGACATGTACAAGTGAAGAGTTCGGTCTGCGGTCATCATACTCATCATGTGGCAGTGTGCCTCGCTTCGGGTTGTCATAAGCTTATGCAATTTTGATGTCGCAAACGCCGTTGGCGATTTATATTTATGTGCATTGTGCATCGTACATTTTTATTATTTTATTATATCCTAGTTTATGTGTATTGTAATAATAATAATAATATACACCACATGTAATTACGACCCCCTTTATCCCAGAAGGCTGAGCCTTGTGCGGGAGGGGGCTACACATTTAAAGACAAGGGACACACATCCAATATCTGTGTATAATGGAAAAATCCCTCTCACAGTATTTTCCATTGCCACGACCGGGATTCGAACCCGGGACTTTTGGGTGAGAGGCAGGTACTCTACCATCTCGACCATCAGTCATAATTGTGTGTTTAGACATTAAACGTAGTGTGTGTGTTGTGTGGTACATTAAACGTAGTGTGTGTGTTGTGTGGTGGCAATAATGAATGAAATGAATCCAATTAACGATATTGTTTGCAATTTGTTGGAAACACCATTCAGTCGTTGGAAGGACGAAGACAAACGAGACATTTTATGTAACGGACAACCTACGGTTGTTCTGTCGATTTCTGCCAAAAAAGAATTAAAAAAAAGTGGCAAGTCTTATAATATTAATTTTAAATCTTCTTGGTTTTCGGAGTATAAATGGTTATGTACCAGTGACATTTTGCAAAAAATGTTTTGCTGGCCCTGCTTGCTCTTTTCTAATAAACACTTAGTTTGGAATAGGGATGGATTCACGGATTTATTAAATATTACGCGGGCGTTACATAAACATGAGGATTCTGGTGAGCATTTAAAATGTGAATTAAATTTAAGACATTTTGAGAAAAATCGGAACACTATAGCCGATGCTTTCAAAGAAAACGAGAGACTTTATAAAGTACAATTTAACGAAAATGTTCGATTGAATAGACTTTTCCTACATACGGTTATTGATGCAGTTTTGTATCTTGGCAAGCAGGAATTACCGTTTCGCGGACATGATGAAAGCAGCAACTCGGTAAACCGAGGAAATTTTAAAGAATTGTTAGGATTATTGATATCAAGAAGTCCGCTAGAAATTAGAAATCATTATAAAAAAATTAAAAATGTTTTTACTGGTGACTCGAAAACCATTCAAAATGAACTAATTTATTGCATTTCTGATTATATATATAATTATATAAAAAATGAGATTAATGATGCCGATTTTTTTTCCATTCAAGTCGATGACTCTACTGACATAACTCAAACCTCTCAATGCTCATTAATAATAAGATTTGTCGATTCAGAAGGCACAATAGTAGAACGTTTTCTAGGGTTCCATGATGTGAGTGCCGATAGAACATCGAGGCTTTATATAACATGCTAGATGGAATTTTAGGACAATTTGACTACAAAAATAAATTAATAGGACAATGTTACGATGGGGCGAGCGTTATGTCAGGACACTTAAACGGATTACAGCAAAAATTCAAAGAACAAGCGCCTCAGGCTATATTTGTACATTGCCTAGCACACCGCCTTAATCTTGTGTTACAACAAAGCTTTAAAAAAATTTCCAAATGTCGAATTTATTTCGCAAGTCTTGGTGGAATTCCTTCGTTTTTTCATCATTCAGCGAAGCGATCCTATGTCCTCACCGAAACATCTGCAAGGCGAATACCGACTATTGCGGAAACTCGATGGTCTTCTAATTCAAAATTAGTCAGTGTAATTGTTAATGACTGGGCTAAATTGAAGGAAGTGTTTGAATTTATATCAACATCTGCGGAATCAGACAATAAATCAATTCAGCTTGCCAGAGGATTTTTAAATGACATGAACGATTTTGAATTTACTTTTTTATCAGTAATATTTAATGACATTTTCAATTCCACGGAAATTTTATTCGATATTCTACAAAAAAAATCATTGGACATTAATTTTTGTTTTTCTCAAATAAAACGAACATGTGAATTATTGAGCAAAAAGAGGGACGATGAATTTTTTAATACAATGTTTGACAAAGCAAGTAAAATTACCGAATTAGACATTTCTAAACGCCAATATGCTGGCCTTACTGAGGAAGCAATTAAGATAAAATATAGAATACTTTTGTATGAAATATTGGACCACATTTTGATGGAAATGGACGTAAGATTTCAAGATTGTGGAAAACTGCAATTTATTTGCCTCGCTGACACTACAAAATTTGAACAATATAATACATGTTTCCCTTTGCATGCTTTTGAAAATTTACAACAATTTTACGGAAACTTATTTACAAAAAGTCAACGACTCAAAAATGAACTCGCTCTGTTATACGCCGATGAAGATTACAGAAATATATCGCTGCAAGCTCTACTAAAAAAAATAAACGAAAATAAAGACATTTTTACGGAAGCTTATAAACTGTTTTGCCTCGTTTTAACCATCCCTTCTACAAGTGCATCAGTGGAACGAAGTTTTTCTTGCCTTAAGCGAATAAAAACATATTCAAGAAACTCCATATCTCAAGAAAGACTGTCTTCTTTGGCCAGTATTTCCATCGAAAAGGAACTTCTGTTTAAGTTAATGAATAAACAACCATTTTATGAAGACATACTCGATAAATTTGCGGCTCTAAAGGACAGAAGAATCGACCTGATATATAAAAATTAGGTGAGTGCGTAAAAACGTAAAAACATAAAAAATATTAGCTAGCTCTTCCAGTGGCAGTTCGTCAGGGGAGGCAGCAAGTTTTTAGTGCTAAGGACGCTAAGGTAATAAACATTGAATCGACCACAATACGTGTAAGTCTTTATTATTTAATTATTTAAATTGTTTATTCATTATCTAATTAATTATCAAAATTATTATAATGGAGGTAACTGGCGAGTGTAGCAGCAGAAGTATTGACAATAACACAATGTTAAGTATTCGAACATGCAATGATATCGTTGAGTATCTTACAAAATATAAATTTAGTCGACTTTCTTATGACGATAAATTATTTATTAAAGACTTAGGAGTACCACGACCAGATCTAAGTAAAACTTTAATTAATCAAGGTAAACAAACTCGTGGTTTCATTGATGCATGGTATGATAAATGCAATTATTGCAATTGGTTAACTGGTAGTTTAACTTTAAAAAAATTATTTTGTTGGCCTTGTGTATTATTTTCAAATCGAGATGTTTGGTCAAAATCGAGGTCAAAATCTGGATATGACGATCTTAAAAATTTATCTCGCGCAATGAACAGGCATTAAAAATGCCACGTTTATTAATGTCAATGTAGAGTTTAATACAAATTTTGGGGTACTTGTAAAACACAATGACCTTGAAATTCCTGAAAAATTTTGTGTTTGTTTTCTTTAGGTCCCTGCCCTCCATGTCCAGTCACTGTAAGTGTGTCTTGTTATTGTGAGTCACAAGCACCAAAAATCCAAAGATGTAGTAATAAAGAATGGTCCTGTAAAAATGCTTGTGGGAGAACATTGGAATGTGGGAAACATGCGTGCACTGAACCTTGTCACCCTGGGAAATGCAAGCCATGTCCCAAGAAAAGTATACAAAAATGTATGTGCAAATCACAGCAAAACTTACGTGATTGTGCAACACCTTCATGGCAGTGTGATAAGGTAATTGGGTACCATCTAAAATAAATATTAATCTGTTAAATAGTTTAAAAAAATTAGTATAAGTATTTTTTACAAAAAAAAATATTGGTAGCAAGTAACAATCAACATTTGGGTTGATAAACCCAGAAAACAAAATTGAAAATGGATGTGTAGTAATTAATTAATAGATAAATATACAGTATTAAAATAATACTTAACATGAATATAATCGTAAAAGCCATAAATGTCTTGATGGTAGTATACTCCAAAATTACTCATGAATGGTATGCTGACTTTTTGAGTTGAATGCAAAATAAAACTTGAATATTACTATACTCGGGCCAAAAAGAGTAGTCAGTAGAGCCAGGGGCGTACGGATTTACGAATTTCATAAATTCCATAATTCGAACAAATGAAAGCGGATTGTGTTAATTATGCATGAGTATGAGTTACCATGTCTTAAATTTTAAATAATATGCTTACATCTGGCAACATTATTTCCACGAATTAGGTATAGCAACGCAGTTGAACAATGCACATCCTTTGCGTTGCAGCATATGTGACGCCACTGAATGCGCTATCTAAGCCCTCTCGACGACCTTTATAATAGTCGAACAAATTATTGGGTACTAGGGCGGCACGTTCAAGCATGTACTTTATTTGGTTGACTATACCAATTAAACATAATGACCTAGTTGTGGTTTTCATCTCTGATAGGCGGAGAAAACTGGATATATTTCTCTGAATTATATGGGATTATATGGTAAAACGAGCTGCCGCTTCTGTATTCCATAACAGCTAAATCCTTTGAAGAATTGCCGGTAAGTTTTTTGCTCTACTGACTACTCTTTTTGGCCCGAGTATACTCAATCTAATAAATATATCCAAGTATATTTTTGTACTATTTCTAAAGTATTAAAATAAAAAAAGAAATTCCCTTCTAAACGAATAGTATTTTATCATAGTTATAAATTTTAAATTTATATACATAGGTACCAAGTTTCTTAGAAAAAAATCTTATTGACAATAGTTCTACTCCGAAGTCTCTTACCTTATATTAAAAGATTCTCTTATATTAGTTAAGAGAATCTGCCATGTATATGTGTATAAACTATTGATATTGATAAATATACAAAATTACTTTTTGAAACTGAAGTTAAATTATTTGCCACTTTAATGTGTTTATTTTGTTTCATATTGGGACAATGTACAACATTGTTCATTATTATCCTTGTTTATAGTATAGTATATTCCACGTAAGCTGAACGATTTCGATAGGTGACAGCACAAATATAGTAACTTTTTATTCAATATTATTGGTCACAATGATCACTGACCTCGACCCGCGTTGGATCACATCCACCTAATAAAATAATTCCTCCACATTAAATTAATGCAACTAAAAATACGCTATTTCGATTTCATGGTTGCATGTGTAAGAAAACTCAGTTTAAGAATGCAGTGTTTTTGTACATTCAATTGATTTTATTAGGTAATTATTTTATTCCATTATGCTATGACTGCTCAGGATATAACCATACAGCCGTAAATTGTAGAAATAGTAAAGCTTGTGCTAAGTGTGCTAAGGCACATAATAATAATAATAACACCACATGTAATTACGACCCCCTTTATCCCAGAAGGTTCTAGAAGAGCCTTTTGAGGGAGGGGGCTACACATTTAAAGACAAGGGACACACATTCAATATCCGTGTGTAATGGAAAAATCCCTTTCACAGTATTTTCCATTGCCACGACCGGGATTCGAACCCGGGACTTTTGGGTGAGAGGCAGGTACGCTACCATCTCGACCATCAGTCATGAGACAAGAGACTGCAAAGCTCTAGAAAATGTATGCATAAACTGTTAGAAATGAAAAATTTGGTTTAGACCAAAGCATGAATCATGATGCAAGAAGTAGAGAATGTTCTGTTTATAAATATGGCTTAGACAAATCCCTGAGAAGGCACCAAAACTTGTAGCAATTAATTAATACTACAAGTGATACTATATTATTTTTAAATATACAGAACGTATTAGCACACATAGAGGAACTGAGACACATCACTAAAGATATTTATAATCGTGAAATAAATATAGATGGATATAATTCATTTGTGAGTGAATCAAAAAGCAGATACACAGGAGGTGTTATTATATATGTTCAGAATAAATTAAAACACAAAATAATAATGAATGAAAGTAAACATCTATTTCTCTGGTGCCTCGGAATAAACGTTCAGTTAAGTAATACATATTACAATATAGGAGCGATTTATAGGTCACCTGCATCTTAGACGTTGAGCCAAGGTGCCGACCAGGCTCATCTTTCCAGAGTAAGGTTATCATACGTCGTTCGATTCCTTTCTGGACCAGGAATCGAATGGTGTATGATAGCCTTCTGGATTTGGCAGCTTATGGCCGCCATACTGAAAAAAATGCCGCCATTTTGGTGTTTTTCACGTTTTTGGCGTTTATTTCAATTTGGGTCATTCTGGCACAAAAAACTGCGGTTACCAAATTTGTAGAGCGTCAAATTTTCTTTACAATGAATAAATAAAAGTTGCTAAACATTTTACCGTTAGGCCGCCATATAACAAATATGGCGGACATATAATTTCTTTTGTCGCTTTCTGCAATTTTAATGCTTGTAAGATGATTTACAATAAAATAAAGAAAACATATTTTCTATTAGAACATTTTTTGATAACTTTTAGTAGTATTATGGTAGATGCAAGCAAAAGTTGTCAAATTTAAATCTTATTTGAAATATAAAAAAAAAACGAAAAAAATTAACAATTTATAAGCAAAACTAATCCTCATCCGAATTATCTTCCTCAAACAGGTAGTACTTTTCTTCTTCCTGAGATGGGGTGTTTGTGCAGTTTTTAAGCCGACACATGTCAGTGCATTGTAAATTGTTCTTTATGCATGAACAAAACGTTGGTACAAGCTTTTAAGCATGCACCAGGACATAAACTCCACAACTGAATCAGGGGCTGGGGAACAATCCATCCAGTCTAGATCCAGGGAAATTTTTCCATAATCAGTTTTTTTAATCCAGCCATGGTTTTCTGGTTCTGGAAGATCTGACTGATTGTTTAAATACATTTTCCATATAAAAGATTGGTAATTTGCACGAATAATGTGCTTATACAGGGATCGGCAGAATAGACTTTAAAATTTAAAGTATAAAGCATGCTTTGGAATTTCTTGACAGTTGTCAAAATATTGGATCGGCAGAATTCACTTTATAATTCCAAATGGAAATAAATATTTTATGTATGGAGGTATCAATATGTAACAAAGAATTTTACAAAGAAAAAGAATGGGAGTTATTTTAAAGAAAATTTGTGTGGGTTAAGTAGCTCCCTTTCTCTCCATACACTCTTCTAACCGGCCGACGAACGAAATTACTCATTACAGCTCTTAACACCGCGCCAGGAATTCCATGAATTTCGTCGCGAATCGCTCTTTTAATTAGTCGATGTTTAGTGCCTTCGGTCGAAATACCCGACTTTTGGGAAAACCGCACAAAAAATATCGAGTGCATTCAAATCGGGTGATCTAGCAGGCTAATTTATGTCACCACGACGTGAGATTAGACGTAAAGGGATTTCTCTTGAGGTAGTTAATATTACATCCTTTGATTTTTTTGTGTTTACTGATCGCTGACGACCTGAATGTTTAGCGTTTACAACGAATCTTCCAGTTCACCATTTTCTGATCCAACACATAATTATTGTAGGACGCGATGAAACATTTCCCACGCCAAAAGTTCTTCTAAAATCACGTTGCACTTGAATAGTACTATTATTTTTGATAAAATCTCATCTCATTTATTTTGACAACTGTCAAAGTAACTCCAAAGCATTCCTTATTTAATGGATAGAAACTTCTGAAGTTTAAAAAATGTATATTGAATTTAGAGCAATTTTATTTTAAATGGTAAAATCTATTCTGCCGATCCCTGTATAAGGCATTCTGGTATGGTGGCAAATTGTAACAACTGAATTATTCTCGAGGTAAGACAAATTGCTATTAAATATCAATTGTGCCGTGAAGAACAGAAACAAACACAAATGTCAACAAATCGACATTTAACATTAGTTTCACAGTTTATTTACACTTTGTTTTGTTTTATGATGTTATAACAATAAAATCTCTTTCCATGGCACAACTGATGATAATTTAATAGCAACTTACCTCGGGAAGAATTATGTTGTTAGGAGGTTATTGGTGGGAAAATATTAACTTGTGACACATTATCGGAAAGGAAATTTTATGCTTAGTAGAGATTTTGAAAAATGAAGTCACATCCGGTAAAACCGGAAGTAGTACCTCCATATTTTATATGCTGAAAAGAGCGTTTCGTGGGCCAATATATATTCCCCAATTAAAAAATAAAATAATTATATTTTCACTGAGTTATGGCTGGCCGTTTTTTAGAAGACACCCTGCATATTAAAATTTTTTGAGGGAGTACATAACCCATTTTTAATAAAACCTAAAAGAAATTTTTTAATATTAAATAGATTTAAAAATAGCGCCAAAATTAAACCTGTTTTAGTGCACAAAAAAATTACAATAAAGAAATAAAAGTAGGCTCTAATAGTTTTTGAAATTTGTATTTTTGTAAAATGATCATAAACTATTAGAATTATTGCAGAAAACGACAAAGAAAATTATACGTCCGCCATTTTCTTTATATGGCTCTAATAGTTTTTGAAATTTGTATTTTTGTAAAATGATCATAAACTATTAGAATTATTGCAGAAAACGACAAAGAAAATTATACGTCCGCCATTTTCTTTATATGGCGGCCTAACGGTAAAATGTTTAGCAACTTTTATTTATTCATTGTAAAGAATATTTGACGCTCTACAAATTTGGTAACCTCAGTTTTTTCTGCCAGAATGACCCAAATTAAAATAAACGCTAAAAACTTAAAAAAACACCAAAATGGCGGCCTTTTTTCAGTATGGCGGCCTTAAGCTGCCAAATCCAGAAGGCTATCATACACCATTCGATTGCTGGTTCAAAAAGGAATCGAATGACGTATGATAACCTTACTCTGGAAAGATGAGCCTGAAACAAGATTTTTAGGGGTCTGGCTCAACGTCTATCTAGTATTGCAGACTTCATTGTAGAAATAAAAAATGTTTTTGAAGAATATGCATGCAAAAAAGGAATAAATATAATTGGCGGGGATTTAAATATAGATGTAAGTAAAAATACATACTATGCAAATAAATTGTTGGAAACTGCTAAATTATTTAATTAAAGCAGCTTGTCAAAAAACCAACACGTGTAAATGACGAAACAGAAACAACCATAGATTTGATTTTTTGTAATAAAGATGTGGAAACGCTTATACATGAAACACCACGTATTACAGATCATCACATTGTAAGCTTAACTGTAGAAAGAAAAAAAAATCAATTGCGACATGAAAAAATACAAGTTAAAACAAGAAGCATAAACCAGATAAATAACTATAAATAAGAAGAGACAGGACAGAACTTCCCCAAAAAACTGTTTTCTTTGTTTGATTATTTTTTTATATAGTATATTATAAACTAGAGAGCATAACTATAGCGCCACCCCATATTTTGCAGTGTTTGTCCACTTAACATTATCAAGGTTACCAAGGGCTTAGGAGGTAAGAAAGTACACTAAAAGAAGGTAATTAAACAAGTCTTAGTTATGTTTTAAGTTTTTTTTATAAAATTAACGCATAAATTAAGAAAACATCCTGAATTTATTGGTGCATAACTATAGCGCCTATTGGATAAAACTCAACAAAACCACTAACACCAATAAATTCAGGATGTTTTCTTAATTTATGCGTTAACTTTATAAAAAAAACTTAAAACATAACTAAGACTTGTTTAATTACCTTCTTTTAGTGTACTTTCTTACCTCCTAAGTCCTTGGTAACCTTGGTAATGTTAAGTGGACAAACACTGCAAAATATGGGGTGGCGCTATAGTTATGCTCTAGTTTAGTATATATATATTGTTATTTTATTCTTTTACTTATTTATTTATTTTTTGTAATGCACAGAATTTATTGTTATAGTATATATTCATATGGGTTTTTATTTTTACTTAAATCACATTTCATTTGTAAAAAATTCAAAATGTGAAGTTAAATTATATGATTGTAATAGCGGATTATGCTAATAAATATTTACTTACTTACTTACATTATTAACGTTCACGTACACACACACGCACACCCAAACTTAATAGATTACAACCTTGATTACAACAAAATATCACAGAACTTAAAATAGGAGAAGGTTCTTTCAAGCCTAGCTACTTGCAAATATTGAACACCGCCATTTTTCTATACTTGGAAGCGGGAATTTTTAAAAATAACATCTCAGTCGTAACGGAAAGTAGTTTTGAGTCAAGAATGTTATTGAAAATATAACTAATATTTTACTGTAATTAGTTTTAAATGTGCCTCAAAAATAATATTAGGTAATAGGCAATAAACATTATTGTGAAAATAGTTATATACCTATGCAACAAGTGTGTAAAGTGAAATTTTTTCATCAATGGAACTTTATATTAATATAATGGACTACATAAAATTAAATATGTAACCATATTTAACGTTTTTGAAATACGATATGATTATTATTATAGGTAAAGTTAGTACTTTACGCACGGCAGTAGAATAAATGCTTTATTATGATGTTGAAATAAAATAAACTTACTCAGTTCTTTTCTAATATGAATGCCCGAAATGGAAAGGTTGTATAAGTACTTCTTAACTACGTTACAAAATCTAATTTTTCAATAATAGTATATGAATGACTTTGGTAAATCCTTATATACACATTTCCGATTGCTTACAAATGTATTTCATGCCGATGAAAAGTTATTTCAGAGTTAGAAGTTTTTCAACATACTTGTACAGTTGCAGATAAAGGACTAAAAAACGTAGAAGGTACTTTAGAAATTAAAATTACTCTTAGTTTATATTTAATTACTTAATTACTAGTTTTTGAAGCCCATAAAATTCTCAAATTAAATATATTTATGTAAAAACTACATAGAGGACATACAACGTACAACGTACAAAACTACTTTCCCCTTCTAAGTACTGTTGTTTCAGATCGTCTCCCAAATGCCAGCTAAAGTCATATTATGCAACCCTCACAACAAAACAAACTTGATAGCATTTCATTGGTTCAATTTATATGTGTAAACAAAAAGTATTGAAAAATGGACGGTTCCTGTATTTGCATGCGCCAATGGCTGCGCAGTGCGTTCATAATCAGTCTAATTATTTAGGTCTGTGCAAAATATTCAACACACCACAAAACTGACACTGACAACTTTTAACAGTAACCTCAAACCAGAGGAAATATGACACCAATTGTCCATTTTGTTTTGTACTCCTACGCCATAGTTTACATTCTAGGGAGAAATTTTTTAAAAGTATTTCAGTAAGTCACAATGTCGTGTCGAAATCGTTCAGCTCACGTAGGATATTCTATAGATAACCAAATAAAGTTGAACAACCAGTTACATTAACCGATTCACCATCTATAAAATATCACCCAAAATTTCCAAACAAAATATATGGTGGATTTTAATCGAGTGTTGCAATCTATTAAAATCTTAAATGTTAACTGAGTATATTAATATAAATAAAACTTATTTTCCAAAAATATTTTTATATTGGTTTCGCTCTTATTTTGTTGTTCTACTTATAGGTTTGTAATAAATTATTGGAATGTGGAAATCACCGGTGCCAAAAGGTATGCCATGCGGGAGTATGTGGTGATTGTTCATTAAATAAACCTAGAACATGTCCCTGTGGCAATACTACTTATCAGTTGCCTTGTACAGAAGAAACACCTACGTGTCGAGATACATGTGACAAACTTCTTGAATGCTGCATTCATACTTGTAATCAGAGATGCCACAAAGATAAATGTGGACTAGTAAGTATCATAATTACAAACTAGTATATTTTTACTGTTAAAAATAATATAGTCCATTCACATTTTAAAAAAATAAAGGGTGGCTTTGATTTTTCGTGACATTTCACTCTATATAATAGATTGACAACATAAAATATTTTAAGGTTAGGTATTTTGTCAGCTCTATGTCGAATTTCAATTGCTGAGTGTCAAATTTAAATTGCAGCGTTGTAAAATTTTATTAGGTGTATTCTTTTCACACATAATTTTGGGTCATTTTGAGAAATCTTGTAATTTTTACAGTAATTATTTCAATAATCGAATGCACTCATTTCTATAATTATTTCTAATGTGATTGTGACATTTGTGACATGGATGACACATGACGAATATTAAATTATATTTTGTCAAAGTTATTAGTGAAATTATTTAAATAATAATGCCCAAAATAGTTTCGGCAGACAAAAAACTTAGCATTTTGAAATGTTATAAGCATTATAGACACGACAGGCCAGACTTGAACAATGATGCTATTGTAAATAAACTGGTGGACATTTTCAGTGTAAGTACAATGAATCTATTTTTAATAAATCATTTTGTTTGGAATGTTATTTTAATTTTTAGGGGGCGGCGGTGTCTATTAGGAAAAAAACTGAATGATGGAATTATTTTTTTAAAAGGGATCTGGTCGAAATTATCAGTGGATATAATGAAAGAAATCAATTTTTTACTTTGGATAATTTGTTAGAAGCTGCGCGAAATTTAATAGATTATAGGCATTGAGTAAAAAATAATAAGAGGTGCAACTGTCAAGGTTTCGAGATTTTAGTATTGTATTTCTTTGCCAATAACTTCATGATTATCATCAATTTTTAGTACTACGGGAAGGTATTTGTAATGTGGCTGTATAGCCCTTAAAATTGAAGACAATCATAAAGCTATTGGTAAAAAAATACAACACTAAAATCTCGAAACCTTGACAGTTGCGCATCTTTATTATTTTATTTTAATCAATGTTATAGGGGAGTGTAGGGTTACTACATAAAGAAAAACTCAATGGACTGTATTGTTTTTAAGAGCTATTTTTTATTTACACTTTACACTAATTACACTATTTACACAGTAATTATGTTGATACCTCGAAGGTAGAGCAACTGGTAATCCTTGTTGTATTTTAACATTTGGTTTTTTACATTAAAAATGCACAAAATGATTCATGAGCGTACTTGTGTACGTCCTACAAAATTACGTATCACTGACTCCTTTTTTGACAGACAGCCTTTTATATTCGCATGCAATTTCACTGTTACCAACCCTAAGTTGGTAACATTTCATTATTAGGTTATTTCCTTTCAATTGTTGGATTATGTTTCCAACATGCTGGGGGCACGACAGTTTCACAAGAAACTCCCCTAATTAACAATATTAAAATTTAATGATGTATAACAATACAATCAAAATAATGGATACGAAATCCTCCTTTTTTTTACAATACACTACCTAGAAATTTTACAATGCTCACAACAGAATAACAACATTGTAACAGCAGTATTAGAATAATCAAAATACAAGAACAGAACATTTGTTGTAAATTTATTATATTACATTGTCAAGAAGCCTAGAATTATAGCATTAAAATTAATTAATAAAGTTTTTGCATAAAAATACATTAAAAGTACAGTAGTTGCTTACATACTAAATACTAATAACTAAATACCCACATATAAATGAAAAAAGGTTAAAAAATAAATTAATAAATTGGCAACACTGCGATCTTTGCAATTGATCGTAGGTAGTTGCCTTTTTGACTTTTTACTTGTACTACCCTTACCTTACCATCTTTTCCGGGCATAACTTTAGTAATTCTGGCCATGGGCCATTTTAACGGAGGAAGGTTATCTTCCTTTAATAAAATTAACATTCCTTCTTTCACATTTGGTGTGACATGATGCCACTTTGGTCTATTTTGTAACTGTGCCAAATAGTCTTTGTACCATCGTCGCCAAAAATGTTGCTGCATTTGGGTGCACAGTTTCCAAAATTTTAAATTATTTTGCGGAACAGAAGTTAAGTCTGGCTCTGGATAGGATATAATAGGAACACCTATCAAAAAATGACCTGGGGTTAAGTATGATAAATCAGACGAATCGTTTGACATTTGTGTTATCGGGCGTGAATTTAATATCCCTTCTACTTGTATTATTAATGTGTTAAATTGTTCATAGGTAAATTGATTATTACCCATAACTCTTTTCAAGTGGAACTTGGCACTTTTTACTCCTGCTTCCCAGAGACCTCCAAATACAGGAGAGTAACTGGGAATGAAATTGAATTCAATTTGCTCTTCATTACAGAATGCATTAATTTCACTCTTATGCTCAAGAGAGCTGTGAACCTTATAAAAGTCCTTCAATTGGTTATTTGCCCCTTTAAAGGTAGAACCATTGTCGCAATGTACTTTTGTTGGTTTGCCCCTTCTGAAAATAAATCTTTTAAATGCGGCCATGAAACATTCTGTTGTTAAATCTGAAAGGAGTTCCATATGGATTGCCTTTACAGAAAAGCATACAAACAGGGCAATGTAAGCTTTCGTTACTAATGATTTTCGAACTCTAGATTGTTTTACAAAGAACGGCCCACAAAAATCCACCCCAACGTTTTGAAATGGCCGTGCGTAATTTACACGGTCTTCTGGCAATGACCCCATTAGCTGCTGAGAACACTGAGCCTTCAATCTAAAACAAGTTATGCATTTGTGTATATTTCTTTTTATTTCTCTAATTCCATTTATGATCCAATACTTTAAATTTAAACTGCTTAATACTTGCTTTTGCCCAGCATGCAACAACCGTAAATGTTCTCTGATAATGATTAAATTGGTAATGTGACTCTTCTTAGGCAATATTACTGGATGTTTTTGATCGATAGGAATATTTGCGTTTTGTAGTCTTCCGCCAACCCGCATAATACCATCTTTGTCTATAAATGGGTATAAGGATTTTAAAGATGTTTTTATTTTTAATTTTAAGTTCAAACATTTTATTTCATCTTTAAATTTGTGCCTTTGTTCGTGTTTTATGATTAGCTTTAGTGAATTATTCAATTCTGACAATGTTAATTTTCCGATGATTTTATCATTTTTATTTCTTATATTGTGCACAAATCTTAACATGTAGGCTACAACTCTTTGCAGCTTACTAATATCTGAAAAATCCTCAAAAAAAGACCTTTCATGTGGTTCTATAACACAAGTGAATCCCTGTACTTTTTTCTCTGGCAGGGGATTTGGAAATTCAAAAGGATGATTGCTGCAATGTGAAAAGTTAATATCTAACAGCCCTGTTGGACCATGAAACCAAAATTCATTAGTAGTCATATGCTGAGGTGCTAAACCTCGTGACAGACAATCAGCAGGATTATCTTTTGTATTTACATAATTCCAAGTAATATTTGAACCTAATGTTTGAATCTTAGTTATACGATTAGCTACATATGCATTTAATTTTAAAGGATCTGTTTTTATCCATGCTAGTACTACGTTAGAATCAGAATACAGAAATATTTGATTTACTTTAGACTGAAATATTTTAATTGCCTTACTTGCCAAGTTGGCTAATAAAACAGCACTATTTAGTTCTAACTTAGGAATAGTCAAATTTTTGTTTATTGGGGTGATCCTAGATTTGGAACACAGCAAATTGACATAAACTTTATTATCAAAAATTGCCCTAATGTAGAGCACTGCTCCATATGCAATTAACGATGCATCACAATATCCTACTAGTTCTATTTTGTTTGCATTTGAAAAATGTAAATTACGCGGTATAACTAATACAGGCATGTTTGTCAGATTTCGCTTAAAGTCTTGCCACATTTCTAGCAAATCATTGGGTAGGATATCATCCCATTTTAATTTATTAATCCAAAGCTTTTGCATGATAACTTTAGCAGTTACCAAAACTGGCCCTGCAAACCCTAAAGGATCATAAAACTGACATATAAAGCTAAGAACTTGTCTTTTCGTGACACATTCATTAACGTTACTATTTGGAGAAGAAATTTTAAATGAATCTAAATTTATATCGTATGACAAACCCAAGGTTTTGACAACTAAATTATCTTTTGACATGTCGATCTCATCAAAATGTTGTTTCTCCAATGGAATATCATGTAATATTGCAGGATCACTAGCACACCATTTGTGAAGCTCGAAGGATCCTTGTTTTAAAAGATTAATTACCTCATTTTTTAATTTTATGGTTTCTGGAATAGTGTCTCCTCCTGAAAGAATATCATCTACATATGTGTTATTTAATAATGCTCTAGAAGCCAAAGGAAAATTGTGCCCTTCAGTATGTGCCAGTTCAACTAAACACCTTGTTGCCAAAAAAGGAGAACTTTTCAAACCGTATGTAACAGTTTGTAACTGTATGCATTTGATTGGTGAACTCGAATTTTCACGCCACAAAATATTTTGCAATGGTCTGTGGTGGGGGTGAATTAACACCATACGATACATTTGCCTTATATCAGTACAGAAAATGTACTCATAAGTCCTAAATAATAATAATACATCAAACAGTTCATTTTGTACCACAGCACCATTATACATTAAATCATTTATAGATTTTTTATTTTTTGTCTTCATACTTCCATCGAAGACAACTCGCAATTTTGTAGTCCTTTTGTCTTCTCTAATTACCGGGTGATGTGCCATAAAATAGACAGCATCATTGTTACAATCGTATTCTGAAACATCCACAATTTTTCCATGTCCTAATTTTATGTATTCGTCAATAAAATTTTTATATTGAGAAAATAGCTCAGGGTTAACATGAAATCTTTTTTCTAAATTTTCAAATCTTTTGTAAGCGATTGAAAACGAGTCGCCCAAATGCAAGTCTTGCAAATTCTGCTTTAAAGGCAAACAAACTTGAAACTTATTATTAATCTTTTTTACAGAATTTAAAAATATTGTTTCACACGCTTCTTGTTCGGTTGGATACTCTGTGTAAATTTCAGGGACTTTTTCAGTTTCCCAAAATTGAGAAACAAGCCTTTCTATATTAGCCGTAGTGCAAAACAAAGACACCCCTAATTTACAAAACTTGTGGTTATACAACATATTTGATGGTACTGAACCACTTATTACAAATCCAAATAAGGTATTTTGCAAAATTATATTTTGTTTTTCTAATTTTACGTTACCATTTAGTAGTATTTTAAAAAATACATCTGCTCCCAAAAGTACATCTATATTCTTTGTCTTGTTAAATTCATCATCTGATAGTTTAATGTTGCTGGGAATTTCAATTGATGTTGAATTAAATTCAAATTGAGGTAAGCTACCTGTAATTTTATCAATGACAGCACACTTTACCTGTATTGAGTAATCATGAATGAGAGACTCAACTGTAACATTGACACATTTTTGAACTTTTGTTACATTTTTAGAAATCCCAACAACATTTAGGTTATTAATAGAAGTTCTTAACCCCAATTTGTTGACAAGTGCGCTGGTTACGAATGACACTTGTGAGCAACTGTCGATTAACCCTCGTGCAATAATTGTGTAACCACACTTACCTCTCACTTTAACCTTTACAGTAGGCAGCAAAATGTTTTCAGTTGTCTTATCCGTATAACAGTAATTTGACTGAACACTCTGTACAGCGGTTGTACTTTCTTGTCTGTCCCCCTGTTTTGTTTCTTGATTGTCACCCTGTTTACCCAAATGCAACAACGTGTTGTGGTCCTTTTTACACGTCTGGCACTTATATGAAAACCTGCATTGACCTTGATGACTGTTTAAACATATTTTACAGCATCTATTTTTATTAATAAAGGAAACCCTTTCATTGACAGGCACAGATTTAAACTTTTTACAATTAAAAATTTTGTGTCCTGGTATAGAGCAAAATGTACATTTTATTTCATTTTTATTTTTGGTTGCTAAATGTGTAAAATGAGATTTTTCCTTTGAAGTTTTATTTTCAGGTAGAGCAACTGCTTCTAGTGCAGTAGCTCTATTTTCCAAAAATTGCAAGAAATCATTTAATGTGGGTAACTTTGATGAATCTCTATCAATTTGATATGCTCTATTAGTAAACTGATCTAACTTTCCTCAAAGCAATAGTATTGCCCTTTTGCATATTTGGTATATCCAGCAGTGAGAAAATGTGGCAATTTATTAGCATAGTTTCGTTATCATATCGGTTTTTTAATAAATTAAGTGCTTCTGCATAAGAATCGTTGACAATCGGCAAATTATTTATTAATGCTAACGCTTCATCTTTTAAATAATTTCTTAAATAAAATAGTTTTTCAACATTTGTCAAGGTCGAATTTTTATCTATAACCGCTTGAAATATGTCAATAAATGGTTTAAAATTATTTAAATCTTTTCCGTCAAACATAGGTATGTCAATATGAGGCAATTTAGTTGTAGAAACAGCATGATTATTTGTTTTTGTTTCAACTTTTAAAAGAATTCCTTTTAGTTTGGCAACAATATCAAAATATATATTCTCAATAACATCACATTGTTCTTTGTCATTGGGATTAATGCACAGAATTTCTACTTGAATATCCTGATACTTTTGATAGCAACTATTTAACGTTTCTTTTCTAATTTCTAGTTGTTCTTTTAATGTATCTGTTAATATTTTATCACTACAATGACTCAACACAAACTCTTTAATTCTTGATATTGTTGCCTTACATTGCTTTCTTTTTTCTTTTAGTTTAGACTCTGAAGTTGCCTCTTCTTTCTTGGGAGGCATCTTTAATTATTGTTTTAAAGAAACAGGAAAAAAAAATGTTGATTAATAACTTGAACTAAGCTTAAATATCATTATTGACTAACTAATACTAATACAAACATATTTCTCGTATTTACGAGTCCCAATTAACATTAAGTTTAATACAACGCAGTTAAATATTTTCAAAAAAACTATGAAGATTACCTGGTTACGAGCTTACGCAACACCACTATTTTCCATACTCACTGCACACTGACAGCTCGCTGCAGATGACATTTTTGTCTACCATGCCACCTGTTGAATGTTAGGAAAGTCGCAAACTGGTCTCCCTGCTACTCCGGAACGCCATCTCTCCGCCAGTTACCGCGGCACGTCTCCTCTTCGTATAAGTTCTTGAACCCTGCCACAACTACTAAACGCCCTCTACTGGTCGGTTATCCATGAACTTGGCATCTTCTGAGATTCTGACTTCTGAGTGCTGACAGTGACACAGCCCGGTCGGTAAGAACCGTTGACACAAACCTAACTGCTTTTTTCCCTCGTTTTTTCCAGTTTTATCCAGTATCTACTAGCATCAAAACCACAACGCTTCAAATAATTATTATATATTTCCACTCAGGCACTCCTTTTTGAACCACGTTTCCACTTTGTTTCTTTTTAATTAGTTATGTCTTAGATACACCATCACCTTTTTTAGTTCCCTGGCCTTTTATTGCGGCAAGGCAAGGATTGTAAATCTTTGGCGGCAAGGTCCGATTTCACAAAGACCGGTGTACCGGCACATTAATTATTAATTAAGCACTTCTTTTCTCACTAGATCTTAAATCCGTATCGATTGGACCAATTTATGTAGGGTTACTACATAAAGAAAAACTCAATGGACTGTATTGTTTTTAAGAGCTATTTTTTATTTACACTTTACACTAATTACACTATTTACACAGTAATTATGTTGATACCTCGAAGGTAGAGCAACTGGTAATCCTTGTTGTATTTTAACATTTGGTTTTTTACATTAAAAATGCACAAAATGATTCATGAGCGTACTTGTGTACGTCCTACAAAATTACGTATCACTGACTCCTTTTTTGACAGACAGCCTTTTATATTCGCATGCAATTTCACTGTTACCAACCCTAAGTTGGTAACATTTCATTATTAGGTTATTTCCTTTCAATTGTTGGATTATGTTTCCAACAGGGAGGGAGAACTACATTATATAAAATTTTAAAATCAATAGGGCTTAAATACAAAATTGCGAATGATAGGAAAATTCTGTGTGAACAGAAACACATCAAAACTTTAAAAATCATATTTTGTCGTAAATTTCTTCAATTTCAAAATTCTAGTGAAAATTACATGTTCGTGTACCTGGACGAAACTTGGATTTATCAGAACGGGTCTCCAATTCGTCGCTGGGTACACGACACAGATTTAAAATTTAGTCCGTCTAAAGTTAAAAATGAGGGGAGACGTTATACAATTTTGCATGCGGGGTGTGAACTTGGGTGGTTGGGAGGGTGTGATTTCCTTTTAAATTCTAAAAACAATGACAGAGACTATCACAAAACTATGACCGGAGACCTTTTTCAAAAATGGATAAAAGACCAACTAATTCCTGCATTGGCACAGCTTAAATGTAAATGTGTGGTGGTGATGGATAATGCTCCTTACCATTCCATGCTATTGGATAAGCCACCAACATTTGCTTCTAAGAAATGTGAAATGCAAAAATGGTTGACTGACAGAACTCAAAAAGACTATCAAAATTTAAATAAAAAGCAACTTTGGGAGGTAATAAAACCCTTTCGGCGTGACTGTAACAAGACTTACGTAGTTGACGAACTATTGAGACAGCAAGGACATGAAGTCCTTCGTTTACCACCATACCATTGTCAGTTCAACCCAATTGAAATGGCATGGCACGTAACGAAGGACTATTATAACAAACACATAAATCTCCAGTTTTCTTCTATGAAGCAGACTGAAGATTTATGGCTTGAGTCCTTGCGTCAATGTACTGCTCAGACATGGAAAAATTTTTGTGTGCATTGTGAAAATCTGGTGAGGGAGGAATGGGTACGGGAAATGGGACAAACATCTTTTGAAGATATGCCTCCTTTTATTATTTCACTAGCAGAATCTGACTCGGATTCAAACGAAGAAGAAGAATCAGACTCTGATAGTTAAATGGTGAAAGGGGATTTATAAGTCAGATCCAATTTAAAAGAATCATATCATTTTTCATTTTTTGGTGCATTCTTTAGTAACAATCTTGATTCCTGTTTGTAAGGATCATCGAAAACATGCGTTCATTTTTCGGTTACGCGAACAAACAGTTGGGAAAATAAGTGCCAAAAGACTTGCGTTTCTGAGATCAAAACGCGTGATCAGTGTTGAAAGAATGCGCCTTGTTTAAATATGGTCGAAAATTTACTTAATTCGTATCTTATAATAACACCACAAAATACATATATTATAACCCCTGCATGTATCCCTGAACTAACGCTGTGCAGGAGAGGGTACAAGTTTAAAGGTAAAGGATCACACATCCAATATGACAGGAAATCGAACCTGGGACCTTAGGAGTGCGTTAGCCTCTCGACCGTTATTATAGTCATATTATATTTGCATTTTATACAAATATAACCAAGACATCCCAAATGCGACAAAAATTAGACAGAATAGATGTAAAGTCGACTGCGCCACATATATTTTATACATAGTGGGATGTACCAACTCTCTCTGTAAGAATGTTGATTTATGCATTTATGGATAAGACAAACCATCATAGTCTAAGAGCCAGCTACGTAATTTTAACGTGACTAAATATAGTCTTACTTTCTCATTCAGTGAACGTGAGAAGTAGTAGGGAAACTATAAATGCAATTCTGCCAAACAGAACCGGGGGCATAAAGCGATTATTGGATTTTCAGATTGCAAAAAATTGCAAAAACACGAAAACTTCAAACACTATTTCCAAACGAAAAAACGCCGCTGAGGGGCCGTTCTGGTGAGAATTTCAAAGCAGAGGGTGCAACTTGGAATTACATCGTGAATTGCACGGTCCCGCTCCGATTTTCGGCTCAGGAGGAGTGAACGAAAAAGTGAAATTTTGACGTCTATCACTCTGAAAACAGCGGTCGATTTTTTCAGTACCGTCACGTTTGGTATTTCATTCTATTTATAGTCAAAGGGCTGGGCTGGTGAACGTTTTATATCAATTAAAATTTTGCGTAAAAACGTAATATCACCCTTAATTTTTCGAATTGCAGGAAAAAGGGGCCAAGTTAAATTATTGAAGTATTAAAATTTATGTACACTAATTGAGGAACCTTTTCAAGTATAACAAAAATTGCCAGGCGTGTTGGGTTTTAGACTTTCCAGGCAATTGTTATTACAAACTTGCATTATTACATATTAAAGTCAAAATGTTTTATACCACCTGTAACTTTAACAGTATAATATTAGAAGTACTATAAAAACAATATACAATGTCCACGGGGAAGATGACAAAACATTTTTGAGTATGAACACGATTTTTTAGATTCTGCTCTTGATTGATCCAAAACTTATTTTCATTGTATTAAACTTTCAAAAATAATAATAATAATAAAAATAATGTTTCTTTATTTCTTTTTCACTCCTTTTTCAAAAATGTATAGAGGGCAGCACTTGGTAACAACTTATAAATTGATACACTTCAGGTAAACAGTCTTTTCTGTGCAAGATATTGAATATTTTGTAAGAGAAACTTGCTCAGAATTAAGAAATATGAGATTATACCAAGTTTGATAACTATACGCATATTTTTGTTTCGTTAGATTTACTGAACAGGTGTGACTTAGTAAGTAATAAATTGTTCAACCTCAAATATCCAGTAGTAATAATAACACCACCACATGTAATTACGATCCCGTTTATACCAGAAGGCTCTAGAAGAGCCTTGTGCGGGAGGGGCTACACATTTAAAGACAAGGGACACACCATCTAATATCCTTATATAATGGAAATATCCCTCTCACAGTATTTTCCATTGCCACGACCAGGAATCGAACCCGGAACCATGTATTTTGTGTAACTGAAAGTATACATTTTCCATGGCAAACTTTTTAAATTGAACTAAATTACTCAACTATTCAACACCTGGCATATCTACTGATGACCAACCATGCCTCTTATTAAATACACCATCGACCAGTTCTGCAAGCGACCAACGAGCAGTCTGTGAAGAAACGCCCGAATGTTCAGCAACTCCAACAAATACAAAAGTTTGTTTGTTTTGCAATTTATCTCGAAAAAGACACAATCATGTCATACAACCCTTATATTGCTCCAAGAAGATCACTTTAAAGGAGAACGTGAAGCAAAATGCCGAGGCATTGGAAGATACTGAGATGATCAAAAAAATAAATTTAATTGCACCAACCGACAAAATCTATTACCACACCAACTGTAAGTTAAATTATTTCCAAAAATTTTATATGGCTCCAATACGGAAGCCTACTGAATGGCACACGAAACGAGATTGTCATGAAACTGCATATAAAGAAATTTGCGATTTTATTGAGGAAAATGTAATTATTCGTAAAAAATGCTACTTTTTGAAGCTCCTAACTGACTACTATAGAGATGCACTGGAAAAACTATATATGGAAAACTTTAAATCATTTGAAAATATATTTACACCTCAGCATTTATTAGATAAATTGGAAAAAACATTTGGCAATGATATTTAAATAATAGTAAGACACAATAAAAAAATAATTACAAAGGCAGGCTTCACTCTTACTGACGAAATATTTTTGCAATTAGAAGAATCTGAATTATTACAGCGTACAGCATTTATATTAAGGAGACGCATTTTGAATATTACTAAAAAACCTTTACCCAGTAAGTTGACAACTGCTGACTTGATAGCTGGAGAGTGTGATATTCCAGATATAGTTGCAGATTTCCTAAGAACTCTCATTTGTGGCAGCGATCAAAGAACAGTTAAAAGCTTGGAATGTTCACGAAAAGTAAATTCATTCTCTCAAGATCTTATTTATGCAGTAACTCATGGTAAAATAAAGACATCCAAGCATATTACTCTAGGTATTACTTTAAAAAGCATCACCAGTAGTCGGAAAGTTGTTGACATTGTTAATTAATATGGTCATTGTTGTAGTTACAATACAATTGAAGAACTGGAAACTGAGGCAACGTTTGCTTCTAATGATAAATCGCAGATATGTCCAGAAGACATTTCACTCTCTCCAAATCACTGCACGACGTCGCTTTTGATAACTTCGATAGATTTGTTGAAACTTGCAGTGGTAAGGACACATTGCATGACACCGTGGGAATTATTTACCAAAATGTACATACATACGAAGCTATCGATGAAACCTCAAATATTTCCTACGATGATAATCCTCCACGCAACAAACGAAGACGGACTTTTGATGTAGTTGCTCCTGAATTGGTATCATATAGTAAAAAGCCAAAGGTTGTGGAAAGTTTATTACCTATTGACAGCGAATTGCGAAAAACGATTCCGAGAAATTACAATTTTGTAAAATCATTAGATCTCATGTGGCTTTTATCCCACTTCTGCCAAGTACCTTTAACTCCTATGTGGGTAGGTTTCAATGGTCAAATTTTAGAAGATCATAGCACTAAACAAAAAATATCTTATCTTACACCAATCAATATGTCGCCAACAAATATTTCTGTTGTATATGAAACGATGCGCCAAAGTCAAAAAATAGCTGAAGAATGTCAACAAAAGTATATTCAAGTGACCTATGACTTAGCAATTGCTAAAATTGCTTATCAAATTCAATCTACTGAAAAACCAACATTCGACAATCTCTTCATTCATCTTGGAGGTTTTCACATTATGATGGCCTATTTCAAAGCGATAGGAAAATTTATTGATGAATGTGGATTGACACATATGTTGGTCGAAAGCGAACTTTTGGCAGGTGGCTCAGTCAACGGTTTCGTAAGTGGCAAACATTTTAATCGATGTAAGCGTCTGCATCCCATGGTAGCATTGGGGCTTCAGATTTTGCACTTCGAAAACTTTATGAACGAGAACAATATACAAATTGAGAGCGACATACTCGAATTTATTAATAATTTTCAATTACGAAAATTATTAATACACTTGATAACTCTGGAAATTCGAGACGTTGATGCTCTCTTGACGAAATATTTAGCATATCAAGAAGAGACGTTGAGAGAAAAATTTGGTAAAACTCCACAATTTTACATGATGTATGTAAACTTCGTGAATTACTACTTAATTTTCAGTCGGAGTATTCGTACAGGAGATTTTGAATTGTATAAGTCAGGGGTGGGCAACCTACGGCCCGCGGGCCAACTGCGGCCCTAGAAAGTGCTTAATGCGGCCCGCGAAAATCTGTTTTAAATACAAAAGAATTGGCCCGCAGATCGCAGAACTCAATATAACTTTTAATTTTGGTATCGATTCTTGAGACAAATTGGCAAATTCTTAAAAATATCCTTCACTGTTGTTTGAGAAATTCGTTCCTCATCCTAAAAAAAGCCTAGAATTTTTTTACGCGAGCGAAAAAAAAATTTCTGGCCCGCGGCAGCTAGTACGAACTCTGACTGGCCCATCACCTAAAAAGGTTGCCCACCCCTGGTATAAGTATATTATACCGAAGCTCCTCAATATATTCTTCGTATTTAACCAACCTAATTACTCACGCTGGTTGCTGAAATATCATAATAATTTATTGAATTCACACGAAATGCATCCAGGTTTAGAAAAGGAATTTCAACAAGGATACTTCGCTGTAAAAAGAACTGAAAAACCTTTTTCGAGAATACCAGTTGATTTGACATTGGAGCAAACAATAAATGCTGATGCAGCAAGAAAACTCACAGGTGTCACACATTTTACCAACTCTATATCGGCTCGTCAACGATGGTGTAAATCTCACAGCATCAGATCCACTATTATATCGTTTGTATACGAGAAAACTGGCCTGAAGAAATCTCAAGACATAACATCAGACTTGGAAAAACACCAAATAAATAAGGATTGTCTTCAACTGAGGAATTTCATGAGTATCATTAAACAAAATATAAATCCGTTTGACTCGACACACTTGGATAACGACCTTCTGTATAATATTAGTACTGGGCGTCCTACAACAGATTCAGTTGCCGATTTTCTTTTAAATGTTGAGGGAACTGGAAATAATTTACGAGAACGTTTCATCTGCGAGTGTGCTCAATCGGAGGAAAGATTTCAAAATACTATTAAACAGAATAAAATCATGAATTTCTCATCGACCCATGCAAAGAAAAGTGTAAAAATAAATAATAAAGTTCAAGAAGTTCGAATGCAACGTGATTTATTTGGGCGCATGTTGGGCATTTCAATGAACGAAAACGTAGACATTGCAAAAATTTTATGTTATCCTCTGACTCCTGTACCGATGGCCTTGTGCCATTTAGATGGCACTATTTATAAATTGAAAACGAAATTCAGAGTAACTCACCGAGTCGTACTGACGTTGTAATACTCGACGGATTTGCTTTATTATATACTCTTAAAGATATTCCAAAAACTTTCGGCAATGTGTCCAAAAAAATTCTTCAAATGGTTACAAATTTTCAAGCGCGAAATATCCACCTTATTTTTGATCAGTATTTTTCACCTTCGATAAAGGATCATGAGTGATCACTTAGAGGTGAAATATCAGGACGTACATGCATCATTTCTGGGCCTGATCAGACAAGACCAGCCGATTTTGTCAAGGAACTGAAAAATCAGACTTTCAAACAAGACCTTGTTCGATTTCTCATCAGACACTGGAGCAAAGATGAGATGGCTCCATTCATTGGAAACAAAATAATTAATCTCAACTTCGACAAATGTTAGGAATACAGCGTACGAGATGGCAAAGTAATACAATTAGTAAATGAAGATTTTTCATGCAACCGTCACAAAGAAGCTGATTCAAAGTAGTTTTTCATGCTTGTAACATTAATTATGATGCCAACATTACAATAAAATGCTCAGATACTGATATTCTAATCATCATGTTGGGAAACATGGACAACCTTCGGAGCCAGTCAAAAATTTGGATACAAGCTGGTGTGGGGAATCATCAGAGATTCATTGACGTCAGTGAATTGCATAAATCATTGGGAAATTCACTGTGCAAAGCGCTTCCAGGATTCCACGCTCTGACGGGTTGTGACTATAATCCAACATTTTATCGAAAAGGAAAACAGCCACCATTCCAATTATTAACAAAATCTGGAGAATACCAAAAAGCCTTTTCAGATTTGGGCAATGACAACTGCGATGATGGGTCAGTGTTTCCAATTTTAGAAAAATTTGTATGCCAAATTTACAATTTAAAATCTGTTTTAAGTGTAAATGAAGGCCGATTTGTACTATTTTCGCGGTCTTGCGCCAATTATTTATAGTTTGGTCACAGCCTACCAAGTAGGCTGTGGTTTGGTTCTCACAGGGAACAACTTATGCGAAGAGTGTCTTCAAGGTAACCGGTAACCATGGATTTCTTGAGCAAAAATAATAGGACTTTCATAATGCCATTTTTCATTTTAGACCCCCATGTTCGATATACAGGGTGTCTAACTTTAAAGTTTAATAATGATTTTTTTTAATAACTCGAGTATTTCAGAAGATATTTATTTAAAATTTGGTACGGTGCTTCAACTTAACAGGTCACATGTTTTGAAAGACCAAAAACAGAAAACAATTGTAAATATTCAAAATAGAGGAGGTGTTTTTTTTTTAACTTTCCAATATCTATTCGTGATATTGCGCAACACTTTCTGGCAATTTAGGATAAACCCTACAACTTTTGTATTTAAAGTTTTTTTCTATCTTTTATAATAAGCGAGGTAGACGCTCTCTAAATATATGGAATAACCCTTTTAAACACCAAGTTGGTAAATTTCTAATGGAACACCCTATATATTTTGAAAAAATCAAATAGATCTTTTTCATCTGAATTCAAAAATATATGATATGTTGATATTGTGACGTACTTCGGTTTGTAGGCAAAATGGCCGAAGTGTCACTATAGCAATCGAGGCGGCGGCGGTGCTTTACTCGGGCGCCAGTTTCCGTTTATAGTGCAGAAACACCACTACTCAGGCAGCTACAGTGAAGAAACGGAATATTCCAGTGGGTCGTTGGGAAAATTAGACTTTATTTCAGATTAAAAGGCACAGTTTGATGTCACAATTAGATTTATTCAGGATATTTGAACAGGCTACGGTTTTATTCTAAAAGCTCTCTATTCTAATTACAGTTACCAGGACTTAAAAGCTATTTTACATACAGGATTTACGATAGTTAGCAGGGTTTAAGAAAAAGCTATTAACAATATGTACATCTACTTTAAAGCACAATTCTAAAGCACAAACTACGGCAAAGCACAAAATACAGCGGTGCGAGTATCAAGCAAGGCGAGCAGGCGGTTAACTAAACGGTTGCGGACTAACAGCAAAGCGGTGTACGGATACCAGGATTAGCAGAAGCAAATACCAAAAGCATACAACTATGAAAACAGGATATGTGCAGTGTACAGACTTACAATCTCCACCTGTTTACCTTACTTACTTTTGCTTCCTTGGACACTTCTGGACTGGAACAGCGGTCGACAGCTACTGACTGTTTCGAAGTCGGCAATCGGTATTATAATTATTCTGAAATATTCAGAGTAGTAGGGATGACGCCAACTGAGCAGCGCAGTGAATAAAATATGTCACGGCTGGACTCTGCCGAAATTCGGGCCCAAATGTTACTTACTTTCGGTGAGGTACGTCTGGTCTCCGGCGTGGCCTACTATGGACTGACTTCTCTCTGCTGCGAGTCGGAATATTTTATCCGTGATGCGTGGTGGGGTAGCGCTACGTCACAGTGTGACGTTTCACGGACGCCTTGGCACTGGGATTGACGTAGTACGGCGCTGTAATTGCTAGCGTGCTCGCGTCGACACATCCATCCTCGCTGACTGGTGTAGCTGGACTGCCGGACTGGTCACTGATTTCGGCGTGGACTCACTTTTCACTTGCTTTGTATTGCCGGGGACATATATCGGCGCGGAATATTTTGTGCTGTCATTAATTACGGATTTATCAATTACTTATTAATAACAGGACAGGTTATATTAAATAATTAACTGGTTACAGGTGATAATAATATAACAATGCGGCAAACAATAACTAAATTCTATACGGGGTGTATCGAATAATATTATTTTAAACAGGAACTAGTAACGAAAAAATCACTTCGTTACAATATTTGCATTTAAAGAACGTGATTATATTGTTTTGCCTATCGCGGTTGCCATGAAAAAACAATTATTTCTAACATTTCCCCTTCTGTATAACCCATTTTACGGATAGAACGAAGAAAATGTGATACCCGAATAAACAATAATTATTATTGACGTTTGGAGCATTTGTTTTTTCATGGCAACCGCGATATAATAATAATAATAGTGCTTTATTTAGCAAAAAAGCTATACATTAATACAATTTTTTATACACATATACAGACATTATAAAAATACAATAATTCTGATTTACATATACAAATGGTTTAATATTCAGTAAGTATATTAATTTACACAATATTGTTATATCAAATATCATATGAACAGATACTCAATTTTACACAGCTAAATTTCTTATATAATTCACACCTACGAATTAGTACCACTAGAAGTAGCTTTGAAATGCTTTGTTTGCGAACGTACATAAACAAATCAACAATGTTTACATGCTTTTGCTGACACACTTTTTTATTGGTCGGTTCATCAAATTTTAAATTTGGCGCGCGTCGTTTGGGTACTCCCGCTGTTTTTCGGACATATCCGCGTTGAATTTATAGCTGATTTCGAGCGTGAACCAAAGGTATAACCGCGGTTATCATTGGTTTGTTATTACTTCGTTAACGGCATGAGTAACGGGACAAATTGCTAAAACTCCTTGTTAAAATACTTCAAATAAAGGTGTCACAGACAGGGAGATCAGCACCTGTCAATAATAACCGATTCAATAACCCAGCTCTGGAGCAAGGTTACTGATTTGGTTAACCAAAACTATTTTGTTCCATCGCTTGAAATCAGCTTATGTTTGACAACTTTGACAATTGTTTGTTTACTCCGGCAGCCATTAATCTAGCACCGTAATTTTGTGTTTAATGTGTGATTTTGATTGTGTTTTAAAGTTATTTTGGTATTATAGACATTATTTAGTGTATAGACATGGTTTTTTTTTTTTTTTTTTTTTTCCTTATAGGTTGCGGTCTTTTGGCCCACTGTACTGAAGCTGAAGCTTATTGTACCCCCATAGTCTCCCTATTCCATGAGACCCGTTCCTCCCACGAAGGCGAGTATACGGTCGATGGGAGCATTAGCTATCTCTTCCGGTGTCACTGATGGTTCACCGAAGTGTGCAATCCTTCTCGCCGCTAGGGCCGGGCATTCACATATGATGTGGTGAGGTGTTTCTTCCTCTTCACCACACATCCTACAATCTGGATCATCCTTCACCTTTATGTTGGTGAGATGTTTGTTTAGCGTGCAGTGTCCTGTTAAAATACCCACTGCACATCTTAGCTGTCTTCTGCTCAGCTTCAGCAATTCGTTAGTCTTTGATTTGGATGGGTCACCTAAGAATATGCGTGATTGTCTCATTCCTGGTGCCTCTCTCCAATGCAAGTTGTGTTTCTGTCTTAAAAGTTCCTTTACTGCGCCTTTTGCGGTGCTATATGCGATCCCGCATGTCGGCTCGGGTCCTATCAAGGCTTTCTTTGCTCCTTCTTTGGCCAGCCTGTCAGCTTTCTCATTACCTGAATTTCCCTGGTGTCCTCGCGTCCATTCCAATTGCACATTGTTGTGTTCTGCTAGTTTCGCCAGGGGCTTCAGGCAATTTCTTACTGTTTTGGAACGTATTTCTACTGCCTCCAGAGCTCTAAGAGCTGCCTGACTGTCAGTGATGATACGTTAATGTAAGACATCCGTACCATTTCTTGCGCACAAGCCTCTATGGCTGTTATTTCTGCTTGGAACACGG
Organism: Rhagium mordax; assembly: GCA_963680705.1. Taxonomy (NCBI): domain Eukaryota; kingdom Metazoa; phylum Arthropoda; class Insecta; order Coleoptera; family Cerambycidae; genus Rhagium; species Rhagium mordax. Next base: position 79,032,255 of record OY796656.1, on the reverse strand, counting down.
TTGCAGTGCTGCCCAGGTTCAGACATGGTTAGGAAGTGCTTTGTTTGTAAAGTTCTATTTAAAAAGGGCGAAAAGCGGTCATTTCATAGATAAGTGAATCAGTGCATGGACGGGGGTTTGTAATGGCAATAGGTGTTTTAGGTCAGGTATTGTAATTAATATTATTTCAAATAATTTTAAGTTTAGTATAATTAACTACACACAAATCGTATTATATCATTTGAATATAATAAGTATTATAATTTTGCATTGTATATTTTATATATTAATGTAGGTATTTAATACTTTTTATGTACTTTTACGAAATAAAATATTCTAATTTGTAAGCGTTTTTTTTACTGACTTCAATAACATTCTATATAATAAACTTTTTCAATAGATAGACAAGATGGTAATGGTGCCTTTTCATTTTATTGTAAGAAGACGATTATTTTAAAGGATCGTGATTTCTTTCTATTTTATTTATATGTCACCCCTTTTTAATAACCCGCCCATGTCATTATGTCTCTATGTATTGTCTATCTTTTTTTAATTCCAGTTTCTCTCTTTAGATGTATGCCTACAGTTAAAAGACATACTACGATAGGCAAAGCTCCTTCTAGTGGTACTAATTCGTTAATTCACACAAAGAGCTGTGAATTGTATAAGAGTACTACAATTTGTTACTTCTGATGGCAAGCTGTTATATTCTTTAAAACCCCTACAAAGCAGGAATTTACTAGCTAACAGTGAATTGTGTTTTCTTATATATAAACCGTTTTTACTACGTATGTTATAATTATGTGTATCTCCTACATATATGATTTTATTAAACAAATATTCTATAATATGGCAAAACAATATATTCACGTTCTTTAAATGCAAATATCTCGAAAACGGCTAAACCAAATATCAACATATCATATATTTTTGAATTCAGATGAAAAACTACTTGTTAGGGAAACATAATTTTCCTTACAGGGATGTCAATCATGATGTACGACTACTACTTTGTGGTATCCCTACTCTTAAGACTCGTAGAGAAATTGCCTTATTAGTGTTCCTCTACAAAATTTTAAATGGTGTTATTAACTGTGAGGATTTATTAAGCTTAATTTCTATACGCATACCTTCAAGAAACACCCGCCTTAGACAATTATTCTTCGAAAGATCACATAGGACTAACTATGGATTCACTGCATTCATTGATCGCCTGGTCAAGAATTATAACAGCAATTATTATAATTGTGATCTTTTTGGAGTCAGCTTAAATATTCTAAAGAATGTAGCTTCAAATATGTAGATAATATGATATGTATTAACTTTAAGCCTCCAAGTGTTGCTCTCTTAATGTTTTCTCTTTTCTTTTTATGTATTGTGCTATTTGGACTTCTGTAATGCACTGAATGAATAAATAAATAAATAAAAAGATCTATTTAATTTTTTGAAAATATATAGGGTGTTGCATTAGAAATTTACCAACTTGTGTTTTTTTTTAACTTTCCAATATATATTTGTGATATTGCGCAACACTTTCTGACGATTTATGACAAACCCTACAACTTTTGTATTTAAAGTTTTTTTTCTATCTTTTATAAGAAGCGCGGTAGACGCTCTCTAAATATATGGAATAACCCTCTACACGGTTCCAATTTTGAGTGAAAATCATTTAAGAGAAAGAAATATTCGAGCTGGAGAGCAGTTCAGGTTGAGGCCAAGTAGTTTTGAAAATCTAAGATTTTCTTTAATAAAGAGAGCTCATATGTGTTTACAAAACCATGGAGGACATACGTCAAACAATTTCTTTAGACTGGCTATTTTTTTATTTCTATTGTTTTTCTGTTCCTAATGAAAATAAAGTGTATTAAATGTTGTTAACTTGTTATAATGCTTCTAATTTATAAATAAAATAGTAGATTGTTGAATCCATTGAGCCTACTAATTTTTTGTCTGTGCGACAGTGACTTCAGAAATAGTTATTTTTGGGTAGTCCTTTATTATTGCCATTTATTTTCAAAAGCGGCTGATTTCATTTAGAGAGTTAGAGACATTTGAAAATTATGAGATTACCGTAAGCCGCATAGGCACCAATCAAGGACCAATATTTCTCAACTTATCTCTAAAACGAAGCATTTTATCAAAATTTGTTAAGAGACAAACAATGTTTTAAAATGAATGATTATCTCAAAAAAGATAATTTAAACGTCGTTGGCGCAGGCACTAAAAAACTGGGGGTACAATGGGTGCTGGGCCGGGATCCCGAGTTAACGTTCGTTATCTGATAACGTAACGATAAGGTAACGTAAAAATGCCGAATTGGTACTCTATATTGTTGACGTTATAACAATCGGCAAAGATCGGAGATAACGTAAATAATTTAGGGTTTTTAATATTTATAATGTTGGTTAGAATATATAAAAATGAATTTGACAGAAAACTATATAGTTATTGAATTGGTTAGTGGAACTTCAAAACTTGTGTCATTAATATCTTGTCTAAATAAGTTAAATTATTTAATACATAAACGGTAAGTTTTGGTTTTAAATGTATCATTGCTTACGAAGCAACTATATAATTAAATTTTAATAATAGATGCTGCCATGGCAGTTCGCTGTTTTTGAAGACTTCGAAGAGGAAGAACGTCGGGAGCGTAACGAGCAATATAGATTAGAAAACCTACGTATGAGAAATCGCAGTGATCCATTCAATATCCCTGTTAGGAGGTTCCAGGAACTATTTCGACTTACAAAGGACATGGTGGCATACTTATTAAATGGGTTAGTGCCGCATATGACGAGATCTTCCAAAAGAAATGCAGTTGTTCCTGATTTACGAATATTTGCCGCTTTGGCCTTTTTTGCAACAGGAAATTACCAAAGACCCATTGGACAAAGTTACTTTTTATTTATGAGTCAGCAAGCTGTAGGCAAATCAATAAAGGAAGTGAGTAGGCTTATATGTACCCATCTAACAGCTACTTGGATAAAATTTCCCACAACGCTACAGGAAAAACAAGCAATTGCTCTCAAGTTCATGGAGAAATCGAGATTTCCAGGCTGTATAGGAGCAGTTGACTGTACACATATAGATATGATTGCTCCTACTTTAGAAGAACATAATTATGTGGACAGGAGACAACATCACTCAAAAAATGTTCAAATAGTAAGTATCGACTTCTACTTTTACAGTATTAATTAAAGGAATATAAACATTTTTATAGGTTTGTGATTACAATATGAGAATACTGTCCATAAATGCTGCTCATGCAGGTGGTACCCATGATTCATTTATATGGAGGCATTCCAGAGTGAGGGAGCAAATGGAGAGAAATTATCATTATGGCGAACATTTCTGGCTCATTGGAGACTCCGGATATCCTCTACAGCCTTGGTTGCTGACACCAATATTGAATTCTGCCCCCGGATCCCCACAAGAAAGATATACAGCCAGCTTAACCTCTGCTCGTAGCAGTATAGAAAGATGCAATGGGACCTTAAAGCTTCGGTTTAGATGTCTTTTGGGAGAACGTACATTACGGTACTCTCCTGAATTTGTGGGCACCATAACTACAGCTTGTGCTGTTTTACATAATATATGTATAGCAGGTAGATTAAACTTTGAGGAACTTGTAGAATATGAACATGATAACATATTAGGAAATGAGGTGTTAGTGCATGCTCAACTGAATGATGTATTGAACGAAGGTCAGAGAATTAGAGATAATTTAATCAGAAATTATTTTAGATAATGTACGTACATTGTCAGTACTGTTAAATATTTTAGTTTATTGATTCAAATGACAAAATAAAAATATACCACTTATATGTGAATACTTTATTTATATATTTATCATATAGCCTTTTAATGTGTATACAGGGTGTCCCAGTTTTAAAGGACCATACTTCACAGGTTTAAATAAAAAGTAATTTTTAGCGGAAAAGTTCTTAAACATGCCCTCTATCTCGCTTACTTTAGGAGATACAGGGCAAAGTTCTAGCTTTTTCAAGTTTTTCCCCTGTATCTACTAAAATAAGCGAGATAAAGGGCAATAAATAATAGAATGTAAGTCAGTCTATCACTTCCCTCACTAAGTCTGTTAAATCAGACATTGTGTGATTCAACTGATTTAAATTATTATTGATCAAATTGATATTACTGTCAACAGATCTCAATGTATTTGAAATATCACTTAAAACAGTTAAAGTCTCTTTATGCATTTCTAAATATGTTGAAGATTGATTGATTGAAGATTTCTTACACGATTCGTTTCTTCCTTTTTTATTAGTGAAGACAATTTTTCTTTTTTCTCCTGCATCTAGCTCACAAAGATTTGTATTAGGCGGGTCAGCCTTGCCAACGGCCATATTTTTGTCTGCTTGTTCATCATTTACATTAGTAGATGTCGAAGCAGCTTGTTCTTCAGATTGTGATACCTAAGTATACTATTGATTAGCACTAACATTATTTTATACATATAAATATGCACAGATACATACCTCCATCTGTGCAAAACCAGCCTCTTCAGTTTTGCCATCACCTTCAATACAGCTCATTCCTTTTAGCTGCATTAATCTCTCTTCAATGTCTGATATATCTGTTACTTTTGGTGATCCTCTTCCAGTACCACTACTATATTTTTTATTATGTGCCATCTTTGCTTTTACTCTACTAATCCAGTCTGACAAAACCTGTGTATAGCAAAACTTAATTTTTTCCCATACATATATATTTTAACAAAAAATGTATTTACCTTTTGCCACTGGTTTTGTGTTTTACATCCATCACCCAACGAATTTAATTTTTCTGTTAGACATTCCCAATTTTCATTATATTTTTGCCGACTATTTGCCAATTTAAATTTTCGTGTCAACATTTCAGGATGTTCCTCTAAAAATTCCACAATAACAGTATGGTGTCTCGATGTGGTCCTTGGGGCTCTTGCTCTATTATGGTGGTCCATGATGAAATGTGCTGCTTTTAATCTAAATGAAGTATAACGAAGTAGGTATATTACTTTTATATCACCAACTTTATTATGGAGTTTATTACAATGGGTAAGAAAAAATAAATAATAATCTACTTAATATATTTATATCACATTCATAATACCTTTATTACTCAGAAGTCAACTCGTCAACTGTCACATGTTTGTTGATCACAGTTTGTTTTGAGGTTAAAACACGCCAAAGCACCGACAGAGGCGTCGTTAGATATATTCGTTAAAAGCATAGTTACGTTAATATCAAGATTCCAATTTCGATAACTTAACGAATTTGTGGGTGCGGGGAGTGAAAAAATAACGAATCGTTAACTCGGGATCCCGGCCCTGGACCCCCTCTATTTTGAATTTTTGACAATTGTTTTTTGTTTTTGCTTTCAAAAGATGTGACCCGTTAAGTTGAAGCACCGTACCAAATTTTGAATAAATATCTTCTGAAATACTCGAGTTATTAAAAAAATCATTTTTAAACTTCAAACTTTGACACCCTGTATATCGAACATGGAGTCTAAAATGAAAATTGGCATTAACCTGGGTTAATAGCCAGTTCTTTGCAAATTTGCATACTTTTCCCAAACATGTTTACCCCAAAATTCTGCGCACTACGCGCCTCTGTCAGATAGCAACCCTCAGCTGTAATGAAGTACTTCCCAGCTCGGTTGTAATGCACTATTATTCACAATTATAATAGTGTATATTATAATAACATAATAAGCATGTCCACAAAATTTTAATTTCAATTGGAAATGATAGATTTATTGGTATTATGAACTAATGTAACAATATAAAAATTTATATATTTTCATTTTGCCAGTTATTCGCAATAGAAATCACTTAAAAGCAGAGAGGCTAAGAAACGTTCCCAAGATAGAGGCTAGTAACATGACGTCACATCCTCGCAGGCACGTTGCCGCGCGCCGGCCGGCATGTACGGGTTCGTCATACAGTGAGCATTCTCTGTGTTAATGAGAAGTATTATAAAAAAAATATGGTGGCACGAAAATGGTGTTTTGTTCCTTGTTGCAATAAATACAACTACTAAGACGCCAACGAAAATATTTGTAAGCGTCCCAAAGCCAACAATAAAAAAGAAAAAATGGTTTGAGGCAGTAAGACGTGATATTAAAAACGTTTCATCGACATCTACTTTGTACTGCTGCGAGAATAATTTTAATGCAAGTTTATTTACTATAATAATAAATGCTATACGATTCAAATGTATATTGGGCCCTCAGTTTACACCCGAATTTAAATGACCTACATTAAAACACAGCTTTTTTTCGTGATTTCCTTTGGGGCTGGTTAAAATCACTCTTTGTTATCAGAAAATCGGATACCATAATTACGCTTACATTTGGCAACTTATGTGAATCTCCTTTCTTGAAACCTTCTTCCATATTTACTAAATAAGACGATGCAATAAACCAATACCACAACGCCGTAAATAATAGAGCTACTGTAAATGTAGACTGCATTCTGACACTTATGACATCTCGGCGCGCGCCGCGCCGTGCGAAAATTAATCACGCGCGTCAGCCAGGCTAGCGAGCTTGTGACGTCAAAACAATCAGCAGGCGTTTATTTAATTCAAATGGAGCAAAAGATTTCTTCGGTCGTTGTTATGGTTAGGATTAATTTTTTTCAAAAAACATGAAGGTATCCACTTTAAATGATTGTGTGAATCTACAATCAGATCTTGATAACCTTACAAAGTGGTGTGAGAACAATGGCATGGAATTAAACGCAAATAAATGTCACTTTATGTTTTTTTCCCGATCTAGGAATAATCAGACTATTAACTTTGAATACAGGATTGATAATGTTACTCTAGAGAAGGTCTCCACCATCAAGGACCTAGGTGTCACTCTTGACTCTGAACTTAATTTTGTCCCTCACATTTCATCTTCTATCTCTAAAGCTCTCAGAATGCTTGGCTTTATAAAACGGATTTCGCAGGACTTCACCAACGTGGCCTCAGTCAAAGTTCTCTATTGCACGCTAGTGCGGCCACATCTTGAATATGCTTCCACGGTATGGAATCCCTATTATGCCATTCACATTAGTAATATAGAACAGATTCAACATCGATTTCTGAGATACATTTCATTTAAAACCCCAACTCTTCCTCCTCGCACCTATGATGTATTAGAATCTGAACTTAATATCTCTTCTCTAGTGAACCTCCGTAAATTCAGAGACCTAAAGCTCCTATATAATATTTTGAATAATAATGTTCAGTGCTCTTACCTCCTCTCTAGGATTGGGTTGTTTGTCCCGCCCAGGACTACTCGCTCGGCCTATACATTTCACGAAACAGTTCACAGAACAAATTATGCTTTCAACTCTTACATCCCTAGGTGCACTAGATTAGCTAACCTGTATAGTAACGAGCTTGACTTTTTTGATCCACCGAAAGCTTTCATAAGAAAGTTAAAACAGTTAATGTCCTCTAACTTAATGTGTCATAGTTTCCTTTACTGTAAATTTATTTAAGTTTGTATTAAGTCGGTTTTGAATTTAATTTTTTCTTGGTAATGAAATTATGTATTATATATATACACCATCATTTATGTAATTTATAATTTATTTACGAAATGCTTATGGTAAACTTTACTGTCTTTCTTGTTAAATTGTGTGTATTTAATGGGCAAGTCCCGTAAATAAAGTTAAATAAAAAAAAAAATTCAGATATTGGTACCATGGGCTCCGATGTACGATTTTAACTAATATTAATGTATATTAATTTTTTTGTGGACATGCCTATTAGATTAACAGAGGTGGTTATATGAAAGAGCAACGCAAGTTGAATAGCGCCATCTCTTTTTACTATTATTTTGTGATGTATTTTCTATGATAAAATAAAGACATATTATTATTATTATTATTATTAGGAAATTATTCAAAAATAAGTAGGTGGCTGCAGCGACAAATGTTGCGCGTTGCTAGGTAACGAGACATTAAGGTTCTTCAGTCAAATTGGGTTATTTCCACAAGTATTTAATATCAATATTTCGCTCAAAATTCTAAAAAAAAATGTTTGATTCTGACTAGTGTGACTTAGAGAGTGTACTCTACCAGATTTGAAAGCTGCTGCAGAAAAGACAACCAGAAGATTTACTGCCGCAAAGTGATGTTTAAATTGCCGGAAGAGTGACGTTTAACTAGCCGGTAAAGCTACTGTTTCGGCTAGCTGGAAATGAAACTTAACAATTGCCTACTTCCCTACTTATTATAAGCGGGCAATTGAAGCATTACGTATATGTTTGTGAATAAAAAGACGTAGTTAAATATCATTTAAAAAAATTGAATAAAATCGATTTTTGCAACAAATAAACAATGGGCTCTTACACCTCAATTGAATTAAAGGTTTTTAATAGATCTATGTCAAAGATGAATACATATTAAATATAATAATGTAATAAATTCCAATAATAGATCATTCTTACAGTTGCTCTAAATATTAATAAGTTGTATCAATTTCAAAAGTCCCGCCAGTTTTCCGTTAATGACGTCAAAAACTGACGGTCTTGCTATTGGTTAAACTCCAAACAAATTCGTTTGTGCCCATGATCTCACAATTCTAACCTATGCATTTTTTACGATTTTCGAATATTATGTCGCTTTTATCAAAATTTCTGCTTGGCTCCTGTATCAACTAAAACCTTGTTCAGTGCATTATTAATTAAGTTTTAATTACCTTGATCTAATAAAATAAGTTGCTTTTTGTAGGTTGGAAATCAAACCTATAATTAGCTGCCTATTTTTAATAATTTACAATATTAAACCTTTATATATCTTCTGTCTGTGAGACTTTCTAAATCTTATAATGAATCCATGTTAAAACCACAAAAATTAAAATTAAAATTGAAAATAAATTTACAAAAACAAAAAATTTAAGGTTATGTGAATCATATGATATACACGACCTATACGAATGACTATCCGTTTTCACAAAAATTTAATAGATTAATTTTTTCGGTTTAAAAATTTTTTTTGGCTTTAAATGATAAATACTAGCAAAAACAAAAAACACGTCAGGGCTATTTTAAAAAACACTAGTCTGGTAGCCTTTGCAAAATTTCGTGGAATAGCCCATTGTTGCAATTATGTGACAATAAACATGAAGGTAATACATCATATTAAAGACCTGCTGAGTGGCTTTGATAAGACAGTCTTGCAGTAGCCAACTTAGCTTTTTCACTTTTTCGAATTTGACACCATTTTGAAAACAAATACTTAATTTTGATACATTGTTGTAAGAATTTCATGCAGAATCTAAATGTGTAAACATATATACAGAATGCTATTTAAAAATTAAAATATGTTTCTACTTCCGGTTAGACCAGAAGTGATATTTCTCCTTCAATAAGTGCAAAATAGAACTTTTTGCGTCTCAAATAATATGCCAAAATTTCAAAATATTATTCCCACAATCAACCGAGAAATTGAAGCAGGACTAATCTGGTTGTCAACCAGTATAATATAGACCAGCCAAAATTCTTTCAAACTAACAAACAATATTAACGTTGTAACAAATGATGATATTGATGAGGATTGAGCGTAATTGTATAATAATTTTAATTTTTCTAATATGTATTTATAGTTTTTTTTTTACAATTCTCTTTCTTTGCTTGATATGCATTGTTTATAAATGACTTTATTTAGGCTTTACACAAGCATAATAACAAAAACCTATCCAATTTGATATACTAAAAAAGTCATTTATATGATCGAGTATATCAAATTGGATAGGTTTTTGTTATTATGCTTGTGTAAAGCCTAAATAAAGTCATTTATATGAGTAGTGTTGTAAAATTAGCGTAATTTATTGATTGTTGCGAATATTCCCGAATATTCGGGAATTTTCGAGAATTTTCGAGAATATTCAATTTTTTTAGGAGAATAGATTTTTTATGGAGAATATATAAACATGACTATAAAATACACTAGTTGCATCGACTAATTTATTTCTAGCTTTAGTGGTATCAAAATAAATAAAATAATAACATTTTATTTAGCTAAATTGAAGTGCAGGGAATTAGTAGAACTGTTATTATTAATAAAAAATAAAACTTTATTTATCTTTCTCTATCATATTCATACATAATATTATTTAAACAAAAACATTAAATATTTTAAATTAAAAAAAGTGTAACAGCTACTGGGAGGTCGTTTAGCATGTACTCGATCGTGCACTGTAAGAAAAAAAATCGATTGACTACAGATAGAGCAAGTAAATTATTATACATAGCCCATACTACAAAACTGCTCAAAGAGTCAAACACTCCTAGGAGTCCTAGGATTCTTTTCTCCGAGAGTGAAATGTTACCTGTATCTCCTCAACCTCAGCTAGCAACTTGCTCTTATTATTATTTATTAATTTAAAATATTTAATGTTTTTGTTTAAATAATATTATGTATGAATATGATAGAGGATAAATAAAGTTTTATTTTTTATTAATAATAACAGTTCTACTAATTCATTGCACTTCAATTTAGCTAAATAAAATGTTATTATTTTATTTATTTTGATACCACTAAAGCTAGAAATAAATTAGTCGATGCAACTAGTGTATTTTATAGTCAAGTTTATATATTCCCCATAAAAAATCTATATTCTCCTATACATTTTGACGGTGCGGTGCATAGTTATAACATAACCTTGAGGAAAATTTTCAAGTAACATTCCCCGGGAATATTACCGAGAATATTTCCGAGAACATTACCGAAAGTTGCGGGAATATTTCATTGTTCCTTCTCGGGGGTGCGAATATTACCGTAACTTACGCAATATTCGGGAATATTCGCATTGAAATATTCGGCCCTCACATCACTATATATGAGTATATCAAATTGGATAGGTTTTTGTTATTATGCTTGTGTAAAGCCTAAATAAAGTCATTTATGTATTTATAGCCGGTGATGATTGTATATAGGTTTGTTCGGGTTCTAAATTTTCCCAGTCCTAGAACCGTTCCCATCTTGTGCAATTTAAACAATTACCAATTTTAATAAGGCGCACATAGCTGTGTCTGCATTGCACATGACGGGAACTGTTTCAGAACTGTTCTAATCAGAACCCGAGCGAGCCTTATGATTGTAATATAATTGCGTTATTATTTTCCTTCACTATGTTGTACTCCTAGGATTTTAATAAAATTTTACATGGTAATAAAGTACATTAAAGCGTATTTACTGTATTTTTTTGGAGGTCACTCAATGAGAAACCTGTGAAAAAATCTAAGATGGAGTTTTATCATTATTATTATTATTAATTACGGAGGCTGGTATGATAACAAATATGCATAATATTTTCTAGGATGTTCACTTTAATATAGTTTTGGAATTATCTCTCTACGTTAAGTAGTTAAAAAGAAAAATTTTTTTTTAAAAATCCTTACATTGACAATTTTTACATTATTATTATTACTTATGACTGTTTTACATTAACAATTTATTCATGAATAAATTCATGAAGTCGCTTCATGAAGAACTTTTACTAATGTAAAACACCAACTTTGAACGTCCAATAAATTCACCAATTTATTCATGAATTTCTTCACGAATTAGAATTTGTTCTATTTTCTCGTGAAGTTACCTTGAATAACAGGACTACCAACATCAAATTTTTAGCAGATAAGCATAAACACTTGAAAAAGTTAGGTTAGGTTAGGTGATTCATTTATTTTGTTGTTGACGTTTTATTTCACTGAGAACTGAAATTAAAACGAGTGCGTAAAGGTCGGCGAAAAGGGTTTTGAAAACCCCAAATATTTTGGGATCCGTCAAATTTCAAATTGGTAATTGGTACAATTATTGCTTCAGTGACAGTATTGTAAAATAAATTCATGAATTTCTTCACAAGTGTAAAACAAAAACAGTTCTACAAGAAATTGGAGAATTAATTCATGAATTTATTCATGAAGAAATTGTTAATGTAAAACCCACATTATAGTATCACCTAAAGTATCACCTAAACGACAACACAGTTATTGATAGAACTTTCTATTGGGGGCAGATCGCCTATGCTTATTTATTTATCTATTTATTTTGATTACAATATCCACGGGTGATTCCTACTTACAGGATAAGGCCACAGGTTACAAAATTTTAAAGGAGAAAAAAAAAAGAAAAAAATACAAGATAAAAATACAATAAGAAGCAATAATGCTTATTAAATATAAAACAAATTATTTAAGAGCATAAGACTAGATTCCAAATCAGCATTACAAAGTTATCCGGCTATACCCTTTCATCTAGTTTATTAAGCTCGGAAGGGGGGCATGTTTTAGAAAATTGAAAAAATTGCGAAAACGAAAAGTTCAAACGCTATGTATTTCCAAACGAAAAACCGCATTTTGGCAAGAAATCTAAGTTGGACCAACTTAGAACTACATCGTGAATCGCTCGGTCCCGTGCGGTTTTTGGTTCAGGAGATGTGAACGAAAAGAGGCGATTTTGACGTCTATCATACAGAAAACGTCAAAACAATCATCATTTTTAAATCGCCAACTGTTTTAATGTGTCATTGACAAACAATGTGTGCTGCTCCCTATGTTATTTGTAATTAGGTATCTTGTTTTGATCTGCTAGGGTTACATTTGATATCAGTTTCTGTGTCTAATCCTTTTGTATGTATGTAGTTTTATATATTTTGTACAATAAAGGTTTTATTATTATTATTTTCACACACGGACTGACACAGGCGTATTAAAACGTTAATAACTCTATAAAATAGTTTTCGGATTGCTACGAAATATAGCCTATTCGATTTTACCGACGCGAAAACCTATTAACTACAGAGCAGATCGTTCGAATGGGTCCTAAAAAAAGTTTTTGATCGCGCAGTGTACATAAAAAAACTGTAAAAATTAGAATAAGAGGGGTTCGTAGATTTTAATATTAGGTTGTTTATTTTTCTTATAATGTATAATTTATATTTTCAAACTGTCAACAGGAAAAATATTCAGGCAGGAGTTTTTTGTAGAATGGTAGTTTTGAAGTAAGAAACTGTAATTTGAATTTAAGAAAAAATATTGAGAGGTTCAGAAATTATTAACGGTAAAAGATGCAATGTTGCAATTTTTCGCTTATTACTTCAAAACAATCATATGAGAAAAGAAAATACAAATCCAAGTTGGATTTCGGAAATTAGATCAATGAGAAGTGAACTTCTCACCCTTTCAATATTAAGTTAACAGGAATATTACTCGCAATGACAGAAATAACAAGTATTATATTTTAGTGTCTAGAAACTGTGGAAAAGGCTTGTAGATGTGGCCAACATACGAAAGAAGTTCAGTGCTATAAACCATATTTTTGTGAAACCAAATGTAAAAACATAAAAGATTGCAACAAACATCCCTGTAATAGAAAGGTAAATATTAGGTGCTTATTATGAATTAGAACTAAAATATAATTGTATACTTCAAATCACGAGAGATGACCGTTACGTCACAAATTAATTTCTAATCTTCAACGTACACTGTTCAAGCGTTCTTTGTTTACAACATAGTAAAACGAGAGAGATAGGGAAAGGAAGTCCATTTTATGTGACTGTTAATATCTACGACTGACGTTGTTGATGCATTTTACCAAAACCTAACCACCTTGACGAAAAAGAAAGAGAGGGCCCAATTTCGTATGTCTCAGTAACAAGCTAGAATTCGATCAACTGGTCGTTTTGACTAGCGCCGTGGTCACATGTCTCATAGTTTCCTGTTTCTGCATATCAGCCAGTTGTCAAATTTGAATTTGTTTATCTTTGAGTTTGATTGTTACCGTTTTCCTTATTCCATTGATTTTTGCACATTAAAAATAGTTCATTATGGAACTAACGAATATACAATTAGTTCAAATTTAGACAGGCGAGATCGTTAAATTATTCTGACATTTAACAGACAAATTACAGGTTATGTTTTGTTTTGACGTTTAAGTTTCTTTACATCCGGATGTCATTTCAACAAGCATGAATTTGACTAACTCAGTACTGATTTGATTCACACGAATTATAATGATGACGTAACGGTCTTCTTTCGTGATTTGGACTATATTACTTATGAGCTGAAAAAAACAGAAGAAACATTACATCTTTTTGATTAACCAGATAAGGTGGTGCCATACTACCTTTAAAACTTTTTGAGTATTTATTTTAAGTACATATTTAGTTAAGTAGTAAAATTTATTGCGCCAGTGACTCATTGCTTGCGTCTAACCCACTTCAGCGCTTAATGCCGCTGTATATTTTTTACTTAGACGGTAGCGCTTCTTGCATCCGCTTCACACAGCCGCTTTGCTAAAATTTAGCCAAATAAATTTGGGCTTAAAAGCTGGATACATTTTCAGCGAATCAATTTTGAGGTTATGTTAACTGCATATTATGTCGGAAACGACGTTTGTTGTCTGATAAAATGGAAGACATGCACATCGAAGTTTTTACAGGCTAAAGTGCAGTGCAATCTGATCAACATTAATGTCATTTGCGTCACAAACATAAAAAAACTCAAGATTGAGGTTAGTATTATTTGCAGCCATTCAAATAAATGAAATACCCGTCTAACCACATAACCATATTTTTGCGCTAGCGCTGAAACAGCTTTCGCTGACAGGCTGGAATGGGTTAGACACGAGCAATGTCATGCTAGTGAAAATTTTATTATTAGATAAAGCAGGTAATTTTTGACGTTTTTGAATCTAAATAATCTTTAAAAATTTAGTAAAAATAAATTTAATAAAAATCATTTTAAGACAGATGCTAGTAAAGCTAACACTTAAAATTATTTAGTATGCATGGTATATTCAATTAATTACTAATTTAACATAAGAATAATAATAGAATTATAAATAATAAATATAAACATAAACACCACATTTGAAAAACGCAGACAAACATCCATACCCACCGACATTGCCAGTACCGGTGCGGGGGTTCGAACCCAGTCATGATAGACAGTGTGACCAGAGCCATGACTGTCGATCATGCTCTAGTCCGCTGCGCTTTTTTTACAATTTAGTACTCAATTAGATTATATACAATGTGTCCACGGGAAAGCGGTAATGTAGGTGTAAATGACACAAAATTTTTGAGTATGAACACGTTTTTTTTAATTCTGCTCTTGCTTGATCCAGAACTTATTTTCAGTGTATTAAACTTTCAAAAATGTATAGAGGCTGGTAACAACCTATAAATTGAAAATTGCTTCAGGAAAACGGCCTTTTCTGTGCAAGATATCGAAAAATTTTGTAAGAAAAACTGGCTCAGAATTAAAAGATATGACATTGATTATACCAATAAGTTGAATAGCTGGTATAATGTCATATTTCTTAATTCTGAGCAAGTTTTTCTTACAAATTTTTCAATATCTTGCACAGAAAAGATTGTTTACCTCTCGGTTTACATGAAGCGATTTTCAATTTATAGGTTGTTACCAGCGCCCTCAATACATTTTTTATAGTTTAATACACTGAAAATAAGTTTTGAATCAAGCAAGAGCAGAATCCAGAAAATCATGTTCATACTCAATAATTTTTTGTCATTTTCACCTATAATACAGCTTTCCCTACATTGTATATAGCAGTATTCTTCCCTTTAAATATCTGATAGACTATGATTTAATAGGTATATATCATATCAAAACCCTAAATATATACTGTATACTTATGCTTGGGTGTAATCATTACTGAAAACTTAAATTGGAATGTTCATATTACTAGACAAGATTATAATATATACTTGGGCACCTTTCAATTAACTGTAATTTAGAACATATTGGTTCAAAATTGATATAAAACATTTGTCTCGTATATTACTTTATTTCAGTGCTGTGATGGAAATTGTACACCATGTGAAAAGCCGTGTGGGCGAACGTTACGTTGTGGAAATCATAAGTGCAACTCAATATGTCATAGCGGTCCCTGCTTTCCATGTATGTACAGTGACATTGTTTCTTGTAGATGTGGATTGACTAAAACAAGAGTGCCTTGTGGAAGCAAACATAAAACCAAACCTCCTAAATGTAATAAAATTTGTTTGTAAGTAATATTAATATTATTAATCTAACATTTTTTAAATACGAGGTGTAAATTTAGTTTTCTATTGACCGACAAACTGTATATTTAAAGCAGGGCCTTTCTTTTCTTAAATAATATAATATAATATATTATAACAGTTTTGAGAAATGTCTCCTTTTTATCTTTTAATAATATCTTTTGAAATATTTCTGTGAAAATTTTTCTAAAGACGTTTCATGTCAAGTAGACGTTAGGCATTATTTATTAACTAAGGAGTATCATATGTGGAAGAATATTGACATTCAAGTTTTAAACGAAAAAATAACTGTTTCTGACCATCTTTGAGATAGTTCAGTAAAATTTGATAACATAGTGACATCGCTTCATTGCAATAGGATTAAAAATAAGGAAGCATACATTTTTGTTCCCCTATCCTCAATAATTCCGATTCGGTATTTCTAAATTGGAAAATATGATTTAAATTCAATACCTCTTAGGGGTTCTGATTTTTTTAACAAAATTTCAAACTTTTTAGTTTTAGAATCTCTATAGTTGGCATTTTGTGCCACCCCCTTTTTTTTTTCATCGTATTTGTCATGTTACAGAGACTGAAGTAAAAACATGCAAATGCATGGTTAAAAATTTCTCAATCTACAACTATCCTTTTTTGATAATTCGGACATTGTTTTTACCACCAAAAGTATCAGAAATAAGTCCAATTTCAAAGATTTTCCCCATTCCTTGTTTAGTTTATTTTACATTTAGATTACCGCCTGATTGTCATCACGAAAGGAGAGAAACGCATAAATGCCACTTTGGTGAATGTCCTCCATGTCGACAAACATGTGGACAAGTGAGAATAACATGTCCACATCCGTGTACTGCACCATGCCATTCATCCGTTCTTGTGAAAATAGAAGGGCAAAAAGCATCTATGCCATGGGAACAGACAAAACCAAAAATTGAAAGAAGATCACTGCCATGTCCAGATTGCATTGTTCCAATGCCTGTTACTTGCTTTGGTGAGTGATTTAAAAAAAAAGAAATTAATTGAGGTTGAGGGCGTTGAGGCCAATAATCAAAACAACTGTTTTTTTTTTGATAAAGTCTTATCTTTATTTACTAAAAAAGTTTGTTGTTTTGATTATTGGGCTCAGCCTCACCTAAATCTGAAGAAAAAAAATACATTAATTTATGAAAGAAATTAATAGCTGTAACTTAATTATTAACCAAAAGTAAATACTAAATTATGTAGACTAATTTAGGTTCTGTAGTAATAAATGCCTACGCCTGTCACTCTACGAGTCTCAAACTTATAGTAATGTGTATATCTCATAGGTGCCTATGTTCACGCCTCCATAATAAAGGATGTTATTCAGTGGCGGCTGGTCAGGTTGGGCAGGGCCCACCCAGAAAAAAATTAAGAACTGTTTCGCACTCTATGGAAATATTTTTTTTGTTTTCTTTTTGTGATTTAAATTGGTGTACATTTGCTTTCTATTTATATATAGAACAATGAAATGTTGAAAAATATTAAAAATGGAGTTTAGAAACTATTCGAGATAATGCCTAATATCCCCCGCTTTCCAAATTTAAAATCCCGCTTAATATTATACGTTCTATCCGCTATTATATGCATTGGGCTGGCCCATGCTTCTTCATAAACGTCCGTAATAGCTAGGCAGTACGCTCACTTTATTTATGTTAGATTTGCCATCTAAGTACCCAAGCGTATGTCGCGTGCCTATTCTGCCTCAGCTTGAATCGCCGGGCCGGCCCCGTTGACGCGATAAAGCGGAAGCAAGTTTTCGTTCAAGAAACTAAAAATCTAGCCAACCCAACACGCGTAATCACTAATGCAAAATGCGAAATTATGGATAATATACTTACTAACTTTAAATATGGAAATGTTAAATCTGTGTGAAACGATAAATAACATAACATTTATTATTAATTCTTAGCCCATAGGTATTGTTATAATTTAAAACAGCGCGAGGGACGGTGCCAGCTTTTAGAAGGTCTGGGCCGGCCCTCGGGACTCTCCGGAAATTCTCGGCTTCTCTTATCGTTAGAAGGCACAGAAACAGGTTCTTGTTTAGTTCCCTTACAATCGCATGGTGCAATAGCAATTTTCATGGTTTTCGACATTAAAACAAATTAGTGTAGTATGTAGATCCTTTTTTTGTACGTATGTTTTAAGAAACTAGGTATTACGACCACTACCCACTTATATAAAACTTTTTTACGTTATCCAAAATCGTACCTATATAGTTCTAGTTCTATTTGAATGAAATTACCAAAGGACTGAAAGTGAATTTTTATTATACT
Organism: Rhagium mordax; assembly: GCA_963680705.1. Taxonomy (NCBI): domain Eukaryota; kingdom Metazoa; phylum Arthropoda; class Insecta; order Coleoptera; family Cerambycidae; genus Rhagium; species Rhagium mordax. The sequence goes on along the minus strand of OY796656.1, from coordinate 79,013,939 downwards.
GTTCAAATTTAAAAAAAAACTAGGTAGGTAACAAATATATAAATAAAATGAATAACGTAACAGAATTTTTTCAAAGGATTTAAAAAATTTTAATAAAACAGTTGCGTCAAACGAAAGTGGAAAAAACAAAGTAATCTTGAAAATATTTAAATATCAAGTTAAGTACATAAATTTTGAGGTACTTTTGTAAAACACAATGACCTTGAAAATCCTGAAAAATTTTCGCCCCGCACCCCCTGCAGCTCTTGCCCCGTGTACACAGCATTTTGCCCTACCAGTCTTAAACACCACGAGCCGCCACTGATGTTATTGCACTTAGGGCTAAATTATTAATAAGCTGTTAAAGTCCATGATAAAGATATCTCCCTGTTAGTATAAAAATGGAAATTATAAATACCCTGTTAGAGGTAACTAGAAGATAAAATGTTGCTAACATGAACATTATTTAACAGCCGCTTCATCTGCCTGTTTGTATTTAATCTGCCAGATATATGTGAAACTATAACCTATAACGTCAATTTTATGTCATCCATTGGACAAAGTTTTACAATTCTCTTTCTTTGCTTTATAAAACATTGGACAAAGCTTGTTAATATTTCGGATTGTATTTATAATGGATATTCCAGGAAACATTTCTTTATTGGATGTGAACATTTTTTCCGATTCATCGGACTCTGACAGTGATCTAGAGGATTATGTAAATATTGTGATCAGAAAACCTCTCACCAAAGAGCGGATCATCTAAATTATTAGGACGATTTAGATTTTTTTAACAGATTTCGGCTCTCCAAGAACACCGTACAATTTTTGTTGAATGAAATAGAATTATCATTATCACTGAACACCAATGCCTACTGTAGGGACTATTGAAAAGGTGGGTACTAGGTACCAAAAATGAATATTGTCAACGAAGTAATTAATAATTAATAAGACATAAAACATAGTTTTGTAACTTAGAAACGGACGCAATCAGGAAATGTCACAACAAAAATACGCTGTTGCCAAGTTGTGATGCAGATAGTATTCTAGCTAGGACATGCCTCACTAAAGGATAGTAAACGGCAAGTTAATTTTAATATGATAATTAGAATTTGTTTTTAACAGAAGGATAAAATTTATCTATCCGCTAACAAACAGTGACTTTAACAGCCTATTAATAATTTGGCCCTTAAGGAAGAAAATTTAACCTCATGTTATTTTTGATCTTTTAAAACGCATGGCATAAATTAATTGAATATGTAAAGAATAAAAAACTCGCCTTAAATAGTTAAAAATCCGAACAATTATTATATTTGTTTGAGAACTACTTATACTGTTCTACACACAAATGGGTGTGGCAAACGAGGGAACCACAAGGTTCCCGGAAAGCACCCTGTTGCGGAATACTGCCCAAAGAAGCTTCGATTCCCTCAGTTCTTGTAAGGAGTTAATTTAGGTAAAATATACTAAACTTTTTAGATAACCTCCAAAGGAAATAATCCAGTACAACAATGAAAATAGTGAATCGTCAAATAGCACTGCGACAGCTGACATGAGTCTCAATATTGGAATTAGGTTATGTTATTTGATCTAATGTCTGCTTACCTTTTACCTACGTTACTTCAGTTGTCACAAGATGTCGCTACGCTACGCACGTCTTACTTACGCGGTCATTGCTTCCATTGACTAGTAAACATTTCATTGTGATATTATTTAAAAAAATTAAATGAGGATATATCTCTGTAAATAATCAGTTTCGATTAGGATAAATTCGTCATTAGATGTATTTGACTATACATTTTTTGACACCCCATACGCCCCTCGTATGTAATGAGTTTCTTTCCGGAGAAAGAGAACATACGACTTGGACTTTTTAATGTGATCATCTAGTTTTAAAGTGGTAGGACCCAAAATATGTTGTGTTTGTAACTTTTACTTGGATTTTTTTTTATAAAGTTTGGTTTTATTTAATTTACTGTCAAATATGTTAATTTACTAGATTTATTTACTGGTCAACTTAAATCTAATATTTAAGTTTACATTAATTTACCTTCTGAAAGGAAACGATTAGTGAAAGAATACTCTCGAAATTATTAAACTTGTTTATTTTACTGTTAGACAACTACTGTCACAAATGTGTAATAAAATAGCCTGGGCAGACGTGCAAGGGCAAAACTTGTGAAACCTCTCCTGGTATTTTGCCGTGTGCCCAGTGTCCTCAAACGACTGATAGGTAATACAAGTCTCGCTTATTTATTACCGGACCATTGTCGCTGACAATCTTACTATGAACTCGTTATGTTACATACAATACGTTAAACAATATGCTTACAACAAAACCTTGTCATAGCGAAGCAACTGCCCCCTTATTTGTTTCTTTTGTTAGTTTTTTGTTCTATGCTGGCATATACAGAACGCTGAAATAGCAGAGACAACTGTCCCTTAATCGCAAATTTAGATAATTATTTGTACAGTTACTGTGGCCATAAATACATTATGGAATGCCAACGAATTATGGTCAGAGGTGCTCCCTCCCCCGAGTTCTTCAACTGGTTTGTCGTTGGAACTCATATTGGATCGCAACGTCTGCCCACGTCCCTCGGTTTCCACTTCTTAGTAGCATGTAATTATGCAATTATGGTGTAATAAATCGTGCGTCTCGACAGCGTCATGTCGCACTGGAGTCCTAGTTGGCATGACAGTGGTTGGTGTTGTAGATCGTGCGTCGCACTGGAGTCTTAAGTTCGCCTCCTCAATAGGGTTTGTGGCCTTTTTATTTATACGACTTTATACTATATGCAACAACAGAGATGGTCGGCGAATTCTCCGAGCGATACCCGGGTCCAGATGTTGTATCCGGTACTGAATTATGGCCTTTGCCTAGGTGTTACATAGTGACTAGTTTCCTGTGAAGACCGATCTTAAGTGCCCTCAGGTCGACATTCCTAAGCTATCACAAGACCCAATTGGTCAACTTTTAATCTATTTCGAACAAAGTTATTTAAAATATAATGTATTGGAAATTACTGAAATCTCATAACATTTACTGAGAATGAAATTAAATAATACAAATTTAGGAAAATTGTGCGTTATGAGGCACCCCAGGGCTGGGGTGTCTCAATTTTTATCTGTTAAATTTTTTCCTTAACTTTAGTAACACTCTGTATATAGTGTATTTATATTTGAATTCATAAATCAAGTAAATCAACCTCCGCATACTTTAAACGAATTATTTAATTTTAATCACACTAACTGTCTCCGTACAGATGCTGCGGAAGCACCATGTTTTGCTCACTGTCAGCAATATTAGGGCGTCGCACCTTTTTATAATTCTTTCACTCAATGGTCAAACTGATTAAATCATCTGTTAAAGTTTCCATATATTATGACTCTGCGTTTTACTGAATATTTATTTCAGGTGAACATGAAACTGCAAACTGGCCTTGCCATTTGGCGAAACCATCAAGTTGTTTTCGTTCATGCGGAAGATTATTAGAATGTCAAAATCACACATGTACTTTACCATGTCATGTAGTGGAGTCCGCTCCAGATAAAATAAAGGTAATACTAAAAATAATTGAACAAAACTGCTTAAGTGATAAAATGTAGGTAATAATCTTTGTCCAATATCATTAACTGTAAGAATAGCATAAGTCGTAAATTTAATTTCAGGCAGGATCCAATTGTGAAAATTGTGACAGTGTCTGTGTCAAAGAAAGACCAAATGGATGTCCACACACATGCCCAAAACCTTGCCATCCAGGTCCATGCCCTCCATGTAAAAATATGCTACGTATAAAATGTCATTGCGGCCTTACACAACCCTATGTTAGCTGTAATGATTGGCTCAATCTAGGTAAAAGAGAAGAATTACAAAGTTGTGGTAACCAGTGTCCAAAAAATGTAAGCATTGTCTTAATGATTATATAACTTAAATAGATAGCATTACTTATAGAGTAAGATCCCAGGGCCCCCAGACGTTACTTATATTCTGATTTAGTTTAGTTTGGGGAGTGAACAGTGCTAGAGTGTGCTTAAAATGTATGTATACCGGTTAGCTTAGGTAGGCGGTCCTATTACAGGTAAAAGATGGGAAAGGTACGTCAAAATATTACTCACTTTTCTTAAATTCTAATTGCTGGTTTTTATATATTTTCTACAGAATTTATTTTTTTTTTTTTTATTTACTTATTTAATTATACAGAAACAGAAATTTACATACAGAAAACATACATTACAAAAGTACAAAAGAATCACAAAATAGTTACATAATAATGACTTATTATGTAATTATTACAAAGCACCTAAGTGTAGAAAACACTTGTGTTGTGCCTTTATATGAGTAGTAAAGAATGAATTTACAAAGTTCAAGTACAATTACATAATTTGCTAATAAACAGCGCCAATTGATTAAAAAGGAAAATAAAAAATAATAAAGGGAAATAATAAACAATATCTTAGCAATTATAATTTCTCAAGTGTCTTTATAAAGTTGTTATAATTGTGGTAAATGAATTTCTTGGACAGGCTAGAGAACTGTTTTGAATTCTTTATATTCCTAAGTTATATGGCAGAAGATTATAGGTTCTAGGTAGTGTATAAGTCAGGAACCTATGTCCAAGATTTTTATTACACTTTGGTATCTTTAAGAGGTCATTAACAGAGCCACGGGTAACATAAACAGAAGATACATAATTATGGTATTATTTTCTTTTAAAGGAGTACATGCAAAGAGAGTGAAAATAGAGATCTAATATTACATACATCTTCTGAATATAATAGTCTTGTACAAAAGCGCATATTTTTACTATATATAATTTTTAAAATATAGTTTTGAGTGACATTTAATTTTTGTAATGAGTTATTATACATATCACCCCATACAAATATACCATAACGGAATATGGATTCAGCAAGAGATTTATATACTAGGAGTAATAGTTTTCTTGATAACATTGCTCGTAATTGATAAAATTTGTGAATAAGTTTCCTCAGTTTTTTTTTTGGTAAATAAGCAATATGGTTGGACCATTTTAAATGCTGATCAATTATAATTCCCAAGTATTTGACTTCATTTGTTTCTCTAATTGCCTCATTCATGCCATTGATTTTAATACTAGAGAAGTAAGGTCTATTTGCATCAGTTAATGAAAAGGCAATGTAATGTGTTTTGCTTTCATTTAAAGAGAGTTGATACGTATTAAGCCAGTTTTTTATTTTTTCCATACCTAATTGGGTGGCAAATTTTGTCTCAGTCCACGAATTTTTACAAAAAATAATAACAGTATCATCAGCATATGATACAATTTTGGCATCGGTTATTAAAGACAGTAACGAGTTTATGTAAACTAAAAATAAAATTGGACCAAGGACAGTCCCTTGAGGTACTCCAATTTTAACAGTAGCCGGGTCACTAAGTATATTGTTCAGTTTAACTCTTTGTTCCCGATTTGTCAAGTAGCTACCAAAGACATCCAACACTGCACCTCGTACTCCATAGTACTCAAGAGCTTTTAGGAGTTTTTCATGATTAACAGTGTCAAATGCCTTTGCTAGATCTAGAAATACTGCAATACATTTTTTATGGGCATCCAGATTATCAGTAATGTCTCCAATAACAGAACACATTGCATCAGATGTTGATTTACCAGATTGAAATCCGAATTGGTTTTTATGCAAAATGTTATATTTATCTAAAAAGGATACCAATCGTGCTTTTAAACATTTTTCAAAGAGTTTACCAAAATTATTAATGACACTAATAGGTCTATAATTACTAATTTTCATTTTATCACCAGCCTTAAAGATCGGTGTAACAATTGAAGTTTTAAATTGAGAAGGGACACTACCATCTTTAAAGATTAAGTTAATTATATGCTTTAGAGGTTGTAAAATATATACATGTATTTTATTAATAGTAATTGCTGCTATTTTATCAATGCCTGGTGCGCTATTATTTTTTAGATCAGAAATGTGCTCTATTAGTTCATTTTCCGTTATTGGATTTAAGAACATGGAGTTAGGATTTGGAACTATATTTTCTAGATAGTTTTTAGGTGGTGCAATGTCTTTAAGCATGTCTAGTCCAATGTTTATGTAATATTCATTACAGTGGTTTGCCTGGTTTGCCATATGGATATTGTTATTTATAGCTAGGCCTTCATTATCGACAAAAGAGAATATGTTATTGCGTTCCTTATTTTCATTAGTGGCATCACTAATTAGTTGATAAACCTTTTTTATGTTGCTTTTATTTTCTTCAATTCGGACAAAGTAGTAATCATTTTTTGTTTTTTTCAGCAGTTTATTTAATACGTTCCTATATGCTTTGTATTCTCGTTCTAGTTCTGGTGAATAATGTTGATTCAAACGCTTTTTTAATGGGCTCATTTCGTGATATTTGCATTTTAATTTATGTTAGCATTTTCCGTAAGATTTCATCCTCTAAGTATATAGTGAAAAAATTAGATCGCTAGCGTTAATATTAACCCTAATATTTGATTTCAAATTCGTAACATATTTGAAACGGCTATGACGTCACACCACCCGACTCCACTGGTTCTATGAGTTATGCGGATATATGGTATTTAGATTTCGCTGCACCGAGGACGAAGCACTTAAAAGATGAACGAAATTACCACTTCCGCCGTGTGTGTAGTAACTGCCGCCGGTATGAAACTATAGGAAACAAGCTAGCGGCCGACCGCTGCGAGTGGTGTGACGTCACAGCGCTCTATTTTCATTATTTATTTTGAGGGAGAAACAGTTGAAAAAAAAATTTTATATTTTGCACAGTTACTAATGACAAGGTGTACTTTCGGAATATGAATTAAAAAAAATTTCCGAAACGAGCCCATTACTCTCTTTTTTTATTGATTCAATTAGGACAAATGTTATCCATGGTTTGATTTTTTTTGTTTTATTATTAGTCTTGAAATATTTTGTGCAACATTCAATATAATTTTCAAAACTATTTAAGAATAAGTTATACAGACAACGCAATAGTTGTTCGATCATAGGAAATACCAGGAGAATTTACAATTCCCAACTGAGAGTATAGTAAATGCGTATGCGCAAGCGTTAACTAAGATACGACCGCATCAAATGCATGCGCTTGTTTTGAGGCGGTGTCAGAACTCAACAAGGCAGGCGACTTCTAGCTAAAGTAAAGTAAATATTTTAATGTTTTCAAAATCACTTGTTTACGCAATTTATTCGATTACGCAAAGGGACGATACGTACTCTCTCGACTTTACTGCATTACTAAACAACTCGATACAAAACAAACCTTCTTATCCTATTGCTTAAGCAGTGTTGCCAGATTAATTTATTTAATTTATCATGAAAGAATTTTAATTTTTTTAAACTCGACTCTTAATTACGTTTTGGAAAACTAATAAAAAAGCAAATTAACTAAAAATAATTATTAATAATAATAATAATAATAAAATGATTTATTAGCCAAGGCTATATCATACAAAAATACAACAGAAAGCATATTCTAAGACAATTTGACACTATTACTATTTTATGCTATACTACATGCTTATATGAAGTTTAATATACTCACTACATTTAATTTGAAATAACTTTACAGTACTACAGTTTTTCACGTTTTTGGGCAACCCATTATACATAACAAGTCCCTTATGGAATAATGTATTTTGCGCATAATTGGTCCGAACAGTTGGAACATAAAAACTATTTAACGATCTTGTATTGTAATTATGAATTTGATAAACAAACGTACAATTTTCCAGTAAATGAGGTGGTAATAAATTGTTTATAATCTTGAATATGAAAATCATTGTGTTTAGCATTATCATCTGCCTTACACTAAGTATATTTAGCTGATCTAGCATTAATTTTACACTTGTATATTTACTACATTTTAGGACAATTCTCATGGCCCAATTTTGTTTCTTTTGTAATATGTTGATTTCTTTATTACTGAGGAGAAATAATATACTTGAACAATAATTAAAGTGAGGTTTTATTATTGACTCATATATAGTTCTTTTTGCCCATACTGTTAGATCTTGGCCAATTCTTCCCAGCAAATTAATTTTTTTTGCTATTTTTTTTGTAATATAGGATGCATGATTTGAATATTTTAATTGATTATCTATTATGACCCCTAAATATTTAATTTCATTGACTTCCTCTATTTCTTTATCATTAAGCATTACCTTTTTGTTTAATTCAATACTTTGGTATCTATTTCTAATCAACATAAATTTAGTTTTAGTGATATTAACTTTAAGATTATTACTTGTTAACCATTGATATATTATTTTTAAGTCTTCATTTATAGCATCAACTATTTCTTCTATTTTGGTACCAATAACATATAAAATAGTATCATCAGCGAACAATTGAATTTTAAAGTTTTTTACATATTTAACAATATCATTTATATATATTACAAAAAGTGTTGGTCCTAACACAGTTCCTTGAGGGACACCAAATGATGTATTTTTTAAGGAAGATTCTGTTTCATTATATTTAGTTAACTGCATTCGATTGCAGAGGTAATCCTGAAACCACTGAAGAACTTTCCCGCTGAAACCAATTTTTTGTAATTTCAGTAGAAGAAGATTTCGATCCACTGTTTCGAAGGCTCGTTGAAAGTCCAAAAATACCACTCCGATCATTTGTTTTTCACTTATTGCATGGTTCCAGTTAACTAGAACTGACTGGAGTGCACTTTCACAAGAGTTATTTTTTTGAAATCCTGCTTGATGTTTAGTTAGAATATTATTTTTTTTTACATAATCAGTTACTTGTATATTTACCACTGATTCAAGTTGCCTTTCATATGTCGGCACCATATTTACTGGTCTAAATTCTTCACAAATAATTGTATCCGTCTTTTTCTCTATTGGAATTATCACAGAATGTTTCCAGTCTTTAGGAAATTCTCCATTTTCTAAACTGTTATTTATTACTTGTAAAAATCTCTGACCGACTGCTTCAAATGCTATTTTTAATATTTTTATATTTATCCCATCAGTACTACTTTCTTTATTATTCATCTGCTTGGTGATTGTTCTTAGTTCCTGTATATTAAGTTTTCGAAAATTGTTTAGTGAGCTATTTATTTGATTCATGTTACCTATAATTTGTTCCTTAGGAATTGTTTTTATTAACGGTTTTGTTATTTCATTTATGCTCTGTATAAAGTATTCATTGAATAATTCAGCAATTTCTTTCTGATCTGTATATAACTTATTCTGATATGCTATTCCAATTTTTTTCTTATTTTTATCACCGTATACTAATTCTTTTATCGTTTTCCACATTTCTCGTGAATCATTTTTTCTGTCATCTATTGCTTCTTCGTAGTACTGTGTCTTTTTATTTCTAATAATATTAGTTACTCTGTTTCTTTGTTGTTTAAATTCATTCCAGTGATCTCCATTACCTGTTATCGCAGCTCTCTTATACAATCTGTCTCTTTCATGTATTTCATATCCAATTTCTTCAGTCCACCATTTTTTATGACCATAATTCGTTGTTACAATTATTTCTTTTTCAGGCATATATTTATCCAAAGAGTTTCTTAAAGTTGCTACTAGGTTATTAGCCGATTCATTGCAATTAGAGATATTTGAATTCCAATCACTGTCCATGAGATGAAGTTGAAAATCCAGTTCATTAAAATTTTTCATATTTCTTATTTTTTTACGATAAGGTGTAGTTCTGTTACTGTTTCCTAAGTTTACATAAATTATAGAGTGATCCGTAATTTTTGGAGTGTGATGAACCTCAAATTGCAGATTTTGAATATTAGTTATTAATAAGTCTATCATCGATCCATGATTGTCATATACTCTTGTAAGCTGATTCATAATTTGATGAAGTCCTAAATTGTTTATCGCACTTTGTAACTCATCACCGTAGTAAGATTTTTTTGCCAAATCGATATTGAAATCTCCTATGATTATTATATCAGTTCCTTTAATAACCCATTCCGATAATATATCTTCAAATTTTTCTATAAAGTCGCCATCACTAGCTTTTGAATTTGGCGAATGATAAACAGAGAATATATTATATTTTTTCTTACACAAATTGAGTTCAACAGCTACCATCCACATGTTTATATCTATACTACTTTCATGAATTTTTTTTAGTCTGTATTGTTCCTTTACATATATGATTGAACCTCCTGTATGCCTACTAGTCGAGAGTGTTTGGACAAAGTTATAACCTTGTATATTTATTTCCGCATCTTCGATATCCCATTTTTCGATAAAAGTTTTAAAAAGATAAATTATAATGAATTTCCAAGAGTTATTCAAATAATTTTCGCTGTTTTGTGCCAGTTTAATAAGTTTTATTTTATTTTAATCAATTAAAGATTCGATTCTACAAATTTGCAGTCATTACAATTCTGCAAATGTGTGAATAAAGTAGATCTGGCAACACTGGATGTTTATGACATTGGGATTTGATAAGTGTAAATTGCGCTCATTTTTCCTATGATCGAACAACTATTGCGTTGTCTGTAGGCTCTTTGTGGATCATTTGATTTCAACACATCTTCCCAATTTTCAATTAGTAATAAACCTTTAAGTTGATTATAATCAATTTTTGACATGGTTATTTCAGCAGTTTTTACTTCTACATTATTATGTGATTTTTTTTTACATTTAACATAATTGAATAATGATCTGTAATATGACATTTAAGGAACGACATACGAATAACTAGACAAGTAATGATTCCGATTTGTTTGCACTCGGCGTCTCATTGGTGCGCCACGTGTTTGTAACCAATGAGACGCTGAGTACGTGGACGAGTCCATTTCATTACTTGTCTAGTAATTCTTATGTCGTTGCATTTATGTATATGTGAGGTAAAGCTGAGTTCATGTTTACTGATAGGTGATTTTTTGACAAAGATGTGACCCAGGCAAGATTCTGATTCAGGTGTGACACGTGTAGGTTTTAGTATATATGGTACGAAGCCATTTTTTGCTAGCGTAGAAAAGTAATTATGTACATTTGTGTTGCTTTCATCCAAAAGGTTAACGTTTATATCACCAATTAATATGTCATTGCAACTGTTATGATTAAATTGGCTTAAAAATAAATAACAGCGAAGGATAAAATTATCCCAATGGAGGACAAGATTATCCATCTAGTGGTCAGTTGTTGCTACTAACTGTCGAGACATACAATGTTACTGTGACAGATAGCGACTTTTTAAAGTACCAAAGAGCAGTCGACCTCTAGCCCTGGTGGACTAAACTATTAATAATAGATAGGATTATAGGAAACAACTATTCAACGGACTAAAGTCCCGCCTTGCGTTGAATTATACCTACAAATCCAAATGGGTAGCCAAATTTATTATTCGTCTTTTCTACACCAGGCAAAAATATATCAAGCGCTTCGATGAAAGAAGTCAAATTACTTGGGTTTGGTCTATACAATGCAAACAATTTAAACAATACATCACCAATAGACAATTCTATAACGCACAACGATACACCACACATGGTTAGCTTTATAAAGTAAGTGAATGTACTTCCGAGGAGACATGTTGTAATAACTGTAAATACGCAATTAAAGTTTTAAAAGTTACAAACGTATCATGTGATCATACAGCATATAATAAAGACTGTGAATGTTATAAACGTATTTACAATCAAGTGAAATCCAAAGTAAATTATCCAGACATTTTTCAAAGTAATGCAAGTAAATAGCAATTACAAAGTCTAGTATTGTATATGAATATAGACGGTTTATTATCTCATAAAACCCAGTTAGAATGGATTATTCATGATAAGAAACCTGACATAATATGTCTCTGTGAAACTCACATAACAAAGGATATCGAAGATGCGGAAATAAATATACAAGGTTATAACTTTGTCCAAACACTCTCGACTAGTAGGCATACAGGAGGTTCAATCATATATGTAAAGGAACAATACAGACTAAAAAAAATTCATGAAAGTAGTATAGATATGAACATGTGGATGGTAGCTGTTGAACTCAATTTGTGTAAGAAAAAATATAATATATTCTCTGTTTATCATTCGCCAAATTCAAAAGCTAGTGATCGCGACTTTATAGAAAAATTTGAAGATATATTATCGGAATGGGTTATTAAAGGAACTGATATAATAATCATAGGAGATTTCAATATCGATTTGGCAAAAAAATCTTACTACGGTGATGAGTTACAAAGTGCGATAAACAATTTAGGACTTCATCAAATTATGAATCAGCTTACAAGAGTAATAATAATAATAATAATAATAATAATAATTTATTGGTGTAAATAACAAAAAGAAAAATTTTTTTTGTTTTACACAAGTCAGATCACACAAAATAGAGAACATATAGAAATTTGCAATATCCAAAAGCAGTCAGTAAAAGTATCTACATAAAGTTTATAAATAACAGTCACTTTACATTAACAAACAACAAATAAATATTTAGGTATATATTATGAGTGTACATATACGCACATATATATACACATATATATGACAATCATGGATCGATGATAGACTTATTAATAACTAATGTTCAAAATCTGCAATTTGAGGTTCATCACACTCCAAAAATTACGGATCACTCTATAATTTATGTAAACTTAGGAAACAGTAACAGAACTACACCTTATCGTAAAAAAAATAAGAAATATGAAAAATTTTAATGAACTGGATTTTCAACTTCATCTCATGGACAGTGATTGGAATTCAAATATCTCTAATTGCAATGAATCGGCTAATAACCTAGTAGCAACTTTAAGAAACTCTTTGGATAAATATATGCCTGAAAAAGAAATAATTGTAACAACGAATTATGGTCATAAAAAATGGTGGACTGAAGAAATTGGATATGAAATACATGAAAGAGACAGATTGTATAAGAGAGCTGCGATAACAGGTAATGGAGATCACTGGAATGAATTTAAACAACAAAGAAACAGAGTAACTAATATTATTAGAAATAAAAAGACACAGTACTACGAAGAAGCAATAGATGACAGAAAAAATGATTCACGAGAAATGTGGAAAACGATAAAAGAATTAGTATACGGTGATAAAAATAAGAAAAAAATTGGAATAGCATATCAGAATAAGTTATATACAGATCAGAAAGAAATTGCTGAATTATGCAATGAATACTTTATACAGAGCATAAATGAAATAACAAAACCGTTAATAAAAACAATTCCTAAGGAAAAAATTATAGGTAACATGAATCAAATAAATAGCTCACTAAACAATTTTCGAAAACTTAATATACAGGAACTAAGAACAATCACCAAGCAGATGAATAATAAAAAAAGTAGTACTGATGGAATAAATATAAAAATATTAAAAATAGCATTTGAAGCAGTCGGTCAGAGATTTTTACAAGTAATAAATAACAGTTTAGAAAATGGAGAATTTCCTAAAGACTGGAAACATTCTGTGATAATTCCAATAGAGAAAAAGACGGATACAATTATTTGTGAAGAATTTAGACCAGTAAATATGGTGCCGACATATGAAAGGCAACTTGAATCAGTGGTAAATATACAAGTAACTGATTATGTAAAAAAAAATAATATTCTAACTAAACATCAAGCAGGATTTCAAAAAAATAACTCTTGTGAAAGTGCACTCCAGTCAGTTCTAGTTATTAGTGTTGCAAAATTACCGGTAAAATATATTTTGGTAAAATGACCAGTAATTTTACCGGTAAAATTACCGGTAAATTTAGTCAACGCTAAGAGGCATTAAAAATGTCACCATAGTAGGCCTTGTAAATAGAGGAAAAAGAAAAGACCAAACATGTCATAAAAAATTCTCAAATTAGTTGGAAATTTTAAATTTTGCATTTTTTCCAAAATATTTACCAATTTTTCGGATTTTTCTAAAATCGGCTTACTTTATTTGATATTCGGGTTGTTGGATGTGATAATAATAATAATATAATGATGATATACCAACAAATAATAACAAAAATTAATTATATTTTATCTTAGGTACTACTACTAAATAAGAATATAACATCGTATTTTACGAACATTCTTTAATTTTTCTCTTTTGATTATTAATAAAAAGAAGGAAACATATTAGTCCAATGATAAACAATACCAAAAAATAAAATAAATCAATTAAAAGGAACATTTTTCAGAGATAATAATATAGTACCTACGAGGTGGTTCAAACTCGATGCCTCATCACTATTATTCTAGGAAGGTGTTATAGCTAAAAGCGTAGCCCCCGGTATAAAAGACATTTTATAAAACTTTCAGATATTGAAATAAGCTACAATTTGCCATAAATAATTATTTATAGCTTAGATCAATATTTGAAAGCGATATAAATTGTTTTTTTTTTAGCAAACTGCCACCTTCCCAGAATGAATCTATTGATATTTCGTTTTACAAAATTTATATCTTTCATAAATGAAATTAGGTATATTTTCAAACAATAAACTTTTTTATCCATTTTTAAATTAAAATACAGTAAAAACAAGCATATATGAAAATATTTTTAATTTAAGTCTGAACCAATAACCTAAAAGAGCATACAGGTTTGCTGAAACTGCTAAAAGGGGGAAGACTTGAAATTATAAAAGGAACATTTGCATTCGAAACATGGCGGGAAATTTAAAAATTGTTGGTAAGGTAAAATACATATTTTACCTGACCGATAATTTACCGATTTCGGTCAATTACCATTGGTAATTGACCATCCTTTACAACACTAACTGGAACCATGCAATAAGTGAAAAACAAATGATCGGAGTGGTATTTTTGGACTTTCAACGAGCCTTCGAAACAGTGGATCGAAATCTTCTTCTACTGAAATTACAAAAAATTGGTTTCAGCGGGAAAGTTCTTCAGTGGTTTCAGGATTACCTCTGCAGTTAACTAAATATAATGAAACAGAATCTTCCTTAAAAAGTACATCATTTGGTGTCCCTCAAGGAACTGTGTTAGGACCAACACTTTTTGTAATATATATAAATGATATTGTTAAATATGTAAAAAACTGTAAAATTCAATTGTTCGCTGATGATACTATTTTATATGTTAGTGGTACCAAAATAGAAGAAATAGTTGATGCTATAAATGAAGACTTAAAAATAATATATCAATGGTTAACAAGTAATAATCTTAAAGTTAATATCACTAAAACTAAATTTATGTTGATTAGAAATAGATACCAAAGTATTGAATTAAACAAAAAGGTAATGCTTAATGATAAAGAAATAGAGGAAGTCAATGAAATTAAATATTTAGGGGTCATAATAGATAATCAATTAAAATATTCAAATCATGCATCCTATATTACAAAAAAAATAGCAAAAAAAATTAATTTGCTGGGAAGAATTGGCCAAGATCTAACAGTATGGGCAAAAAGAACTATATATGAGTCAATAATAAAACCTCACTTTAATTATTGTTCAAGTATATTATTTCTCCTCAGTAATAAAGAAATCAACATATTACAAAAGAAACAAAATTGGGCCATGAGAATTGTCCTAAAATGTAGTAAATATACAAGTGTAAAATTAATGCTAGATCAGCTAAATATACTTAGTGTAAGGCAGATGATAATGCTAAACACAATAATTTTCAAATTCAAGATTATAAACAATTTATTACCACCTCATTTACTGGAAAATTGTACGTTTGTTTATCAAATTCATAATTACAATACAAGATCGTTAAAAAGTTTTTATGTTCCAACTGTTCGGACCAATTATGCGCAAAATACATTATTCCATAAGGGACTTGTTATGTATAATGGGTTGCCCAAAAACGTGAAAAACTGTAGTACTGTAAAGTTATTTCAAATTAAATGTAGTGAGTATATTAAACTTCATATAAGCATGTAGTATAGCATAAAATAGTAATAGTGTCAAATTGTCTTAGAATATGCTTTCTGTTGTATTTTTGTATGATATAGCCTTGGCTAATAAATCATTTTATTATTATATTATTATTATTATTATTATTATATTATATTAGAAACAGTGTAAAACAATTCTGATTTGATCATCACTAGTACACCATCATTTCTATTGAAATCACCTCCATTATGAACTGTTGTATATCTTATTTGTTGCTGCACTTTGAAAGCATTCAGTCATGACAAAAACGTCACAAGATTGAAAACGGGGGGGGGGGGGGGGGGGTAGTTTGGTTGACTCCTCAAGTCCCTTCGGATTGGTCTGGCTGTTTTTACAAAAGGTATTGAAATAGTCCCTTAAGTCATCGTATATAAAATTTGAGACTTAGATTATAAGAAAAGTTCTGATATCTTTTTGCTGGCTTTAAAGCGTCTGGCGGTAGTTACCGCCAAAGGGAAGTGTCTGGCAATATTGAAAATTGATTTATAACAATATTCTGTAGAAAATATATAAAAACCAGCAATTAGAATTTAAGAAAAGTGAGTAATATTTTGACGTACCTTTCCCATCGTTTACCTGTAATAGGGCCGCCTACCTAAGCTAGCCGGTATACATACATTTTAAACACACTGTAGCACTATTCATTTCCCAAACTAAACTTAATCAGAATATATGTAACGTCTGGGGGCTCTGGGATCTTGGACTATTATGAAGCAAGTGCAAGTATGATTTGACATAATATTATTAGGCTTTTCATGTAATTAGAAAAGTATTTCTCAGCACTTTTAATCTGAATTTAACTTGTTTTGTTCATTTGTTTTAAATGGTCATTTGTTAATGACTGTTGTACTGTTGTAACATCCCAATCTAGGCCCTATGTTTCTTGCCACAATTTGAGTTGCATGGGCAATTTGACATCGGTTCTTTTGAAGGTTCTTTTTTTATATTTATTAAGTTCAATCTGTCATTGCTCCATTTTTTCAAATGGGACCCTGTATATATATTATTCTTTTTCTCTAATACAGTCTTACATTTGCTTTACAAAATCTTTTCTAAAATTGAACATATAAGAAAATTAAATGTTTTTTGGTGTTCCAACTTTCAACTATATGTCAGATATTACGAGATATAACAAATAATTTGAAATGCTTCTACAGAAACCAAAATTTTTCTTGCCATTTCTGAATTTTATATAGAGACAAAATAGTATGAAAAAATGTGCGATTGTATCGGAAAAAAAAAATAAAATGTACAGATGCTATTTAAAAAATTTTTGAGAAAATTGAAATTTCACCTCTAAATCTAAATAAATCAACAATTGAACAAAACAGTTCAATTTAAGATTAATGGTATTAAGATATACCGGGTGACCACGAAATGACGCTCGCCCTTATATCTTCTTTGTTTTACAGGATATAAATTTCAAATTTGGGCACGTCAAATAACGCTGAAATATGCATTATTTCAACAATTTTATTACTTTCTGTCGCTTCCGGTTTCACCGGAAATGACACTAACTTTCGATTTTTAAATGGAACACCCTGTATATTTTTACATTTTTGGATTCAGGAGGTCATTTTGAATACAGTTAAGGCATATTGGGATAAAAATATTATTGACAGACATTTTTGTGAGCAAATTTAATTTTTGATCTAGGCGGCCGTGACCCCAAAAAAATTTTTTGTTTTGCTTTAATAATTAATCAAAAAATACAATTATGATATTATGTCGTATGACATTTGTGTTATAAGATCTTAAACATTTCGGAAATCGTTTTTTCAAAATAACTAATTTTTTTTAAATGGCACCATGGTGGCTCACTACGTTATTTAAATAAAGCATTTCATTACCGATAATTTGGTACCAAACACTTCATTATTTGTTCATATTATAATACAAAAAAATTATATTTAACAAGTTGTAAATGCAAATTAACTCTCTCTTAATACATATTTAACACTGAATTTCTATCAAATAGGTGCCTTTGAAATGTAACGAAAGAAACAAATGAATAGTTTGACAGCTTGATATCAAAACCGTATTTTTTTATTAATTATTGAAGCAAAACAACAACATTTTTTTGGGATCACGGCCGCCTAGATGAACAATTAAATTTGCTCATAAAAATATCTGTCAATAATATTTTTATCTCGATATGCCATAACTGTATCCAAAATGACCTCCTAAATCCAAAAATGTAAAAATATACAGGGTGTTCCATTTAAAAAACGAAAGTTAGTATCATTTCCGGTGAAACCGGAAGCGGCGGAAAGTGATAAAACAGTTGAAATAATGCACATTTAACCGTTATTTGACATGCCCAAATTTGAAATTTATATCTTGTAAACCAAAGAAGATATAAGGGCGAGCGTCATTTCGTGGTCACCCGGTATATTCCAAATGCCAATACCAACACCAACTTGGGGAAAAAATTCTAAAAGGAGAAATTGCAGCTTTAATTCATCATATACCGGGTGTCAACGGAATCATTAGACAAGACGTAGTTTCCAGATTTTTCAAGATAGAAGTCTTAAACTTGGCATGGGTAATATATACTAAAAACGGCAAATTTTTCATTATTTGATATATTTCCATCACTCCCGGTTTCCGTGGAAATGACCCAACTTTGAAATTTTAAATGGACCACCCTGTATATTTTTACGTTTTCGTTTTCGGATTCCTGAAACGATTTTAAACAACTGCATAGTTTTAAAAAAAAATTTGCGACTACTTGATTTTTTTAGGGCTAATTTTATTTTTGCATCCAGAGTGCAGTGAATGCACTCAAATCATTCAAATGGACGAAAACAATAAGAAAAGAAAATGTAAAGGTGAGATTTTTCGAATTGGTTTTTAGTAGCTACGACGAACCAAAATTTCGGAAATAACTAATTTGTAAATGGCAACATCTTTTAGACACCCAGTAGTTAAATACTAATTTCCACAGCAAATCCATTGATACCTTCAAATCGAAAATCGGTTTGATATTAATCCAAGTACACAAGTTCTTTGGTGGATAATAACTAAAATATCGAGAAAATACGCTTATCAAGTATACCGTGGAAATTGAATAAAACTGGATCAAAAGATTCAGTTTGTCAACAAAACAACGCAAAAATCTCACGTTTACATTTTTCTCTTATTGTTTTCATCCATTTGAATGATTTGAGAGCATTCACTGCACTCTAGATGCAAAAATAAGAATAGCCCTAAAAAAATTAAGTAGTCGCAAATTTTTTTTAAAACTATGCAGTCATGCTTAAAATCGTCTCAGGAATCCAAAAATGTAAAAATATATAGGGTGGTCCATTTAAAATTTCAAAGTTGGGATCATTTCCGGGAAAACCGAAAGTGATGGAAATGTGTCAAATAATGAAAAATGTGCCGTTTTTAGTATTCCGGGTGACCACGGATCATGGTAAACCCCCACCATGTCTACAATTTTTTAGCTATCCAAATGAAATTTTGCAGCAGTAATGTAAGTCCAAAAGAACTTGTTCACCTATCAAAGTTACGTCTTTTAATTGTTTCTTCCATGGCTAGTGTGATAAATAGTATAAAATGACGTGTTGTGTTCGATGATTTTTCCCTTTTTGATTACTTGCACATTGCAGATTTATCAAGGATGAAATGAACAAAAAGTTATTTGGTCAAATTTAAATGCACCCCAAGACGCCATTTTTATATTTATTTTGTCGATCTAATTTTTTGGGAGTTATACCAGTACATTTGAACCAAATTAGGCCAATCATGGCACTCTAGATTAAAAAATGAAATTGGCTCTAAAAAAATCAAGTGGGCTTAAAGACCCTCCAAAATAGTTCTATCGTACTCAGAATTTTCTCAGTATTCCAAAAATGCAATTCCATTTAGAATTCCAAAGTTGAGGTCACTTCCGTCGAAACCTGACATCGAAAAAAAAATCGGATGGGCCAAAATGAGTGTTTTTGGACTGCTGCAAAATTTCATTTGGATAGCTAAAAAATTGTGGAAATGGCGGGGGTTTACCATGATCCGTGGTCATCCGGTATATTACCCATGCCAAGTTTAAGACTTCTATCTTGAAAACTTTGGAAACTATGGCTTGTCTAATGATTCCGTTGACACACGGTATACATACAAACATTTTGTATTGCAATAAATAATTAAAATGAAAAAAGTAAGTTACTTTTTTCCAGTTTGAATGCGGCCATAGATGCAAAGCTAACTGCCACCCGGGACCATGTCCAAATAAAGACCTATGCCACAAAAAAGTCAAAGTTACATGCAAGTGTAAACGCATCAAGAAAGAATTTCCGTGTGAGGTTGTTCGTAAAAACCTAGCGATTGTGGAGTGTGATGAGGTATGCCAGAAGAAAAAGGAGGAGGAGAGAAAACTGGAAGAAAATGTCAAAAAACAGCAGAAACTAGAAGAAGAACTTAAAAATAAGAAAGAATTGGAGAAATATCAAAAAATGTTTGAAGGAAAAAAGAGAAATAAAAACAGAAAATTTCAAGAAGAAGATGAAGAAATTGGTTTTATAAAAAAATATTGGGTTCTAATTTTTTCAGTTATTTTATTATTTATTTCACTTGGTGTATATTTTATTCTTAGCTAATTTATCTAAAATGTCTTAAATTCAAATGGGAAAAAATCATACTACTAATTCTAAGAAAAAACTTTACTAACACAGATAGGGCCAATATTCCATTTAATAAAAGCACTTTCTATGTAAATTAAAAGTATTATTTTTAGAAGAGATAAGATAATGCCGCAGACCCCAAAAAAGAAACATGATGCAGCTACGGACACGTGTTTCGGAGTTATTGCTCCTCGTCAGCGTAGCGTAGCTTAAACAATGGATCTGTGTAATAAGATCAGAACAATAACTAAAGGTTAGAAAGCACAGTACACAGTACTCAAATTTGTGCTTTCGTGCTTCATGGACCACGATTGCAGCCTCAAATGACAGCAGTCGGCACATTGAGCTCTATGCGTACTGTTCTATTTCTACCTAGGCAAATACAAACAAAAGAGTGACGTTTAATAGGGTTAAATAATACAAGAGATAAGATAATGCCGCAGACCCCAAAAAAGAAACATGATGCAGCTACGGACACGTGTTTCGGAGTTATTGCTCCTCGTCAGCGTAGCGTAGCTTAAACAATGGATCTGTGTAATAAGATCAGAACAATAATAACTAAAGGTTAGAAAGCACAGTACACAGTACTCAAATTTGTGCTTTCGTGCTTCATGGACCACGATTGCAGCCTCAAATGACAGCAGTCGGCACATTGAGCTCTATGCGTACTGCTCTGTTTCTACCTAGGCAAATACAAACAAAAGAGTGACGTTTAATAGGGTTAAATAATACAAGAGATAAGATAATGCCGCAGACCCCAAAAAAGAAACATGATGCAGCTACGGACACGTGTTTCGGAGTTATTGCTCCTCGTCAGCATAGCGTAGCTTAAACAATGGATCTGTGTAATAAGATCAGAACAATAACTAAAGGTTAGAAAGCACGGTACACAGTACTCAAATTATTCTGATCTTATTACACAGATCCATTGTTTAAGCTATGCTACGCTGACGAGGAGCAATAACTCCGAAACACGTGTCCGTAGCTGCATCATGTTTCTTTTTTGGGGTCTGCGGCATTATCTTATCTCTTGTATTATTTAACCCTATTAAACGTCACTCTATTATTTTTAGATTCACCTAGTCCAGTCCGTGGGCAGTTTTTACTGAAAAATACTTTTGAACGAAATGTTTTTCATAGAGCGGGACTTTAAAAGTATGAAACCGTAATCTGAATTGTCAGAAAAAATATTAGTGGGTTCAGAAATGTTTTATTGTAATGATGCAATTTTACTGTTTATTTGCTTCAAATTTATATTTTTGGACCTTGTGTATCCAACATTGGTAGTTTATAGCTCAGAAATTATTTGTCATAGCCTCTTGAAACAAGGTTAACATGTTGACCGCCATGCGAAACAAGTGTGATTCGCATGGCTCCTAACTATATGAGCCATGCCACGAACTTGTGTTTCGCAGGCATTATTTTACCGACGCCAGGAGACGAGCAACCCCCCCCCCCAAAATTTGGCCGAACCTCTTATCTTACTAAGAGTAAGGGGATTTTTTACTGGCCTAACATTTAATAGACGAGGGACCGATTACTTTACATCCCCTCTGAAGGATGGTATATCTTCAATACAACTCTCACCTACAGTTGTATAGCTTCTACGATATAGCTGATATACAAGCCGCTAGAAGTGGGGAAATGAGACCACGTCCTTCCCCGGATAGTCACCCATCCAGGTACTAACCGCGGCAGCTGTTGCTTTACTTTCGTATTCGATACGAGTGTGTGGAGATGGGTTAGCACCCGGTGTATTTGTTTGCACCCTGGAAACATTCGAATGCACCCTCATTGCACCCGGTGCACTCCCAATTTATACACTTTGAAATAGCCTTCAATTGATACCAAATACATGATATCTGATGTATTTTGTAGTGATGTTAAGGATAGTTACATTTTTTTGGGTTTTGACAATAAAGAATAAAAGAATAATTACATTGTGATTTCTTCAATTTATTCGAAAGTGAAGCTAATGATTTGAAAAATAATTGCAGTTTATTGCTCAAGCTTACATAATAGCCGAGGCAAACATGTAAAAACCAAATTAAATAATTAGATTATTAAGGTAAAAGCAGAAATTTTTATTGTATTATTTATTTTTTATTTTATTATTATACATAATATAAATATAATATATTAAATATATTATAACAATATAGATTTCTTATTTTTAAAATACTAACTTTTTGAAGATGATGATTTTTTGGTCACAGCCATGGTTCACAACCTCAACTTCTCCATTTTCGGCTTCCAGACTACAAACCACAATAATTAAGAAATGTCAAAACCACAAATAGAGGTTGAGGTTAGGTTTTCGTAAGAATTTGGCGCGAAATTTGAACTTTTTATATGCACCGGGTGCAAACGCATATGCACCCTAGGTATGTATGTACCCAAATGGGTGCATCCAATATGTGCCGGGTGCATTCGCCTGCCCATCTCTACGAGTGTGTTAAGTCAGTTCTCGCTTGCTGCCCTAATAGGACTTTTGTCTTCCATATTTTGAATATTGTTATTTATCCTCATATCTAGCAAACAGTAAATTTTTTTAAACGGTCGCGTGTCACCTTATGCCACTGTAGATCCGTAGACTGTACAAGTATTCATTCATGAGGAATCGCTACTCCACTGAAAGTTTCTTATAATACCTAATAATAATAATAATGGCTTTATTATAAACATTACAGTTTACAAACGGCGAAGTTCAGATATAAGAGCTGCTTTTCCACTCGGCCGTAACTAACCTAATATAAACACTCTTCTGTTTCTTCAATGGTAATAGTAGACCCCCCGGCCGCTGTAAGAACAAGCCATGGGCGTCGTCAAAAAATATCTGCGCGGTTGTCCGTCAAAGCCCCGCCCCCTATCAACCATGATAATTTCGTAACAATGACTCGTACCATAAGCGTATCATCAGAATATTTTTAAAATCTGTTATTAGCAGCGTGTAGGTTGTTCTTTGCATAGTTGTTTTAGTGTTTGTGTTAATAGTGAATAGTTAAAATATCTAAAAGATTGGTGTTAGAGGAACACCGATTTGAGGCCAAGGGCACGAAATTATACACAATTTAATTAAATTGATAAGTGTAGGTACTGGGTTAGTTTTGTTGATGTAAACCCCCATTTTTATTTTTATTTTTGACTGATTCAAAAAATTAAAAACTGGCCTTACACGGTTTTTTATGTAGACTTCACTACTGCCAACGGATTGGCAATAACATTTTAAATATACAGGTTACGCAAAAAAGTTTTTTTTTTAAATGGAACGCCCTGTATATTTTGACAAATTTCAAATTCTCCAATCATTCTGATTACAAATATGTACACATATTGTAAAATCGGTTCACTGGTTTTTGAGTTTTGGAGTTACTTTCACTTTATGGATACGTCGAAACAAAAGCGTTATTTTATTAACTCAGTGAAGCAAATCAATAAACCAAACAAAATATATGAATTATTAAAACAAATTATATAACATTTTCAACATAACCAACATTAACGTCGATACATTTCAAACGACGTTTAATAAAATTCAAACGAAAAACTCAAAAATCAGTAAACCAATTTTACAATATGTATATATATTAAATTTGTAATCAGAAAGATTGAAGGAATTGAAATTTGTGAAATATACAGGGTGTTTCTTTTTAAAAAACCTAACTTTTTGCGTACCCTATATATTTAAAACGCTGCTGCCAATCAGTTAGCAGGAGTGGAATCTACATAAAAAACCGTTTAAGGCCAGTTTTTAATTTTTTGAATTGATCAAAGATAAAAATAAGAATGGGGGTTTACATTAACAAAACTAACCCTGTACAGGGTGTCAACTCTAATTTTGCCTCCCCTTCTATTTCCTTATTTGTGAAGATATTTTAAAATTTTAAAATGTAGCCATAAAGTACTGTAATGTACGGTATCGAGTTGTACTAAACTGGATTTACGCTTTCCATTTGAAAAATACAAAGAGTCCCTGACTGTACTAAAATTACATTCCCCCGTCCCCACGATACACATTTTTCTTATACCATGCCCGTCCCCTAATGTCCTTACCGAATTTTTGAGACGTTCTGTCACAAGCGCAGTAGCGCCAAGTGCGAAATTTGATTGTTTTGTTTGTGCCGGGCTGTCACGTAATAAAGGTTATGTTATGCGTTGTGCTTATTTTCGTTCGTGGTACTACTTTTATAAAAATATGGAAAATAATTGTTCATCAACAGTAAACTTGCGTCGAGTATGTGTTCCTTTTGACCCGATCGAAGTACAGTAACGTACAGTATAGAATGGTACAGTACTCAACAATTAGAATTACAAATGGAAAGCAGCTCTTGGCTATTTCTCTGGTCCTGGCCCGTCCTGCGCAGTAGCATACTGGAGTGCGTACCACATGGCAAAACAAGTCCAGAGAAATAGAGAGGGGAGAAAGCTCTTAGACCTTCTGCGCATCCAATTTTCCTAAGACACCATGGGGGCAGACATTTTGAACATGATCACGTGGTTTGTTCAAGTTTGTTGTCGTGCAACTGGTAAAAAGTGTTGAGTAAAGTGAGGTTACAGTTGTTTAAATTTTTTGGTGTGCGTTTAATTATATTTATTTATAAACCCTACGGACTGAATATATGTTTCTATTTATTCTATAAACTAATTTAACATTTAACGCTGTGGTGTGGACTTTTTTATTGTTATTTTCTAGACTTTGTTATCGCGGTCAAAGTTTACTAAATTACTATAAGTTACGACCTCACTCTACGAAAGGCACGAATCCGCCTGCCCCACTTCTCGGCTCGCCTACCCCTACCTCTTGACCCCCGCGTCCTCGGTAAAAGGTACTCCCAGGGCACGTACACAGTGGCACTCGTTCACTCTACGAATGATTTCTGTGACCTAGGTACATGACAGTGCGCTGACTGCGTTTTTAAACGTTGCTAATACACCCGGTATCCGTATCGCTTTATGATAACAACACGTGTTCGCGGTACGCCTTTGATGTCTAAATATGAAAGGCCGCGAAGGAGTGAGGTAACTTTTAGTATTTAGTAAACTTTGTCGCGGTGGACGTTTTTGTTTATCATTATTGTATTGCTTTCACAACTGAAAATGCTTGTTTTTAATTATATCCTGTGTTGTAAGGGAATGTTCTAACGCAATGTGGCCAATTTAAGCCTGAAGGAATGACATTTCACCAGTAAGGTTTTTCATGAATTTTTTTTTGCAGCCGTTTATAACAGTATAAAAATTCTAGTTTCTCAAGAGGGAAGTGGTTGGAGAGTTGAGTGATGAATACACTTGGTCAGAGAATAAATTTGTTTGCTGATTTTATAAAAAGTGATAATCAAATTCGCCTAAAACTTAATGCTGTAACAAGATTAGAGATGTATCGGCCTGAGGCCGAGGTAGTAGACACCCCATCTACAAGCTTAGTTAGATCTGTAACTTCAGTTCAGAATATGGCCTCATTTACGTCTTCGATGTCCTCTTCAGATGATACGATAGAGTTGCCAAGACATGCTAAACTGAAACGACACCGTGGGTAATATTACTTGTTAATAATATTTGTTTAAATAAATCTTGAGATAATAATTGTTTTGTTTGAAGTTTGATAAATAAATATAATTTCAACGAATCGTCTAGGCAAAAGATACTTCGGCAAGTACTAATAGCAGCACAAAGAGGAAAAGTGTAAAGTATATTCAAACTGTACACAATTGCAGGTATGTGAATACAAGAAAATATTTAAAGTGATATGCACTTGGCGCTTATGCTCAAAGCAAATATTAATAAGATTAAATTATAGTTAGAATAAATTCTTTGAAATCGTTACAAAGCAAATGACAAAAGTTTGCACAGGCACGTCGATTTTTAAATTAATTCTCAATTTTTTTATGTAAACAAAATTTTTCCTCAAACATTTTTTACAAAATTATGACGTCAGACGTCATCGGCAATTTTTTTAAATGACAACCTCCATTTTGAAAAATGTTATTTGAAAGAGCATATTTTTCTAATTTCTACCTACAGTAAGTTAAATTTTATGGCATATTGCATGACGAAATTATCGAGATAAAAAATATTAACTAAATACTTATAACATTTGTAATAAAACAAGAAATTATTTAATTTAAAATATCGACTCACAACAATAATTTTGTCGTAAACAATTTTCGGTTTCAGTGTTTATTTTTATTTTGTTTTTGTTTTGATTTAATACAAAAATTGAGTTAGATATATGAATATTAAAAAAAAAATGTATAATGGAATACGAAACCTACTTTCCAAAGAAAACATTTTTAGGTTTGAATTTGCGACCTTTAGTCTAGAGCGTTTGACCTTGAAAAATATAAAAATTTTCGCCGGCGGCGCATTTTATGAGTGAGGAAGTTATAGTTGGGCCAAAAAGAGTAGTCAGTAGAGCCAGGGGCGTACGGATTTACGAATTTCATAAATTCCATAATTCGAACAAATGAAAGCGGATTGTGTTAATTATGCATGAGTATGAGTTACCATATCTTAAATTTTAAATAATATGCTTACATCTGGCAACATTATCTCCACGAATTAGGTATAGCAACGCAGTTGAACAATGCACATCCTTTGCGTTGCAGCATATGTGACGCCACTGAATGCGCTATCTAGACTCGCTGGACGACCTTTACAATAGTCGAACAAATTATTGGGTATAAAGGCATGTACTATATTTGGTTGACTATACCAATTAAACATAATGACCTAGTTGTGGTTTTCATCTCTGGTAGGCGGATAAAACTTGATATATTTCTCTGAATTATATGGGATTATATGGTAAAACGAGCTGCCGCTTCTGTATTCCATAACAGCTAAATACTTTGAAGAATTGCCGGTGAATTTTTGGCTTTAGTATAGTTCACTTAAAAGGATCAATTCTCTCGCTGTCACCTGCCCAAATGACGAGTGTCTCCACGCAGGAATAATCATTTGGATCCATGACGTCACCAGATCGGTGACCGCGGGCGGGTGCAGTATCCTTTTATGTTAAAGAAGGAACATTAGTTTATCCCTAAATACATATCATAAAAACACAAAAAACACGTAATTTTGACTAAAATGGCAAATTTAAATAAAATTAAAAAATATTCCTTTAATCTAATTAAAAAAAAATCCTTCATCAGGGGAATAACACACACATATCTAACCTGCCTCCGGCTATCGCCTCCGGTTTCTAACTCACAACAGACCTTTTAATAAAAAAAAATTCCTTTAATCTAATAAAAAAAAATCTTTTATCAGGGGAATAACACACATATCTAACCTGCCTCCGGCTTCTAACTCGCAACAAACCTTTTAATAAAAAAAAATTCCTTTAATCTAATAAAAAAAATTCCTTTATCAGGGGAATAACACACATATCTAACCTGCCTCCGGCTTCTAACTCGCAATTATCACAGGTGAGAACAGCCTGTGCAATAATAGACCTCGTGCCTGACGCATTTAATAAAAAAAAAAAACAAAAAGGTGTAGGATTTGAACCCGGAACCTTCTGCATGCCAGACCGGCTCGTTTCCGCTAGGCCATCGCACCACTGACACGATGTGAGTAAAGCAAGTATAAGTGTCGTGGGTAGTTAACAGAAGGTCACCGATCTGGTGACGTCATGGATCCAAATGATTATTCCTGCGTGGAGACCAGAAAAATAGAGAGGGGAGAACGCTCTTTGACCTTCTGCGCATCCAATTTTGCTAAGATACCCACGGGGCAGACATTTTGAACATTATCACGTGGTTTGTTCAAGTTTGTTGTCGTGCAACTGTTAAAAAGTGTCGAGTAAAGTGAGGTTACAGTTATTTAAATTTTTTGGGGTGCGTTTAATTATATTTATTTATAAACCCTACGGACTGCATATATGCTTCTATTTATTCTATAAACTAATTTAACATTTAACGCTGTGGTGTGGACTTTTTTATTGTTATTTTCTAGACTTTGTTATCGCGGTGGACGTTTTTGTTTATCATTATTGTATTGCTTTTACAACTGAAACTGCTTGTTTTTAATTATGTCCTGTGTTGTAAGGAGATGTTCTAACGCAAGGCGATTTAAGCCTGAAGGCATTACATTTCACCAGTAAGGTTTTTCATGAATTTTCTTTGCAGCCGTTTATAACAGTATAACATTCTAGTTTCTCAAGAGGTGACATGTTTAAGAGGTGGTTGGAGAGTTGAGTGATGAATACTCTTGGTCAGAGAATAAATTTGTTTGCTTTAATAATTTTAAAACAACAGATTTTATAAAAAGTGATAATCAAATTCGCCTAAAACTTAATGCTGCTCCAAGATTGGAGATGCATCAGGCCGAGGCCGAGGTAGTAGACACCCCATCTACAAGCTTAGTTAGATCTGTAACTTTAGTTCAGAATATGGCCTCATTTACGTCTTCGATATGTCCTCTTCAGATGATACGATAGAGTTGCCAAGAGATGCTAAACTGAAACGACACCGTGGGTAATATTACTTGTTAATAATATTTTTTTAAATAAATCTTGAGATAATAATTGTTTTGTTTGAAGTTTGATAAATAAATATAATTTCAACGAATTGTCTAGGCAAGATACTTCGGCAAGTACTAACAGCAGCACAAAGAGGAAACGTGTAAAGTATATTCAAACTGTACACAATTGCAGGTATGTGAATACAAGAAAATATTTAAAGTGATATGCATTTGGCGCTTATGCTCAAAGCAATATTAGTAAAATTAAATTATATTTTACGTATCAAATTTATTCCTAAAATAAATGGTTTTTTATATTTTTTATTGTAAGCGATATATCCATTTGTCTTTTTTATCGATCTTAGCATCCAATTTAATATGTATATACCTATATTATTTTACTATAATAAAGAAATATTTAAGAATGTTTCCGTCATTTTAAATCATCTGCCCTGTATTGCATTAAAAATCCCCAAATGTCATATTAAAAATCCCCAAATATCATTTAGTTTGCCTGCCATGATGTTCAAAATGGCGACCATTGTGATTTGCCATTCGCGCAGGTTCTAAGATCATTCTCCCCTCTCTATGTCTCTGGTGGAGACACTCCACCATGGTATAAGGAGAATGGTATGCCCGCGCGCAGGTACGGTGACGTCACTCAGTTTAAAAAGCGGCAGGGGTGACGTCACAATTAACCTCAAAAATATGTATTTTCTAAAATTTTCGAATATAATGTCACTTTTATCAAAATTTCTGCTTAGTTCCTGTACTATTAACTAATATCTTGTTCAGTGCATTATTAATAAAGTTTTATTTGGCTAATCTAATAAATAAGATGCTCTCTGTTAGTTGGAATTCTAACCTAAAATTAGTAGTCTATTTTTTAAATTTTTTCCAACCTAAGCGATCTATCACAATTTATTTTCCTTTTACAACAGTCAAGAAATAGCCCCAGACATATTAACAGTTGGAACTGCATTAGTTCTTAAGTTTCTACTGTTTCTGGGGGGAATATAACAACATCTGGCTGTATTAAAGAAATTTCAAAATCTGTTGATTCTGTTGGGTTGAAATCAATAGAAGAAATACGTGCTATAAACAGACAATAGGTAATGAAAAGGATAAACCGGCGAAATAAAAAATTAACCTGCTATTTTCCAAATTAATTTCATCGTTGATCCATATACTTTCGCGAGCTTTTCAGCGCGAAGAAATGTAAAATACTTGATGCCAGTACCTTTCTGTCTTCGTGTAATAATTGTTACACCTGGCCACAGCACAAGCAAGCATGTTACTATTCGTTAACACTATTAAAAATATTAAAATAAAAATTAAACGTGCGAGATTACAACTGACTTTCGACGTTTTTTAAACTGAGTGACGTAATGCGCAGTAGATACACAAATTGGACGGCAACCTGACATACCATTCTCCTTCTACTATGCACTCCACCCAAATGTAGAGGGCACGAGCCGCCACTGCTACAAAATAAACACAATTCTAATAAATACCTATACACTCTATAATACAAAATAAATTTTAAGTACCTAATAACTTATAGTTTTACACTATTATTATACACCCATGGACAAAATTCTCGAATATTTTAAATTTTCCCAATTCTTTTGTATTTATAAATTTTAATGAAAGAACGCATTACACAAGAAAGAAATATAGTTTATTTCACACATTTTAAGTAAAGAATACTAAGTTTTCATTAACAGAAAATGCTGAAAAAATTTACAACGACGATTTGAAATTTGAAACCATATTCAAGTAATAGTGATAACAAAAAATATTCGATAATTTTGTCCATGAGTGTAGATAGTTTGAGATGATGAAAGTACTACATTTTGAAGCATTCAAAATCTATAATAAACAGAAAACGTGTTGACCCTCGCTTATTAAATGCAGATAAGGTTATCAATAATTTTAAAGTAGTTTGAGTTTGATAAATTTTGTTATTTAAATTTAAAATGATTAGGATTAGAAACAGGTGTGGTAAATTTTATTTTTTGTGCTAGCGTTCAAAGTAGACAGACGAAAATGGTGTATGAAGATCTATTTATCCTTGGTACCGAATTATCGGAAATGAAATTTGATGGAGTAAGTACAATATATTATACCTATAAGTATAGATAAAATGTTAGTATCTACCTACCTATTAATTTTTATAAAGTATGGGATGAAATCAATAAAATTCTATAGATAATAATAGTTGAAATGAATAAAACAAAAAAGTTTTAGGCCAGTGACACACTGGAGAAATAAGTTTCATGGAATTTGTGACTGAAACAACGTGAAACTTTGTTTCATGTCAACACACGCCCACTCTAATGCGGCCCACACACAAGCTACTTTTGCGGCGTTTTGGCAGCTGGAGTTGTCGCTTGTCGCCAGCGTCCAATACGCGCAAAAGTCGCAAAAAAAACGCCCGTGTGTGAGTGGGCGAGTTGCTTTATTCACCGGTTGATCCACCAGATGTGTTTTATCTCGTTCTAACCTCGGAGATAGAACGAGATAAAACACATCTGATGGATCCACCGTTGAATAAAGCAACTCGCCCAGTATTTGCTGACGATTCGCTGGACGGCCCAGAACGCCGGCAGCAGTAAAGCCAGCGAAACGTTTAGAAAACGCGTGTGTGTGTGTAGAAATGGCGGAAAATCGGCGATTTGTCCAATTCAAAAAATTTATTTCTGCTGCTATTGAGTTATTTAAGCAGAAAAAATATTTATGGATGATAAAAAGTAAAGAATATTCTAAGAATAATTAAGAATAAAGCTTCCGATGTAATTTTAGTTCATTCAATATATTTATATGGAATTGATCTTTTTTCAGCAACCACTCTTTTACCCATGAACGAGGCTTTTCGAACTTTCTCTTTTCATCAATAATAATTACTGCACTTGCTAATCTTTTCTGCTTGAGCGACATTTTCAGACATTTTCAATACTATTTCGTCAATGAGTCGCTCACTACTGGAACGCTTGTGTGTGGTGAAATTGGAAAAGCGTTTTCGACGCTGGCGACAACGTCAGCTGCCAAAACGCCGCAAAAGTAGCTTGTGTGTGGGCCGCATAATAGAATTATTAAGAATAAAGCTTCGGATTTAATTTTAGTTCATTCAAGAGATTTATGTGGGATAATTGATCTTTTTTCAGCAACCACTCTTTCACCCATGAACGACGCTTTTTGGACTTTCTTGCTAATCTTTTCTGCTTGAGCGACATTTTCAGACATTTTCAATACTATTCCGTTAATGAGTACCTAGCTCACTACTAGTACTGAGACGCTTGTGTGTGGTGAAATTGTAAAAGCGTTTTCGACGCTGGCGACGTCAACTGCCAAAACGCCGCAAAATTAGCTTGTGTGTGGGCCGTATAAAGCTGCGTACATACAAGATTCCAATCCAACGCTAACCAAGAAACCAAGGCACATGTGGTAGCAATTCGGAAGCTTTGGAATCGGCGTGTACGGCGCGACCCAAGCAAATCCAACGGTTTCCAAGCTTATTGGCGTGGCGTTGGAATCGTTGGATTGCGTTCGCTACTCGAGCGGTACATCATGGGAGCGTTATTGATTTGGTCTGGACAGGATTTGTTGCTTGCTTGTGGTGTTCAGTCGTTTGTCTGTATTTAATCTCAGATAGCACAAGATATTCTCAGAATAATCTGAAAATTTTCTTAAAGAATATCATTTGATTAATGAAAAAGTTAACTTTAAATTACTCTTAGAATAACCAGATACTCTATGAATATTTTTAGAATATCATCTAATAAATAATATTGGAATAATTGAAAAACATATGTATGGAATATATTTCAATTATATTTTATGAATAATTTCGTACATTATCTGTTATATTTTGAAAATACTTCATAAACAATATGATAAAAACATTTTTACGATACATATGTATGGAATATGTTTTAAATACGTTTTATTAATAATAATAATGTTATACATTATTTTTATATTATTCACAAAAAATATTGTATTATATTCTATTATGAATATTCCAAAAAAAAGCACAAAAGGTATATTCTATGGACTATGGTTTAAAATAAATCAAAATATTCTGACAATAATTTTAAAATTATTCTTGAAATAAGAACAAAGATATATTCTATGGTTAAATCAATTCAAAATATTCTGACAATAATTTGAAAATTATACATAAAATAAATTCAAAGATATATTCTATGGTTAAATCAATCAAAAATATCCTGACAATAATTTGAAAATTATTCTTAGGATATTCTTAAGAGAACAAACGGTTCCCATTCGGCTATTCTAAGATTATTCTAAAAAGAACATTCTTATTTATAGGTTATTTATTTAAGAATGATAGAATATTCTGCAGAAATATTCTAAAAATAATTTAGAGATATGTTTGTGCTCTCTGGGATGAGAATAGAATTGTGCTTTTTTCGAATTTTTTCAATTTTTCAATCAGGAATAATAAAACTCTCGATAATACTTGACTGTTTTGATATTTTAAACTTAAATACTAAACTTGAATAAGAATTTCCAGTCGTCAAAAAATATGAAAGCGTGACAGCAAGCAGCAAGCCTCTCTTTAGGTGGTATTACAGGATCAAAAGTATTCTGTTTCTTAATTATTGGTTACCTACACGAGAAGAAATGTATGACAAATGTGTGGGTCATCCTAAAAAAAATTTCTGAATTTCTAAAATGTTGTGAAATGACTGCCACTGTACAACTTATATTTTTAAACGGTGTTGTCACCTTATACCGCTATTCCTTTTTTCCTTTGAATTTAAAGAATGAATTATTATAAATCCCGCACTTTCCAACAATAAATCATTCTCATCGTTCGACAATTTATACTATCTAGCACCGAACCTTTCCAAACGCTGTCGAACTCGAATCTAAATTTTGGTGTGGACAAATGCATTTCAATCTTTTCCAACGTTGGCGTTGGATTGCATTGGAATTTGGTCTGCAAGCGGCGGCTTAAAAACTTGCTTTAGAAACGTTATTTCGTGTGTAAACTGTAAAGTTGAGCTTCTTTCACTCATGGGATTCCCATGTGAAAAGCTCACTTTACGCATATTTTTTCCACGATCGTGCAAAAAGTTAGTACACATTTATTTGCAGTGCCAAAAGGTTTTACTATTTGTACTAACAATGTAGCAGTTTAAGTGGATTACGTGACCTAAACTTTATTATTTTAAATGGTACCCACCTTGTATATTTTTTTTACCTATCTGATTCGTCCTTAAATTCTCTTTTCAACCATGTAGTCCATGTATCGCAACATGGCATTTGTTTTTAAAATGACAGGTAATAGCCATTTTATGATATTAAGTCTAGGTGACCGTGTTGAACCTTGGAAGATATTGATGATTACTGTGCCGTGATATCGAAAGACCTCTGGTAGGAAATAATTTTGTGTCTCATATTTTTTTAGGCATAATCAGTAGCTGAACTGCCTAACTAGATTTTTTTTATCTAAAAAAAATCTATAATTATATAATATAATGCATACCAAGATAGGAACTCCATTTTTTTATTTGACCTACTTAAAAAATACTTCCCTATTAAAAATTATAATTTATTTTTGTCCAATACAATTGCTATATCGTATTTTGCTATCTTCATTAAAATTAATAGGTATCGAAAATTATTGCATACTAAATAAGGATTGTTATGCTACTTGAAGATTCCTATCTTGATTTTCATGATTTCGTGGGTTGTTTACAGATTTTTTTTAAAATAAGAAAGATCTAGTTAGTCAGCTATTGATTATGCCCAAAAAAATTTAACACACAAATATCTTAGATATTGTCACGAAGGGCAAATTTAATTATTTATTCCAAACATTATTTGCTGCAACGCTTTCATTTAGTTGGAATCGGGTCATTGTATTAGAGTTGCGTTATAAAAGATGACAAACAAATTAATTCAATTCAGCACGTAGGTACGGACAGGGAAGCGAATTCAAGTAAAAAGCTTAGGAAGCTATTTTTTCGATGACGCAAAACTGATGTCCGCAACTGAGGGGGAATTATGTATTATGGTTAGTTGTGTTTTTGGTGTTGTCGAGGCAATACGCCTCAAGGATTACCCCTTCAGGGCCCCTCAAGTTTAAATGCATATCTCCGCCCCAGGTTACTCTGACCCCTGTTGTATGTAATACACTCTATTTGTATAATCGTCGTCTCTTTATTTTAATAAACATTGTTATTGTTGGAACCTTATCACCATGTTTTAATTTACGAAACACCACCCTTATATAAATAAAACCCTTTCGTGTGCCAAGCGAGTCATTTATCTTATTAGAGGCCGCTATAAAAACAAGCCAGGGGCGTTGCAACGGCGATACCATGCGTCTACAAAGAAGGTAGTAACGTGCATTTATTAAACTCAACGCTGTGAATAACAGATTTTAAAAATATTATGTTGATACGTTTATGCTAGAGGGCGGGACTTCGATGAACGACCGCGCAGATATTCTTTGATGACGTTGGTGGCTTGTTCTTATAGCGGCCGGAGTCTATTAAAGTAAACTTCTTAACTTATGCCAAGCGAGTCAACTATCTACGGTAAAATATATATTAGAGTGTCTTAGTATTTGTTTCATTAAATCAACCCCTGAGTCCATGACATCATATTGACATATTAAGCGTAGTCATGACATATGGTATGGTGTTTAACCCTTATCGTAACAATATAGACTACCGGCAGAAAGGCGGAGCTTACCTATTCGTGACTACTAGCGCTCGCGGCGGCCTGTTCAATAACTTTTGTGACATATGACATATGGTAGCAAGGCTGGTAAACTCTAAAGGTTACCCAATCTGAACCTGACCTAACTCAATATATCATACGTCACTTGGCGTCTGCCGGGTTCGTCTTTCTCTAGTCTGTTCTACAACAGCAGAGCAGTGTTTAGTGTCTCTTTTTAGTATGTAAAATAAATGACGGACCGCGGTCGCCAGCTCTGCCTCACCCCGCATTTTCCTCGCCCTAATGCTGCTCATTGATGTAACCTGTACAACCGAAATCATTTGCCAAAAACGCTTTCATCGATCAAGAACGAAGTTAGAGGTTCAGCTAACGGATCCGTCGACATTCCTCCAATGACTCGGCGGGCAGCTTCCGGGAAACCAAAGCTTTTGGGTTCCGTGGAAGTATGGTTGCAAAGCTGAAACTAAAAGAAATTGACGGAAGAACATCACCAGGAGTGGAGCCTGCGGCTTAATTTGACTCAACACGGGAACCTCACTAGGCCCGGGCAACGGAAGGATTGACAGATTGACAGTTTTTACTTGATTTGGTGGGTGGTGGTGCATGGTCGTTTTTAGTTGGTGGAGCGATTTGTCTGGTTAATTCCGATAATGAATGAGATTCTAGCCCGCTAACTAGGTGTATTTCAACATCTCAAAAGCCCGCCGGTTTGAGGCTCTGGCCTCTTTCTGCGTGGGGTTTTTACTGTCGGCGTACAAACAATTCTTGTTAGAGGGACAGGCGGTCTAGTCGCACGAGATTCAGCAATAACAGGTATGTGATGCCCTTAGATGCTCAGGACCGCACGTGCGCTACAAACACTGAAGGAATCAGCATATCCTCCCTGGCGGAGCAGCCCTGGTAACCCGCTGAACCTCCTTCGTGCTAAGGATTGAAGTTTGCAATTATTCACCATGAACGAAGAATTTCCAGTAAGCGCGAATCATAATCTCGCGTGGATTTCGTCCCTGCCCTTTGTACACACCGCCAATTGCTACTTCTGATTGAATGATTTAGTGAGGTCTTCGGACTGGTACGCGGTCAAGAACGGTAGACAAGAAGGATAGCTCAGTTCCATAAGAACAACGTTAACCTGTTGGCGGACCGTCATTGAACGGTTGTGACGTAGCCATCAGTACAGAATTAGCTGTTGTCCATTAAAGCCTGTGTGTTTTCGTTGTACTTTGATGTGTTTTCCTTTCAGTTTTTGGTGACAATTTTGTAATTTTAAAACGTTTTAGAGTGATAATGAACATTTAGGATTATTATAAAATCAAGATTTTGTGACAAACTTTATTTTGTGTTTACAAAGTCGAAATTTGTGATAGTATTTTAAATGAAGTGCGTCTGAAAGTGTACTGATGGTGACGTCACGCCTTTCGACCTTGGGCCAAGAGATCTGCCGAACTGAGCTATCCTTCTTGTCTATAGTCGTTGGTACGCGGTGGCATTTCGGCGTCGCCGATGTTGCTGGGAAGATGACCAAACTTGATCATTTAGTGAACCTGTAAATCCTCCGTTCGAACTATTCGCCGTCGACGATACGGCCGAAGATCAACTAAGTCGTTGGCCGACAATGAAGATGACAATGTTCCGTAAGGATTAACGTTCGAGATCTCTCAAAGAGACACCAGATGCAGTGACGTCTTTTGCGTCTTGCCGGCACCTATAGTTTCGAGATCGATGTGATATTTTATTGTCGTCTTAACGATGTAGACAGAAACCTTCAATTATTATTATCGTCGACTCTTTTTGAGTTTCCCTCATGCGCATGAGGTGATTAGAATTTATTAATTTTTCACCTTTCCTTTTTTGTTGATTGGCGAATATCATCATTATAAACTTTATTTTGGGAAAATCCGGTTTCCAAAATGACATGCATGTCAAGCAATAAGCTATACATAATAGTATTTTAAATAACAAGTTTTGAAAACAAATTTTTCACACAAGTGAGACAGTTTGATGGGATGAGTCGAGGGCGAGGCCCACAAATCGAATGAGTGGGAAAAGATGTTTTCAAACGTGTTGTTTACAATATTTTTTCTACGATTGGAAAAAAAAACAAACAATTTGATAGATATTTTTATTTAATTTTAATTTTTCTAAAATTGCGGCAGAATCATTCATTTTTAATAAACCTTGTTAAACGCAACGCTTCGAAACACCACAGGTTTTAAAACTTCAAAAATGACGTTTACCTACGATCACTAACGTAAATAGCTGAAAACGCACTCTGCGCCACCTATGTAAATTGAACCTTACACACCGTAAACAAATCGCACGCTCAGCCGCTGAGGTATATTGCAATGTGACCACGTGACCAACTTTACACAACACTTGTAGTTCATATTTCTGACACCAGGCTAAAATTATTAAAAATGGCAGGTGCTAAACTTAATTTTCCAACGCTGTCAAAACATAACAAAACATAAGCAACAAATAATACAAAATTGTGTTTTAATTTCAATCAATACGATCGTAGGTAAAGTATAGTACATAATTCGAGTTGTAAAGCAATTACGCACTCATGGAATTGCCGCACTCGCAGCTACGCTGCGTCGTGCGCAATTTTTCCATCGTGCGTAATATGCTGTTACAACTCTCATTACGTAATATACTATTACACGTTAAACAAGTCGGTTTGATTGATTGATTGAGTCGGTTACTATAAAACTGAATAAGCCTAGCCTACCTAAAAAACACAGATAACAGATGTCCGTTCTGTTTTTGACAGGACTGTGTGAAAAACATGACAGTACTGTGTTTTGGGATTTTTGCACACATCATGTGAAAAATTATAGCTTCGGGTTGTGGTTCCTGTGAGTTTTTTGTAATTTTCGAGGGCAGTCGTAGAAAAAATCATTTTAACGGTTTAACACAAAAAATAAATACAATGCTAATGAAAATTGTATTTACTTTGTAAAAAATTGTAAATTTTCGAAAACTCCAATTATTTATCGATATCTGCCAAGGTTCATATCACGCAAGGCTGGTCATATCGCGGTTATCTAGACTTAATACAATAAAATGGCTACTGTCATTTTAAAAACAAATGCCATGTTGCGATACATGGTTGGAAAGAGAATTTAAAGACGAATCAGATAGGTAAAATATATATACCATTTAAAATAACAAAATTTGGGTCACTACCGCTTAAACAGGAAGTTGAGGAAATGTTTGAATGACTCAAAAGAGGGACAAATGCAATATATTTATAATTTTCCCAAAATATAAACTTTTAACTTCTTAATTAAATTACAGAGTGTGACACTCTGTAATTTAATTAGACATGTGACACTCTGAGTGTCACATGTCTCCTGTGTCACCTAAAGGGCCCATTCACGATGAGACGTACCTCGCCGCATGCGGCGATACACAGGTCTCAGAGGCAGGTCTCATTGTGAATGTTGTTGTATTAGCTCTCTCATGCATCGCTGAGACGGTATCATTGAGAACGACTTCGGCGGTAGGCGAAGACCTACGGCGAGACAAGTCTCAACATATTTCATTGTGAATGACTCGGTATCATCGCCACATAGAATAGAGCCGGTTATAGCTATTAACATATCAAGGAATGTTATGACTATCATAACTGCCGCAGATGTCAGTTTGAAATCCGAGCTCGTAGAGCAAGGATTTTAAGACATCTAAGGCTGTTATGATTCATAACATCCGTGATTTGTTCAATATAGTTTATCGGTTTCAGAAAATAAAGACATTATTAATATATATTACCTTTATTGATATTCTCTTATTAATAAGGCTTTCATTTCATTAGTTGGTCAAGTCTGTATGGGTTGATATGTCGCCATGGTTACAGTTATATTTAGTTTGTTTTTATTTGTTACCTTTTTTCATATTACATAAATGTTTACATTTTTAATGTCACAACGGCTACATAAAAATGGACCTTGGATTGCCTGAAAATACATTTCAGTTGGATTTCAGTACCTACTTTTTTAATTATTATTGTTTGGAGTTTTCTGTCTGTTTGTATTAATAAATAGCCCTATAGTTTCATTATTTATTATTTCATCTGTTGACAGTTATTGACAGATCTGTATTGTAATATTACCGTACAAGCAATAAATATAACTGTACAACTTTAGTTATGACTTATTTACCAGACTACTTTTGCATATGTAAACAAAGGATTAATATCCTGAAACCGATAAATATTATTGTAAAAGAGTGATTAAACAGGAACAGATAAAGGTTAGTAGCCACGTTAATTTGTTTTGTTCTATTAAATAAGTACAATGAAACAGATAATTAGCAATGAAACAGATAATTAACCATTTCTTTTTTGGCCTTTTGTTTTCCTCATCAAAGAAGCCAACTGCAACACCAATTGCAACACCAACTGCAACACTTTGTTCGTTGGAAAGTCGATAGGAACACGCCATAATGAACGTTGACAAATAGACTGAATTCTAGCGGTAACATGAGGCTGCCTGAGTGTGTGTGCCTCGTGTACTTATGACACCGTTTCACGTGAGACTGTGTATCGCCGCATGCGGCGAGGTACGCCTCATCGTGAATGGGCCCTTTAAACTGGTATACACTGTGGGCCAAATTAAATGGGACCCTAATTCTTCTTGTAATAATTTCTTTATTACTCAACGATTTTTTACCGTTTTTGGGTATGTTGTACTTAAAACTATCCGAAATGAAAGCCTGGTTCAAATGTAGCAATATTCAACTGGCGTGCAAGAAAACGGGCATTTATTTAAAAACTGTGCATTTGAAGTCGTTGCAAATATTAGTCTAATAGTATAAAATTAAATGGGACCCTAATTTTTCTTGTAATAATTCCTTTATTACTCAACGATTTTTTCCCGTTTTTGAGTCTGTAACAGCTGTCATTTAAATGTTTTTTTGTTTTCAAAGCTGCCTTTAGAGCAATTTTTTTGTATTACCTACCTAATTCAAAACTGCTTATACGAAATCCGTGTAATGCTTTCACAAAAATGGCTATTTCAAACCTAAAACTTTTTAAATCTTTAAAATCTCATAGGAGTTGTTAGTCTAGATGCTTTTAAATATCTTTTACCTACTTTGTAAATTTTACACTATTAGACTAATATTTTCAACGACTTCAAATGCACAGTTTTAAATAAATGCCCCTTTATTTGCACGCCAGTTGAATATTGCTACATTTGAACCAGGCTTTCATTTCGGATAGTTTTAATTACAACATACCCAAAAACGGTAAAAAATCGTTGAGTAATAAAGAAATTATTACACGAAGAATTAGGGTCCCATTTAATTTGGCCCACAGTGTATGTATATATGTAGTATACGAATTTTAGTGATTTTCTAAAATATTCTTATTTTTGGTGAGCTGTACCAATTTTATTGAATATTTCATGTCTGTTTAATAACAACCAATATATTTTTTTAGTTTTGGGATTGGTTTATTAATATATCTGATGTCCAAATTCACTGGAAAAATCAGCCTACGTATGTATTATCTCAATTTGCATACTTATTTGGAGGGTTAGCAACATTACTACATGGTATTTTCCACTATAAAAAAACATTTCATACTTATATACTAAGTGAATACATTTTTTAGCAATTATTGGTGGAGGTCGTCTTCCATACTTATGGTTATCTACAGTAATTCATGGAATTGTTATCGAGTGTCTATCATATACTCTACCAGATGTCGACAATTTCTGGCATGCACAAACTCCAATCATATTTTTAGGACGCCGTTTTCCTTTACATATTATATTTTTATGTAAGTCAAAATTAATATACAGGGTGTAACCATGTTAAATACAGAGAATTAAGGATTCGATCACTATGGGATTCGATACATTTTTGAGAAATAAGTGATTTTTGCATTATGAACTTTTTTTCAAAGGCGTTTAGTTTCTAAGATACAAGACGTTGATATTTTCATTTGAAAAATGTTTTTGTGGTATAACTTTTGCATTTCTCAATATATTTATTCCACATTTGGTAGTCGTTTATGTTAAGCGAAATCCGACGAAATGGTAAAAAATAAGTGTTAAAAATATCACCAGTGGCGTAGATAGAGGGAACACAACCCCTTTATTTCTTTAAAACTTCTACGCCAATGGTCGATTGCAGTAAATCAATGTATTTTTATTTTTGAATTATTAACAGTTCTTCTACGAAAAGAACTTCTCGTATTTTTTTTATATTTTTGGACGGTAGTCTTCTGGTAAATTGAGTTCATATTTTGTTCCCATATCTCCTTTCTATACATTCTTTAATTCTTGTTTAGTTTCTTTTTGATTTTTTAAATTTGCTCAATTACTTTAGACTCAAATGAATGAAAATAATATTTACAACGGGACTTTTGATGATGGTTAGGCAGTTCTAACAACCATGTTTAAAAGTCACCTATTAAAGAATGTATAAATCAGAAGAGATATCAAAAATCTATCGAATCCTCAATTTTCTTCTATATTTAAAACGGTTACACCCCTCTGTATTTTATCCAATTTTGAACATGATATTTAATTATTAGAATTGCATTTTTCTAAATGTATATTTATGCTACGAACGTTGCTACTTAAAGAATCAAACCAAAGATATTGTTTTGTGTTGTGATTATTGTTTCGAATCACTGGGTGTACTGCTGTACCACATCTTTTTGAAATATTCACTTGAAGGTTAGAAATAAACTATAATAGCTTATTTCAAGTATATTTTTATTTACAATATTTACAAGAATACAATCTGGTTGTTGGTAGTTGAGAGCTCGTACTGTAATAATTTAGATTTAGCAAGATAACATATATATAGAAAATGAGAACAATAAAAATGACCATAAAGTGGTCAGATCCCTTCTTAAGTATTGGATATTC
The DNA here is from genome assembly GCA_963680705.1 of Rhagium mordax. Taxonomy (NCBI): domain Eukaryota; kingdom Metazoa; phylum Arthropoda; class Insecta; order Coleoptera; family Cerambycidae; genus Rhagium; species Rhagium mordax. The sequence goes on along the minus strand of OY796656.1, from coordinate 78,971,402 downwards.
CAGTAAAGGATTTTTTAATGGGGATTTTTCAGTAAATTTAATATTAAACTACATGCCTATGGTAATAAACTTTGGGTAAATGAGGGTTCGTATTTACGCAAGGTTTACTATGCCCTATATATAACCAATATCGGAAATACCTAAAACTAACTATAAACACATAAAACTTAAATAAACACATGGACGCTAAACATGCCGCCCGCTTTGAGAGACTGTGCTTTCAACTGATTTAATCTAATTAATTAATTATCTAATTACTTAAATTTAACACTTTGAGTTCATTCACAAATTGGAAGAACACACACTTTTGACACTGATCGTTTCATAACCAAACCACTGCTGATCATTACGGATACCACTCTGAATATTCCATCTTCCATCAGCTCCAGGGTGAAGTGCAACGACACGTCCAAGTTGCCATTTAAATGGCGGTAGATTGTCATCTTGGATAATTACCATGACCCCAGGTTTTAACAAATTGTTGATGTTTTTCTTCCACTTCGTTCGAATTTGCAATTCGCCTACGTATTCCTTACACCAACGTTGCCAAAAATGCTGGGTAATTTTCTGTATGTGTTGATATTTGCCCAATCTATTATTGGGTATTTCTAATAGATCGTTATCTGGTATAGAAGTAATTCTTCTACCAATTAAAAAATGTGCAGGGGTGAGGGGTTCGTAGTCATTAATGTCGGCAGAGAGAGGAGTAAGGGGACGGGAATTTAAAACAGCTTCAATTTGAGTCAATAAAGTGTAGTATTCTTCAAATGTTAAATGTGTATCACAAGCTACCCGTTTTAAGTGAAATTTTACTGATTTTACACCAGCCTCCCATAGACCTCCGAAATGAGGGGATCGCGGTGGTATAAAGTGCCACGATATATTGATTTTATTTAGTGAATTAGTTATTTCACTTTGATTCTCTGTTTTATGTAAAAAATCATATAATTCTGATAATTTTGAATCTGCACCTACAAAATTAGTACCATTATCTGAATAAATATTTAATGGCTGTCCACGTCTAGCCATAAATCTACGCAAGGTAGCTAAAAATGTTTCTGTACTCAAATCAGTAACTAAATCAAGGTGAACAGCCTTTGTGACTAGATACACAAAGATACAAATATATGCCTTTATTAGTTTGGAACCTCGACCCTTTTTATTTTGAATTAATATAGGGCCAGCATAATCCACACCACTGTTATAGAATGGTGGAGCGGGTTCTAAACGTGGTTTGGGTAAATTACCCATTATGGGATTAATGAATTTTGGGTTTGCTCGAAAGCATTTTACGCACTTGCGAATGACATTTTTAATCATATTTTTACCTGAGATGGGCCAGTATTTTTCTCGTAGAGATGCTAATAAGAGATTTGCGCCACAATGCAATAAACGCAAATGCTCATTTGTTATGATAAGGTAAGTTAATTGATGAGAAGACGGTAAAATAATAGGATGTTTTTTAGAATAATTAAAATTTGAATGATCTATCCGTCCGCCAACTCTTAAGATTTGATCGTCATCCAAGAAAGGATTAAGCGAAAGCAAGTTACTTTTATTTTCTATTGGCTTATTTTGCGATAAATTGTTTATTTCTGCAGGAAACGCTTCGAGTTGTGCTGTTTTAATTAATTTCTTGAATGCTAGGTTCAGCTCTTCAATTGTTAGAGGACCTGTTATTTTCTTTTTATTGCGATATTTAATATTGTTGGCGAATCTGAGGCAATAGGCAATTATGCGCTTTAATTTGTTTAAACATGAATATTTCTCGAATATGTTAAACTTATCAGGCTGCGTTGCGATATTTACGACAGTCCTAACCTCCAATGAGGTGCCTTCAATCTTTGAACTTTGTGAAGGCCATTTTGAGTTTGTTTCACCTAACCAAACAGGTCCATTCCACCATAAAGTTGCAGTCTCTATTTCGTCAGGATAGAGACCGCGCGTGATTAAATCTGAGGGATTTTCATGGGTGTTTATATGCCTCCATTTGTTAGCATCGCTTAAGTGTTGAATTTCCGCTACACGATTTGCTACAAAGGTCTTCCATTTATTTGGAGCCGTTCGGATCCAACTTAATGTGATTGTGGAATCGCACCAATAAAAAATATTATTAAATTTTATGTCAATATGTTCTATTACTTTGTTAGTTAATTGTGCTAACAGAACTGCACCGCACAGCTCAAGCCGTGGTAAAGTTACTCTTTTTAGTGGAGCAACACGCGATTTAGAACAGAGTAAGGTAGTTTGACTGTATCCTAACTTATCTATAGTTCTGACATATATGCAAGCGCCATATGCCTTTTCTGAGGCATCGCAAAAACCATGCAGTTCAATAGTTTGTGCATTTTTACAAAGAGCATGTCTGGGAATTCTTAAATCACGTAGGTTATGTAACTGATCTCGGAATCTTAGCCAAATTGTATTTAATTCAAGCGGTATAGCTTCGTCCCATGATAATTTATGCTGCCACAATTTCTGAATCAATAGTTTTGCATGAATAATTACGGGACTCAAAAGACCCAGAGGGTCAAAAATTTGCGCGGTTATAGAAAGTATAGATCTTTTAGTGATCTTAGATTGTTTAGAGAAATCTTCAATGGCATACATTAACTTATCCCGTGTTGGATCCCATAAAATACCGAGAGTTTTATTTTGAGAATTACTACCACTAAAATGAAATTGATGATTTTCTTGATCTATATTTGAGTTAATTTGTTTTAATAATTTAGCGCTATTTGAAGACCATTTGCGAAGTTCAAAACCCGCAGTTAATAATATTGTAGAAATTTTCTGTTGAATACTTATAGTTTCATCCAAGGAGTCAGAACCGGTTAATAAGTCATCAACATAAAAATCAGTTTCAATTATTTTAGTAATATTCGGATGTTCATCGCGATTTTCGATTGCCAGTTGTTTTAAACAACGCACTGCTAGAAATGAGGCAGATGCTGTCCCATAGGTTACGGTGTTTAATTCATAACAATTTAGCGGCTGGTTTTCATTTGGTCGCCATAATATTAGCTGAAATTTTCGTTGATTATTTTGTACCAATATCTGACGGTACATTTTCGCGATGTCCGCGGTTATCACATAGGTGTGTTTACGAAACCGTAACAATATAGAAAATAGATCGTCCTGTATAATAGGACCGACGTATTGTGTATCATTTAGAGATACTCCACTTGAGCTTTTTGCTGATCCGTCGAATACTACGCGAACCTTTGTAGTGAGACTTGTTTCCTTTATCACCGCGTGGTGAGGAAAATAATAATGCGGAGTAGAAATTAAGTCTTCGGATAATTTTTTCATATGACCTAAATCTTCATATTCTTTCAAGAATTGGCTGTCTTTGCCGAGTTTTCGCTCTAGTGAGTAGAATCTTTTTAAAGCAGATTCCCTAGAATCGCCAAGATCGACGATATTCTGCTTAAATGGTATATTTACAACAAATCGCCCTGTGTCGGTGCGTTTGGTGGTTTTCACGAAGTGTTCTTCGCAAATACGTTCATCGGCAGAATATTTATTATAATTATTTTCACACTCTTCGAGTGCCCAAAATTTTTCTAATTGCCTTTCAATTTTATTATCAACTTCAGTAGAAAAGTGAGTTAGTGAGTTATGCACATTGTGATTAACGTTATGTTGTATTAAATTTCCTCCTAGGATCCAACCTAACAACGTATTTTGCAATATGGGCTTGTCCTTTCCCAAATTATGTTGTCCGACGCAGAGTAATTCCCAGAATATGTTTGCGCCTAACAATATATCTACCTTTGCTGATATGTTACACTTTGGGTCAGCTAAACGAATATTTAAGGGTAAATTCAGCTCTGATAAGTTAAATGAATTTACAGGTAGGCAATTAGTAATTGTTTCTAAAATAAGACAAGAGAGATTTTTCTGATAATTATTTATGCAGGATTTGATTGACAGATTTGTTTTATAGTTAATACTTGACGTCAGTTGGCTAATACCAGAAATTGTGGAATTAACTCGAGTTTTTTGTAATCCTAAACGATTGCACAAATTATTAGTAAAAAAACTTGATTGAGATCCGGGATCTAGTAATGCTCTACAATAGTGAGTATTCCCGTATATATCAAAAACCGTAATGCTTGCGGTTGATAACAAAATTTGTGAATTAGTTGCACAATGATTTGTGTAAGAAATTTGAGCTGGTACATTTACATTAATTTCATCTAAATTAGCTGCATGATCGTAAGTTGGATCCCGACTTGGACCTGGTTGATTAATATCATCATGGGTATTATGTTCTACGTTATTTACATTGTCCACAATATGTAACAGTACATTGTGTTTTCTATTACATTTTCTACATGGCTGTAGGTTACAATCCTTTGTTACATGATTTTTCTTAAGGCAGTTTAAACATAATTTTAAACGTTTTGCCTCACTTATGCGCTGATTTACGCTTAGTTTTAAAAAATTCGCAATGATAGATTGTGTGAGAATTTTTGCAAAAGTTACAAGTCGCCTTATAGGTGCTTAAATAAGCATTGGTATTTTTATTATTTGTATTTCTATTATTAGATTTGTTGCTATTTGAAAGCAGCAGGGTTTGCCCTGATTTATTGGCTTCTAATGACCCAAGAAAATGACAACGCCTTTCAAGAAAGTCTAAAAGTTCTTGCAATGTAGGAAATTCTTTATCGGGTTTAAATGACTCCCATTCACGTCGAGTAAAATGACTGAATTTTGAAGTTATAATATAAATTAGCAAAGTATCTGCTGTGGGTTGTTCATAATTTTTTAGGGATTGCATAATTTTGCGTATTTCATCTAAAAGTCTTTGCAGTGATGGATATGAATCCTTCTGATTATATTCTAGATTAAAAAGTGCTTTTATATTATTCTGTACTATTAGTTTCTTATTCTCAAAACGCTTACACAATAATTCCCATGCTACTTTATAATAATTGTCAGAACATACCTTTAATGATTTTATTGCCTGAGCGGCTTCACCACTTAATGTAGAATTTAAATAGTAAAATTTTTGTACATCTGATAATTTAGAATTTTTGTGAATAAGAGAATCAAAGGAATCGCGAAACTCTAACCAGTTTTCAAATTCACCATTGAATGACGGTAACGTTATACTTGGTAAACGTAATAAACCCTCTCCCAAATCGAACTCGAGTTTAGCTGGCTTAATATCTTTAGATTTGTCATGCTCCTTTAAGAATTCCTCAATTTCATCTTTAATTGAGTAAAACTTATCTTCAAAGGTTATAAATTCTTTTTCATTATTTTTATCTTTAGATATTTTAATTATTTTTAAATAGACAGCGTTATACTCTGTCAACAAATTCCTATTAAAACGAGAATTTAATAGCCTTACTTCTTTTTGATCAATCGTTTCCTTAATTGATATTTGATTAAAATATGTTTCGAACCTTGTTAAGGCTGATTTTAAATGATCTCTTTCGATCTTTAAATCTTCTAATTCTGTCATATTGTTAACACAAATTGAAACTTAGTATAATGGGATAATGGAATAGGATAATGTATTAAGGAATGCACACTTACTTGACTGGGTATTTGGTTATGATTACAGCTGCTCTTCAGGGTTTATTGGTTGCTAAGTAGCACAGGTTTCTCGTTGTATTTTCTTGTAAGTTGTTGCACTGCTAATGTTGCACTCGTTCTTTGTAAATTGATGCACTGCTAATGTTGCACTCGTTTTTTGTGGATTTTTAATCCGGCTCGAAGGACCATGTTTTGTGTTGTGATTATTGTTTCGAATCACTGGGTGTACTGCTGTACCACATCTTTTTGAAATATTCACTTGAAGGTTAGAAATAAACTAGCTTATTTCAAGTATATTTTTATTTACAATATTTACAAGAATACAATCTGGTTGTTGGTAGTTGAGAGCTCGTACTGTAATAATTTAGATTTAGCAAGATAACATATATATAGAAAATGAGAACAATAAAAATGACCATAAAGTGGTCAGATCCCTTCTTAAGTATTGGATATTCCAGTAAAGGATTTTTTAATGGGGATTTTTCAGTAAATTTAATATTAAACTACATGCCTATGGTAATAAACTTTGGGTAAATGAGGGTTCGTATTTACGCAAGGTTTACTATGCCCTATATATAACCAATATCGGAAATACCTAAAACTAACTATAAACACATAAAACTTAAATAAACACATGGACGCTAAACAGATATTGTGTCAATTAAGATAAAAATTGTAGTAAGAAAGCATAGTATTCTAATATTGATAATGAGCGAATGAATAATTTTTTAAGGACTATTTTAATAACATCTACCACAAATATACATCTACATATAAAAATAGTTGACCCGTTGTAACACCTCCATACCATACCATAATTATTGCATATCGGCCCAGCCGGTAATAAAATTCTTTGAAAAATGGGTTACTCGGTTATAGTCAATAATACAATAGTATCTACATTACATACCGAGCTGGGAGGTAGGTACTTCATTACAGCCGAGGGTTGACATCTGACAGAGGCGCGTAGCGCCGAGGTCAGATGTAAACGCGAGGCTGTAATGAAGACGACCAGCGAGGTATGTATACTATTTTATTCACATTCATTGTATAATAACATAATCTCAGCATACAATTTTTTTATTTAATTGAATAGATAGTGAATGAGAATTAGGAAATTATGCAAAATAAGTACGTAGGCTGCAGTGATAAAAGTTGAGCGTTGCTAGGAAACGGGCATTAAGGCTCTTCTGTCAAATAAATTAGGTTATTTCCACAAGTGCCTATTTATTATCAATAATTTCTGTTAAATTCACTCAAAATTCTACAACAAAAGGTTTAATTCTGATCATTTGTGACTTAGAGAGTGTAGGTACTCCACCAAATTTTAAAGCTGCTGCACAAAAGACAACCAGAAGATTTGCTGCCGCAAAGTGACGTTTAACTTGCCGGAAAAGTGACGTTTAACTAGCCGGTAAAGCTACTTTACTGCCTCCCAACTTTTTATAAGCTGGCAATTGAAGCACTACATATATGATTGTGAATAAAAGACATTTACAACTTTTGTTATGAAAAGCAATTAATAAAATATAGTACCACAGTTACAGGGATCCTTGCGCTCTGCCCCGATTTATAAAGTTGTAACTTGTTATTTCCAGTGCGGAAAGTTAAATATTGGGTAAAGCGTAATATACGTGTGACATTATCACCCAACGATTATAGACAAGAAGGATAGCTCAGTTAGACAGATCTCTTACCCAAGGTCGAAAGCCGTGACGTCACCATCGCACTTCATTTAAAGACGCACTTCATTTAAAATGTACGGAGACACGTTGTCTTTTTTTAAATTACGCTGTTTTAAATCATTTTTTATTTTTAGATTAAAAAGTATGTTTTAGATCTTTAAAATGAGCATTCAATCAAGAAGACAATTAAACATATTATCTGAAGTTTGTATGAGTAATAAATTATTAGAATTTTAGTTTTAGTCAGACTATTTATAATAGCCGTTTTATTATAAAATATTTATTAAATGAAACATATAATTTGAGAAAAATATTCATATTTAAAAACAAGTAGAGGTAGGTAAGTACCTACCTTCCTTTTAAACACGCGTAATAGCGATTTCAAATATATTTTTTTTAATAGAATAAAATAGCAAAATAAATTTTACTATTCAGCCTAAATCCTCTAATGTCTTAAAAAGACATAAATACTCTTTTCAGAGCTTATTTGCAAACTATCTACATTTAACTGATAAAAATTTGGTCAGTACTACGAATGTAGAAAGCAAATAATTTAATAATTGCAATAAGCCCCACCAGACGGATTAATCCAAATAAGGACTCCCTCTGTTACCAGGCAGTGCAAGTCACCAACCCATGGACCGGTTTCTGGCTTATTAGCCTTCATCAGCATGGTATAGGCAACTCACACTGCACGATAACAAAGGGACTCCAGATCTTGTCAACATCGATCGACTAGAAGTCGGTAAGATGCGAATGTGGACCGTGGGGCCCTCTGGTGAAACTTATTGCAATGTGGATTTTGCCCAGACTAGGCTCGTATGAAAGAAATGAAATCCAAAGAAGTCAGAAATCCATAGAGGTAAACTTTAATAGAATAAAATAGCAAAATAAATTTTACTATTCAGCCTAAATCCTCTAATGTCTTAAAAAGACATAAATACTCTTTTCAGAGCTTATTTGCAAACTATCTACATTTAACTGATAAAAATTTGGTCAGTACTACGAATGTAGAAAGCAAATAATTTAATAATTGCAATAAGCCCCACCAGACGGATTAATCCAAATAAGGACTCCCTCTGTTACCAGGCAGTGCAAGTCACCAACCCATGGACCGGTTTCTGGCTTATTAGCCTTCATCAGCATGGTATAGGCAACTCACACTGCACGATAACAAAGGGACTCCAGATCTTGTCAACATCGATCGACTAGAAGTCGGTAAGATGCGAATGTGGACCGTGGGGCCCTCTGGTGAAACTTATTGCAATGTGGATTTTGCCCAGACTAGGCTCGTATGAAAGAAATGAAATCCAAAGAAGTCAGAAATCCATAGAGGTAAACTTTAATAGAATAAAATAGCAAAATAAATTTTACTATTCAGCCTAAATCCTCTAATGTCTTAAAAAGACATAAATACTCTTTTCAGAGCTTATTTGCAAACTATCTACATTTAACTGATAAAAATTTGGTCAGTACTACGAATGTAGAAAGCAAATAATTTAATAATTGCAATAAGCCCCACCAGACGGATTAATCCAAATAAGGACTCCCTCTGTTACCAGGCAGTGCAAGTCACCAACCCATGGACCGGTTTCTGGCTTATTAGCCTTCATCAGCATGGTATAGGCAACTCACACTGCACGATAACAAAGGGACTCCAGATCTTGTCAACATCGATCGACTAGAAGTCGGTAAGATGCGAATGTGGACCGTGGGGCCCTCTGGTGAAACTTATTGCAATGTGGATTTTGCCCAGACTAGGCTCGTATGAAAGAAATGAAATCCAAAGAAGTCAGAAATCCATAGAGGTAAACTTTAATAGAATAAAATAGCAAAATAAATTTTACTATTCAGCCTAAATCCTCTAATGTCTTAAAAAGACATAAATACTCTTTTCAGAGCTTATTTGCAAACTATCTACATTTAACTGATAAAAATTTGGTCAGTACTACGAATGTAGAAAGCAAATAATTTAATAATTGCAATAAGCCCCACCAGACGGATTAATCCAAATAAGGACTCCCTCTGTTACCAGGCAGTGCAAGTCACCAACCCATGGACCGGTTTCTGGCTTATTAGCCTTCATCAGCATGGTATAGGCAACTCACACTGCACGATAACAAAGGGACTCCAGATCTTGTCAACATCGATCGACTAGAAGTCGGTAAGATGCGAATGTGGACCGTGGGGCCCTCTGGTGAAACTTATTGCAATGTGGATTTTGCCCAGACTAGGCTCGTATGAAAGAAATGAAATCCAAAGAAGTCAGAAATCCATAGAGGTAAACTTTAATAGAATAAAATAGCAAAATAAATTTTACTATTCAGCCTAAATCCTCTAATGTCTTAAAAAGACATAAATACTCTTTTCAGAGCTTATTTGCAAACTATCTACATTTAACTGATAAAAATTTGGTCAGTACTACGAATGTAGAAAGCAAATAATTTAATAATTGCAATAAGCCCCACCAGACGGATTAATCCAAATAAGGACTCCCTCTGTTACCAGGCAGTGCAAGTCACCAACCCATGGACCGGTTTCTGGCTTATTAGCCTTCATCAGCATGGTATAGGCAACTCACACTGCACGATAACAAAGGGACTCCAGATCTTGTCAACATCGATCGACTAGAAGTCGGTAAGATGCGAATGTGGACCGTGGGGCCCTCTGGTGAAACTTATTGCAATGTGGATTTTGCCCAGACTAGGCTCGTATGAAAGAAATGAAATCCAAAGAAGTCAGAAATCCATAGAGGTAAACTTTAATAGAATAAAATAGCAAAATAAATTTTACTATTCAGCCTAAATCCTCTAATGTCTTAAAAAGACATAAATACTCTTTTCAGAGCTTATTTGCAAACTATCTACATTTAACTGATAAAAATTTGGTCAGTACTACGAATGTAGAAAGCAAATAATTTAATAATTGCAATAAGCCCCACCAGACGGATTAATCCAAATAAGGACTCCTTCTGTTATCAGGCAGCGCACATCACCATGCTGATGAAGGCTAATAAGCCAGAAACCGGTCCATGGGATGGTGGCGTGCGCTGCCTGATAACAGAAGGAGTCCTTTTTTGGATTAATCCGTCTGGTGGGGCTTATTGCAATTATTAAATTATTTGCTTTCTACATTCGTAGTACTGACCAAATTTTTATCAGTTAAATGTAGATAGTTTGCAAATAAGCTCTGAAAAGAGTATTTATGTCTTTTTAAGACATTAGAGGATTTAGGCTGAATAGTAAAATTTATTTTGCTATTTTATTCTATTAAAGTTTACCTCTATGGATTTCTGACTTCTTTGGATTTCATTTCTTTCATACGAGCCTAGTCTGGGCAAAATCCACATTGCAATAAGTTTCACCAGAGGGCCCCACGGTCCACATTCGCATCTTACCGACTTCTAGTCGATCGATGTTGACAAGATCTGGAGTCCCTTTGTTATCGTGCAGTGTGAGTTGCCTATACCATGCTGATGAAGGCTAATAAGCCAGAAACCGGTCCATGGGTTGGTGACTTGCACTGCCTGGTAACAGAGGGAGTCCTTATTTGGATTAATCCGTCTGGTGGGGCTTATTGCAATTATTAAATTATTTGCTTTCTACATTCGTAGTACTGACCAAATTTTTATCAGTTAAATGTAGATAGTTTGCAAATAAGCTCTGAAAAGAGTATTTATGTCTTTTTAAGACATTAGAGGATTTAGGCTGAATAGTAAAATTTATTTTGCTATTTTATTCTATTAAAGTTTACCTCTATGGATTTCTGACTTCTTTGGATTTCATTTCTTTTATATTTTTTTTATTTATAATTATGATAATATTAACACAATGATAATTATTAATAATAAGAAAATAAGAAAGGAATAATAATTATAGATATGTAATACTTAAATAATATAACATTAGGTATAGTTATTATAGGCGTTTTAGAAAATTTGAACGGTAGATACCAGTGGATCCACGCCGGTAAATTGCGGTTAAACAGTTCATTAACCGGTTGAGTTGTTATTTTAGAACTGCTTGAAATGTGACAGATAATAAAAGATAAATATTTGAAATTGGAAAATGGATAATTGTGGAACATTAATATTGTCAACTGCAATAGAAATAATTGACAATGATGAAGACGAACTTATACACGGTGGTGAATTTTTCGATGCCCACCATTGGTATTTTGGAAACTATAAGATATAGAGAATCGGTTAAATTAGGCAAAAGTTGCTCTATTTTATGCTCTACAATTTCCTGCCAAGAAATACTGGATATCTTGATTCGTTCGCGGTTTATCCTGAAAAAATTGAAAATCGTGATTTCAAAACAAAATTAATATCTTCTCTCTCTTCATTCATGCGAATTTAATGAAAGTTGGCAAGGATATATTTTTGACTACTATCAATTGAATGGCGTTGACAGAAATTTTCTAAGCCTTCTAGATTTTGAGCAACGATAGTCAACTTTTTTTTTCTTATGGCCGCCATATTGGATTTTTACACCATTAGTTAGAGAAAATAATTCTCTTTTCACCTATGTCACCAAAATAGTCTGATTTTTTAAAAACATGTTGATATTCGAATTAATGTAAAAATAATTTATAAAATCCAGTATGCTTTGGAAAAATAATTGCAAGCAACATTTTAATCCAGACGCTATTATTAAATTGTACCGTCGTAAAAAAAATTACAGAAAAATGCCAGCTTAATTAAGCTCCTATTAAATATTACAAACAATTAATTTAATTATTAAAGAGTCAAGAAAACAAATAATACTTTTTTATTTTATAAATTGTTTGTAATATTTAATAGGAGCTTAATTAACCTGGCATTTTTCTGTAATTTTTTTACGAGTGTACAATTTAATAATAGCGTCTGGATTAAAATGTTGCTTGCAATTATTTTTCCAAAGCGTACTGGATTTTATAAATTATTTTTACATTAATTCGAATATCAACATGTTTTTAAAAAATCAGACTATTTTGGTGACATAGGTGAAAAGAGAACTATTTTCTCTAACTAATGGTGTAAAAATCCAATATGGCGGCCATAAGAAAAAAAAAGTTGACTATCGTTGCTCAAAACCAAGAAGGCTTAGAAAATTTCTGTCAACGCCATTCAATTGGTAGTAGTCAAAAATATATCCTTGCCAACTTTCATTAAATTCGCATGAATGGTAAGAAGATATTATTATTTTTTTGAAATCGCGATTTTCAATTTTTTCAGGATAAACCGCGAACGAATATTACGAATATCCAGCATTTCTTGGCAGGAAAGGTAAATGTTGAGATAACGGAATCTCCGATTTTCGGAATTTTTTTGCTTTTAACATACGTAGTTTTGTCTCCTGAACAATAAATTCTAAAAAAAAATCGCCGCTCGTCAACAGTTTTCGAGATATTTGGCCCCAAAGTCTCTGAAAGTTGTATTTCTCCACTGCCATAATCACTTATTTTCACCAAATTTTCATTTTATGCTTATGAACACCTCTAATACAGACTTATTTAAACACTTTTAAATAGTTTCAACACATTTATTCCAATCAATAACTATTTTTTTAACCTTCTTATAAAAGCCATGAAAACATAACCTAAAATTTCAAACAACACTAAGATCATTCGAGGTTATGATAGTGCCGTAAGATCTAGGGTACGGCATAAAACGAATATGTTCCTTCTTTAACATAAAAAGATACTGCACCCGCCCGCCCCCGGGCGGGCGGGTGCAGTATATTTTTATCGTTTTATCTCAAAGAAGGAACATATTAGATTTATGCGTATTCTAGATTTCAAACATTACAAGTTCCGCGAATAAAACGAATATGTTCCTCTTTATATCAAAGAAGGAACATATTCGTTTTATACCGTACCCTAGATCTTACGGCACTATCATAGCCTCGAATGATCTTAGTGTTGTTTGAAATTTTAGGTTATGTTTTCATGGCTTTTATAAGAAGGTTCAAAAAATAGTTATTGATTGGAATAAATGTGTTGAAACTATTTAAAAGTGTTTAAATAAGTCTGTATTAGAGGTGTTCATAAGCATAAAGTGAAGAATTTGGTGAAAATAAGTGATTATGGCAGTGGAGAACTACGACTTTCAGAGACTTTGGGGCCAAATATCTCGAAAACTGTTGACGAGCGGCGATTTTTTTTAGAATTTATTGTTCAGGAGACAAAACTACGTATGTTAAAAGCAAAAAAATTCCGAATACGGAGATTCCGTTATCTCAACATTTACCGCAGGAAATTGTAAAGTATAAAATAGCGCAACTTTTGTCTAATTTAACCGATCCTCTATATCTTATAGTTTCCGAGATACCAATGGTGGGCATCGAAAAATTAACCACAGTGTATGTCTAAATTTGACGCGTAAATTACTTGCTTACCGCAATGATCAACTCAAATCGACGATCCAGGCGGTGCATAGATTCGGTAGGTACCGGTAGATGTAATGTAATTTATGAACATGGAATAAATTCACCGATCACATTGGTCGCGTTCATCACAGTGAGCGATCAGTGAGCGCCGAGTAAATTAACAGATAGAAAATAGATCAAGTGGAAATTACTTATGAGTACGAACATATGTTATATATAGTTGTTGTAACCGATACTCTGCATAAGAGATTACAAAGCAGTAAGTTTTTTTTATCGTGACAAACGTAAATATATTTTTTGTTCGACCGACCAGAAGATACACCCTTCTGGAGAATTTTTCCGCCAGAAATGAACATTTCATAAGAGACTGGCAAAAGCTTTTACCGATTCCTGTTCTCTTTTCCGATTCATGAAGTATTAACGTTCATAATTATTGTGTATTTAACATAAATACAACAAAATAATTTATCCCACAATATTTAATGTCTAAATCATTTTCCTCTGCAATAAATAGCGCTAATTGATCGTCGTCCATTTTTTCATAGAGTAAAATTCGCAATTCAAATATACAAAAGTTTCACTATTCTGACATCTGACACACAAGTGACTCAAGATCTTAAAACTTTTGACAGACCACAGCGGTGGAAAACAAGCAGGCGGTAATTACAGGAACCCGATCCATTGTCTAAGCATGCGCTAAAAGACGATAAAATAGGAATCGCCTATATCTTATATAACTGAACTTATTATTTCTTTACTCGCAATTTGTCAGTCGTGTGATAGCCCAGCGGAGACGAGCCGGCTTGGCAAGCAGATGGTTCCGGGTTCAAATCCGGCACGTTCTTGTTTTTTTTTTTATTAAATGCATCAGGCATGATAAAAGAATTTTTTTTTATTAGATTAAAGGAATTTTTTTTTTTATGAAGAGGTCTATTGCAAGTTAGAAGCCGGAGGCGATAGCCGGAGGCAGGTTAGATATGTGTGTTATTCCCCTGATAAAGGATTTTTTTTAAATTAGATTAAAGGAATTTTTTTTTATAATAGGTCTAGTATGCGAGTTAGAAGCCGGAGGCGATAGCCGGAGGCAGGTTAGATATGTGTGTTATTCCCCTGATAAAGGAATTTTTTTTATTAGATTAAAGGAATTTTTTTACTGTTCACTTTGGCGCAAAGACAAGTAGGCAACACATCAGACAGCGCGCCGTCTTGGCGCATGCGCTGTCATGGATCGGGTTCCTGCAATTACCGCCGTCTTAGAAAACACGGTTCAGCACACAACTGATCAGTCACGTGATGATAATTGATCGCTAATATATCGCTACTTCGTGATGAACGCGACCATTATCGAACGACAGTGATACATACCGGTATATACCGTTCCTTTTTTCGAAAACGCCTACTAATAGTTATTTATGTATCAAGGCATTAAAGTTCATCTTTTTATCATGAATGTGTTTGTTGGCCGAGCCAAATAAACCACATGAGTGATAAAAAGGAACTGATGCTGATGTGCACATTACATTTTTTTTTAAATCCAGAAACTGTGAAATTAAGATTAATTAAGTCTATATTCAGTGACGTTAAGAAATGTCATAATTATTTTAAAATTTTAAGTGACATTAGGAAATGTCATAATTATTTTTAAATGTCAAATCGGAATAATTTTTTGTAGAAAAACTATTTTTAGCAATTATAATAGTGATAATACAATTCTGAATTTAAAAAACTGTATTTATTTACCTTTTATTACAAGACAATTATTATCATAAGCAATACAAAATTTATGTTTACGTTTATCTGTCACCGCCGCCAACTACAAAAATCGTACAGTAATGGATTACTTTAATGACTATTTCTATCACTTGACGGTACTTTAATGCCGATTTAAAAAAAAAAGTATTTATTGTTATAGTTCATGTAAAAAGGTTTTACTTTCTTCCACAATGGATATCAAAGCAAAAAAAATAACTATTTATTTTGTGGGTGAGCTTAGGGTAAGAATAACTATACACTGAAGCGTTTTGATTTAGTTTTATTGTAATACCGAATATCGAAGTGTTCACTACAAATGCTGGAGACAGACTAACTAGTAAGAGTAGTAAGTAACATGAAATATTAAAAGGTACCTACCTAACCTCGGGAATGGTAATTAGAGCAAGGATGCCTAAGCTGGTTGTCAACATTCTAGGTTCGTGGAAAAGAGGTATAAGGAATTACCCAATTATGGAATAATCTTATAGTTTAGGCAGGTAGGATGAAAGAACTGTTTATGTGCAATTGTTAGACACGAAATGGTTAACAGGGATTTCTTAATTGAGGTATTCGGAGAAGGCTAAGGAATTGTTATGATGTTAGGCTCTAAACGTTATAAACTAATATACATTTACATACAGAGGGAATGTTGGAAATTCCTAATGCTTAAATGCCATATTTACAAGTATAAACTATCAACAGTGTGTTCCTTCTAAACCTGAACAATTTATAGTGTTTCAAAGTACAGAGTAGTGGAGACGTCTGTCACCACAATTTAACTGATATTAAAGTTTAGTATAGGTATTGATGTTTAAACAAACAACAAATTATTTATTGAAAAAAAAAATTATTATTAAAATGTATTTTAATATGAATAAATAATAATAATAATAATAATAAACGACTTTATTATAAAAGTATACAGAATACTAATACAATGGGCGAAGTTTAGCCAGTTTTACCCGGCTACTCTTACACTTAACCCGGTAAATTAGTAATATATTTAATAACTTAATAAAACAAAATGAGAAACTACATATAATGGAAAACTATAAACTAAGAAAATTACTTATTAAATACCTACTTATTTATATGTATCCAGACGTATTATAACCTTCAAAAATATCAATTTTGAAAAGAAACTAAAACTAACAAGCAGTTAAATTATACTAAATTAAATTAAATTAAATTAAATTGCTCATTTAACAAGATCTTTTTCATTTTAATTTTAAAACTGTTGACAGATAAATTTTTAACTTCATCTGACAACTTGTTGTAAAGATGTGCAGCACAATAAGAAAAACTTTTTTTAAAAAATGCAGTCTTATGTCTAGGAACATGTAATAAATGAGAGGTTCTAATAGTTCTTGAATGTATACTGGATCTAGATTTAAGACGAGTAAAGAGATAAAAAGGAGTAGAAGATTGAAGTATTCGGTGAACATACACAAGAAAATGTAATTTTCGGCGATTATCCATGTTTAACCAGTTGAGCCGAACATATGTATGAGATATGTGATCAAATTTTCTCAGGCCACAAATAAATCGGCAGCAGGTATTTTGTAATCTTTGAATGCGCAGTTTATCAAAATTATTTAAGCAATTACCGTACACAACATCGCAGTAGTTAAAACCCGATAGTACTAACGATTCGCTGAGTTTTTTTCTTAAATCTAGATCTAAAAGTTGTCTGCTAGCATATAATAATTTTAATGCACCATAAGCCTTAGATATTAAAGAATTAACATGTTGGGAAAATTTTAATCTATTGTCAATAAAGAGACCTAGATTTTTTGCACAGATCTCGTTTAATAAGGGTTTATTATCAATTTGAATGTGAAAATTATCTAGGTTTTTATTTGAGCCAAACATAATAAGCTTACATTTGCTAGGATTCAACTTTAGGTTATGCTCTAAGGATTCATTTTTAATAATGTCAAGGTCAGAATTAAGATGTTGCTCAGCAGTGCCTGAATCTCGATAGAAAAAATTGAGGTAAACCTGGGCGTCATCTGCATAAGCCTGAACATTACATATTTTAGCAGAGCGTAAAATATCAGTTGTGTATATAGAAAACAGTAAGGGCCCAAGTACAGATCCTTGGGGTACACCTGAGAGGACTGAAATACTGCTAGAACAATCGTTATTAAATGAAACCTTTTGGGTTCTGTTTGTCAGGTATGATTTTATGAAAGACACCGATACCTCAGAAAGGCCGTAATATTCTAATTTTGCACACAACAAATCATGACTGATGGTGTCAAATGCCTTCGAAAAATCTAGCATGACGACAGCAGTTAACTTTTTATTATCAATATCCGCACAAATATCATCAGTCACTCTCGTCAGTGCAGTTGCTGTACTGTGGCCCTTTCTGAAGCCTGACTGGTGTTGATCAATAATATTGAAATCAGATGCATATCTATATAGCTGTTGATAGACGACTTTCTCTAAAATTTTGGATATTATAGGAAGTATGCTAATAGGTCGTAAATCAGATAGAGATTGAACATTATTGGTTTTGGGCAAAGGTATAATACGTGCTTCCTTCCATGACTCTGGAAAATAACCCTTTTCTAGGCAGCAATTGATGATGTGGGTAATAAAAGCATCTATATGAGGACTACAATATTTAATCATATTGAGGGAAATACCATCTGAACCTGTTGCATTTGTTTTCAACTCATTTAAAATATTATGTATAGTTTCGACGTTAACAAACTCAAAAGTACAGGTATTATCTGTAAAAGAATTATTTTCATAGTACTGAATTTTGTTAAGACTATCATTATTTGAAAATGATGAGGCAAAAAAGTCATTAATTTCAGAGGGTGTAAACAAATCAACAGGTATTTCATCTTTTTTGGTTTTTTTATATTGAAATTTTTTAAAACGGCCCAAGTATTTTTTATATTGCCCTGCTCACAAATGGTATTAATATATTTTTTCTTTTCTTTTCGAGTGGCAGTAAGAGTACGATTTCTGAGATTCTTATAAATTTGAAAGTCTGTAGGATTTCTTGTTTTTTTAGATTTTTCATAAGCTTTATCTCGTTCTTTTATCATAGTTAGCAAATCATCAGTTAACCAAGGTGATTTTGGCTTACTTACCCTCACCTCTTTTAAAGGAGCGTGTTTGTCAAATACGTCTATCATATAATTAGTGAGTAGCTTAACCTTGGTATCGATATCAGTACATCTGAAAATGTTATGAAAAGGCACGTTTACAAGTTCTCCGTAAAATAGATCAGAGTTAAAATTATGAAAATCACGAAATCTAATTATCTTTTGTTTAGGTTTACAACATTTAGTTTTTAGTTCACAAAAAACCAGTTTGTGGTCAGATATATGATCACAATTTATTGTTCCACTGCTATTTACTAAGTTTTTGTCTGAAACAAAAATGGGATCTAATAGGGTAGAGGTACCATTTCCCGATACTCTAGTAGGTTCATTTATTATTTGTTCGAAATTATAGGCTTCTAGAGTGTTTGAAAGTATATTATCTAAATTAAATAAATTGACATTAAAATCTCCCAAACATAAAATATCATCTACTGTAGGAACTATAATAGATAAAACTTGTTCGATATAGTCAATACCGTCCCTAAGGTTGGTATTAGGTGGCCGGTAAATGATACCTACTGCTATAGTTTTTGTGTGAATTTTTAGCTTCAACCATAGACTTTCGATCGAACTGTTATTTTGTATGCCTACATTTATGACCTGAGTATTAATTTGATCATTTACATAGGCACCTACACCCCCTCCTCTTGTTACTCGATCACAACGAAATAGTGTATATCCACGTATATTAATAAGATCAGAGTCTAGATTTTCTGTCAACCACGTCTCTGTGACACCTACTAAATTAAAATTATTAGATAATACCAGGTTATTAAACTCGTTGAATTTGCTGATAAGAGATCTTACATTTAAATGAGCAATTTTTATGTTATCCCACATGTTTATTAAAATGCAATTAAAATTAATTTAGAAAAAAAAGGAAATATAGTTAAACTCATTAAAGTTACAGTCAGTTCGTCGCTGTTTTTACTTAAACTTCTTATATTGGTATGATACAGTTTAAAACTCTTTACTTCATTTCCAAAAAGAACTTTACATTCATTTATACTCTCAGCAACATTTGTTTTGATTGTTACCGGTCTAAAATCTCTTATGTAAGGGTCCATTTTACATTAACTGTTATTCATTTATTTATTTTTCATACACTATTTTATATTTGTATTTCCAAAAATTCAAGTACCAACATGAATATTATTTTATTTTTAGAAAAATTTATATGGAGATAATAATAAATTTACAATAAAGTAAATAAAATCCTCATGATTAACACAATTAATTTTAAATAATAATCTAGCAATAATAATAATAACAATAATAGTAAATAATACTTATAGTGGCTATTTATTTAGAAGGATACCTTTCTTACTTCTTGTTAAGATCACCTCCCCATAACTTTTCCTTAATTCACTTCTGTTTCTTTGTTTTTCTATATTAGTTTGTGGATTGCCGTGTTGCCTATTTTTATTTTCTCTTATAGTGGAGTAAAATCCGCCCGAAATTATGCACTTGGGTGACCCCTGGCGTAGAACCAGATGAGACCTTTACCATTTTGTAGGGCATGTTTTGGGGCATATGTGGTGTGATCTACAACTTTTTTTAGTAGGGCACTTTTTTTTAAATGGCCTTAGAGTGCGTTATCTGCACAATTTGAAATCATGTGTTTTTTGGCGCATACATCGCCATTAAAAAAAAACGGCTAGACTTACCGCCCTGAAATTTTAACCACTTGTGCACAAAACCTAAGCGCTTCGAATGGTATAAACCTTTTTTTGGTAATACATCTATATATTACCCAAAAAAATACGTAAAGTCAAAACTTCCAAGATTATGCATGAAGAACTTCGATATGCGGTTAGCTATGTGAAATATTCAAAATTTATATATATATATGCAGTTAATGAAATGTAGCCTAGATATTGAAAAAGTTTTTAAAAAAAAGTTTGAGTTGATATCTGTAACAGTTTTCGAGTTATCGAATTTTTAAAAAACGCTCGGGTTTACACGGAGTGAAATATTACGGCGCGCTCAGGCTTATGGCATACATACAGGTGCCTCTCATGCAGCAAGTAGTCGATACCTCGGTCGATACCTATTATTTTAATGATTAAATGACGACCATTATTATGAATTTGAATATTTTTTGAGAAAACTGTGCATTCTGTGACTATTCAGACTTTATTTACTGTGTTAGTTCGAATATTAGTTAGGATATTTTCTATTAATCATAGTGCTTAGGTGTAAGACAATTTTATTATTAGTGTTTGACGGCGAATTGGTAAAAAACTATTGAGTATGTGTATGCTGTGGTTGTCTTAAAAGTTGATTAGAGAAACATAATTATTTTAGCTTTAAAATGTCGGAATGCTTAATTTGTGGTGCTCCATGTCACCCTTCAAGGAATAATAGTGTCAATAAACCCACACAAAGAGGCCTTTTAAAAATTGTTAAAGTCGCTGAGCGAAGACAAGACAAATTTTCAGTAAATATACTTAAACAAAAAAAAAGTATTCTAAGTGGTAATAGAAATTTCAAGTACCACGTCGCATGCAGAAGTTCATATAATAGTCAAGCAAATATAAATAAAGCCATAGTAAATAATAACTGTGCGAGTATCGCGAGCTGCAGCACTTCCAATTTGCGTGTTTCCAGGAAAGATGGATTTGAAATCAGAAAAATGTGTGTGTTCTTCCCAAGACGTGAAGTAAATTCTATTTCTCCTTTAAATTTGTTTTTTAATTTAGATGCTTTTATTGTTGATTTTCCACTAAATGCTGCAGCACTATTGTATTTATTCAAAAGGACATTTAAGGTAATAATTTGACTATTTTGTATTACGTGCTCTTGAACATAATTTACAATTTCTAAAAATATTTCATTTCCAAGTGTTTGTGTTGATTCCGATGCTCGATCAACACTTATATAGCCAAATTTCAGAATTTATATTTCTTTCTGATATATAGTGTCCATAACAGGACTTATGATACCTACTTGGCATCATAGGCAAACAGATCGGAAATATTAGCTAATCTTGATATCATTTCAAAGTCACTTTTTTTCTTTGCAGCATCTAAAATTTTAAGTCTCGTCTGTTTTCCTGAGCCTGTTCACAGATACAAATAAAAAATAATTACTGTCAGTTAAATATACAGGGTGTCAAAATTTACACATGTACCTATTCTACATAAAAAACAATGCTTCGTTTCAGAGTTACAGGGTGCTGAAGAAGTTTTAATTTTTGAAATTAATTCATTCAAATTCGGTACATAGAATGATTTGGAGTACATAGCATTTCAAAACATTTATTAAACAAAATAACCTTGTCTTTTAAAAAAATAAACCTGTAAATTTTGACTTAGGCTTCCTGAGACACTCTGTACATACCCACATTACCTACATATAAAAAAAAATTAAATAATGAATGGTGTAAAATATACTTGAACTTCTATAAAAATAAAAGCTAAATCGTCACCTGTCTGTATGGAAATTAGTTTTTCTTGTTTCTTTTTTCCTTGCCGCTTACAGAACACACATTTTTCTGATTTCAAATCCATCTTTCCTGGAAACACGCAAATTGGAAGTGCTGCAGCTCGCTATACTAGCACAGTTATTATTTACTGTGGCTTTATTTATATTTACTTGACTATTATATGAACTTCTGCATGCGACGTGGTACTTGAAATTTCTATTACCACTTAGAATACTTTTTTTTTGTTTAAGTATATTTACTGAAAATTTGTCTTGTCTTCGCTCAGCGACTTTAACAATTTTTAAAAGGCCTCTTTGTGTGGATTTATTGACACTATTATTCCTTGAAGGGTCACATGGAGCACCACAAATTAAGCATTCCGACATTTTAAAGCTAAAATAATTATGTTTCTTTAATCTACTTTTAAGACAACCACAGCATACACATACTCAATAGTTTTTTACCAATTCGCCGTCAAACACTAATAATAAAATTGTCTTACACCTAAGCACTATGATTAATAGAAAATATCCTAACTAATATCCGAACTAACACAGTAAATAAAGTCTGAATAGTCACAGAGTACAGAGTGCACAGTTTTCTCAAAAAATATTCAAATTCATAATAATGGTCGTCATTTAATCATTAAAATAATAGGTATCGACCGAGGTATCGACTACTTGCTGCATGAGAGGCACCTGTATGTATGCCATAAGCCTGAGCGCGCCGTAATATTTCACTCCGTGTAAACCCGAGCGTTTTTTAAAAATTCGATAACTCGAAAACTGTTACAGATATCAACTCAAACTTTTTTTTAAAAACTTTTTCAATATCTAGGCTACATTTCATTAACTGCATATATATATAAATTTTGAATATTTCACATAGCTAACCGCATATCGAAGTTCTTCATGCATAATCTTGGAAGTTTTGACTTTACGTATTTTTTTGGGTAATATATAGATGTATTACCAAAAAAAGGTTTATCCATTCGAAGCGCTTAGGTTTTGTGCACAAGTGGTTAAAATTTCAGGACGGTAAGTCTAGCCGTTTTTTTTTAATGGCGATGTATGCGCCAAAAAGCACATGTTTTCAAATTGTGCAGATAACGCACTCTAAGGCCATTTAAAAAAAAGTGCCCTACTAAAAAAAGTTGTAGATCACACCACATATGCCCCAAAACATGCCCTACAAAATGGTAAAGGTCTCATCTGGTTCTACGCCGAGGGTCACCTACCCCTAGAAAGAAGCGAGTTAGACCGGCGATTTTACTCCACTATTAACGCTGCACTGGTTTGGTTACGCTTAGTAACTGTATCTTCTTCTTCTATGAGTTCTATGTCTATTTCTTGTACATCATTATCGCTATCTTCCACTGAACTACTTTCCAATTTTTTCAAATCTGTCACTGTATAATACTCGTTATTTATAAGCAGCTTGTTGCCTTTTAGTGTGGCATCATACTCTTGTGCCCGTGCTTCTTTCAAATGCTTCCTTAATATTTTCTGTTCCTGTCTGTCTTCATAACACAAGTCATTAGCGATTGATAGTCCACTTTCTTTCAGTTTTTTTAATTTTTCTTTATTCTTAAATAACGAAGATTTCTTTAAAAATGTGACAAATTCAATGATAACTGGCGTCTTTGAAGTATTGCCTATTTTATATAAATTATTAATATCGTTCTCTATAATATTTGCGTCCAGTAATTCATTCAATGTGTTTATAGTATTTAAAAGTAAGTTATCATCTATTTTCAGACCAAAAATAACGACATTATTTTTCCTGCTTTTCCTCTCGAGAAATAGATTTTTCTTTTTAAGATTTTCAATTTCTTTGTTAGCTCTCTCAATTTCACCAGTTAATTCCTTGATAGTGTTATGAAATTCACTTTTCAATTCCTTTGTTTGCTTTGAATTTGCTTCTAAAAGCAAGTTATATAACTGTGATATATATTACTACCTAGAAGTTCATTTTGTACCTAGGTCTCTTTCATAATCATTTAATGTAAAATATAGGGAGCATATTGACCATATACAGGGTGAGCTACGGTGGGTGGAGTATTAGAAGTATATGGAGAACGGATCAACCGATTGCTTTGAAATTTTGGTTACCAAGATAATCGAGTATGATCTCTCTAACTAAAATATTTTCGAAAGTGCAGTGTTGCCACTTATGCGTAAAACTGGCAACAACTTCGTTATTTTAAATGGAAAGCCCTGTACATTTTTGCATTTTTTGGATCGTCGTCTCTTTCTGAGTAACTGTTGTTAATATTTCCCTATTATCTCAAGCGGTTTTCGAGATAATAATTTTTTTCTGAATTTATTGTCAAAAATTTGACTTTTAGTAAATCGTGTTTTCTCCTACCTACGCAGCAATTAAAAGATAATTTTTTAGTTGCAGCTAGGCAAGGCCTGGGGGCATCTCCTCCATTAATCAAATGTTTTAAATTTTATACAGGGTGAGTTAGAGAACGCTTTCTATAAGTGACTTAGAAAAATGCACGAAACTCAATTTTTTTAAATGAAATGCCCTGTATATTATTACTGATTCGGAAAGGTGATACACTTACCTATTTAAAAAGGTAATACACTCTATACCTAGTGCTCACCGTTTTCGATTTATGGGCACTTTTCTGTAACCTTACTAAGAATATTAGTCTTTTGGTAGCTATCATGACGGGTGGGTCATGAAATTTTTATTTTGTCATTTTGTAATGACATCAGACATGCTACTTTTCTAAATAAATTTGACGTTAGTGATATTTGCAGTTAATTTGAATAGCTGTAGCACAAATATGGCAGAAAATAATTATACAAACACAGTTTTAATCAGTAATAATATACAGGGCGTTTCATTTAAAAAAATTGAGTTTCGTGCATTTTTCTAAGTCACTTATAGAAAGCGTTCTCTAACTCACCCTGTATAAAATTTAAAACATTTGATTAATGGAGGTGATGCCTCCAGGCCTTGCCTAGCTGCAACTAAAAAATTATCTTTTAATTGCTGCGTAGGTAGGAGAAAACACGATTTACTAAAAGTCAAATTTTTGACAATAAATTCAGAAAAAAATTATTATCTCGAAAACCGCTTGAGATAATAGGGAAATATTAACAACAGTTACTCAGAAAGAGACGACGATCCAAAAAATGCAAAAATATATAGGGCATTCCATTTAAAATAACGAAGTTGTTGCCAGTTTTACGCATAAGTGGCAACACTGCACTTTCGAAAATATTTTAGTTGGAGAGATCATACTCGATTATCTTGGTAACCAAAATTTCAAAGCAATCGGTTGATCCGTTCTCCATATACTTCTAATACTCCACCCACCGTGGCTCACCCTGTATATGGGTTGAATTTATGCTCTCTTTTTACAACGATTTATTCACTCTTTTTTTATTGTGGATGAAACTAGATCATTTATCTTTGGAAACGAATAAAATGTCAACTTAACACCTTCTTTCTTGACGGTTAATTCTATTGCTTTTACACTAGGCAACAGCACAAATCTGCCCGCAGTGCAATCTAAAACGAGAAAATAATATTTTAGAATGTTTTTTCCTGTGTTTTATTGAATAAACTTACCAAAACACGTCCGACAAACAGATTAGAATACAAAAATGTCCAAATACTAATCACAAATTGGGACTTGTAAACACGAACAAAAAAACACACAAAATAAAGTTTGTCACAAAATTTTGATTATGATATTCCTGAATGTTCATTATCACTCTACAACGTTTGAAAATTAAAAATTAGTCACTAAAAACTGAAGAGAAAACACATCAAAGTACAACGTAAACACACAGGCTTTAATTGACGACAGCCAATTGTACTGATGCTACGTCACTACCGTTCAATGCCGGTCCGCCAATAGGCTAACGTTGCTCTTATGGAACTAAGATATCCTTCTTGTCTATCGTTCTTAGCTACTACCTACTTAAGCTACGTTCTTAAATTCGCTCGATTGGCTCTCTTAAATCCTTTGTCGTTCTTTTATCACATAGAGAGCAGAAAGAGTAAATCTGGCCGTGTTCTTCTTTAATCTCGGCGATGCTCTCGAGCTAAATCTTTTTGCTCCGAGCAACAATGCCGAGCTCGGAGAGTTCATCTTAAGGAGGCTAATCTCATTGGCTACAAGACAAGGATAAAATACTCCTTGGGTTGCTCTCACAGAATTTATTTATTTAAGTCTGTGGTTGCTCTGATTGTCTACCCTCACTTTTGCTGTAGGTATTTAGAATTTTCAACTTTCCTACTTACTTAAATAAATGATGGATACACTGGAAATACAATTAGTGACCATGACCCATCCAAGTGGTGTAGAATTTAGAGTCATTTTAACAAATTATGAGTTAAATAGGGCTCAAAAAGGTAAATAAAAGAATTGTAACATTTTTATGTGTAAAACCTCATTGTTTTGATAAGGTATGTATGTATGTACAAGGTGCAACAAATATACAAAGTTAGGTTAACTTCAAATTCAAATTCTCATATTCCCAAACAAGTCATCTAGCTCTAAGTCTAGTCATTGTTCGG
This sequence comes from Rhagium mordax, assembly GCA_963680705.1. Taxonomy (NCBI): domain Eukaryota; kingdom Metazoa; phylum Arthropoda; class Insecta; order Coleoptera; family Cerambycidae; genus Rhagium; species Rhagium mordax. The sequence continues at coordinate 78,944,950 of OY796656.1, read as the reverse complement.
ATTGTTCCCCGTTCTTTTATTTAATCCGCCGATTCGGAACTCGAGTACCACGTGACCCAAAATTTGCTGTCGCTCTGCTCTCATCTCGGAGCGAATTTAAGAACCTAGCTTTAGGTACGTGCATACATGCGTGTAAGTATGGTTGCATTGCAGTAATACTTACAGCCAATATACAGACGGCAGTAATTACAGGAACCCGATCCTTTCCGGCGCATGCGCTGTCTGATGTCGCCTACTGGCGCATCTAGCGGCCGGATTGTAAAGTTTAAGTTAGTTGTCAATGAACTTATTCTTGCTTTACTCACAACTTCTCAGTAATGTAATGGCCTAGCGGAAACGAGCTCGGCTGGCAAGCAGAAGCTTCCGGGTTCAAATCCCACACGTTTTTGTTTTTTTTTATTAGATTAAAGGAATTTTTTTTTTATTAATAGAATTATTGCGAGTTAGAAGCCGGAGGCGATTGGGCCTAAAGGAATTTTTTTTACTGTTCACTTTGGCGCAAAGACAAGTAGGCGACATATCACACAGCGCGCCGTCTTGGCGCATGCGCTGTCATGGATCGGGTTCCTGCAATGGGCTCATTTCGTGATATTTGCTTTTTAATTTATTTTAGCATTTTCCGTAAGTATTTCATCCTCTAAGTATATAGTGAAAAAATTAGATCGCTAGCGTTAATATTAACCCTAATATTTGATTTCAAATTCGTAACATATTTGAAACGGCTATGACGTCACACCACCCGACTCCACTGGTTCTATGAGTTATGCGGATATATGGTATTTAGATTTCGCTGTACCAAGGACGAAGCACTTAAAAGATGAACGAAATTACTACTGCCGCCGTGTGTGTAATAACTGCCGCCGGTATGAAACTATAGGAAACAAGCTAGCGGCCGACCGCTGCGAGTGGTGTGACGTCACAGCGCTCTATTTTCATTATTTATTTTGAGGGAGAAGCAGTTGAGAAAAAAATTTAATATTTTGCACATTTACTAATTACAAGGTGTACTTTCGGAATATGAATTAACAAAAATTTCCGAAATGAGCCCATTACCGCCGTCTCAATATACCTCTGTACCTAATAACTTTCATAAATTACATGATATGATGAGGTGGTTGTGGTTGTAAAGCTTATCCTTATATTCCTTATCCTTCCGTTATTAATAATTAATTTATAAGTTAGCTAATGAAATATTATTGCTTTTAGATCCATGTTTTTTGTACAGCAGTTCTATTGCTGTCGCAAAAATGCGTTTGCCAAAATGGTCTGAACCGTTTGCTGTTGGATTAGGTGAAGTCTTAATAGATATTCCATATGACATTGTTAGTATACAGTTTTCACATTGGACGTGGCATGATACTGACCCAAACATTTATGATAGACATTACTGGGTACCATGGAATTCTTACTACTTCCATTTGACTTTTGCAGCAAGTTTCACTTTTTGGTTTCATTATACAAGAGAAAAGATTTGTAATAGCGATGGAAAATGGATAGCAGACAAAAGGTATCCTATTCTACGCTTTTATAATTATATGATTATCGTAGGACTAAAGGTTGGTTTAATAAATTTTAGATTGCAAGTGAAGTGCGCTTTCTAAAGAAATTAGAAAAACTTAAATTTTTTACTCAGATTATCTTTCAACATGAAAACTACTATAGATACTAGAGTTTTTGGCAGTAACACATTTTACCTCTTTTTTTATTGTGTACTTTGGTCAGTAATTTTTACTTTTTTGTTTATTTTTCCAAAATCTCGTAATTTGTGTTAAATCAATCGGACAGATTCAAATTTCGCCAGGAAACATATTTTCCGTACTTAGGTATACCTTTGAAAATTTTATTTTAGATTAACTTTTGAATGGGCGAGTGAACAATTTTTTAAAACAATTTTAATAACATCTACACATAAAAATAGATTATTTTTTGTTTTTATTTTTAAATAACGTCTAATATCTAAGAAAAATTCGTAAACTTTAAACACTATTTAAACGGCCAGATATTACCGCCAATTTTCAAGCTATTCTATTGGACGTGACGTAATAGGGATTTCCAAGCTGGAACAGTTGCCGTAAGCAATTTTCTTTATATTTAAATTGTATGTAGGCAGTAATTTATCAGTCTTTAAGCGATAATTTAGATATAGAGAATATTTACATGTTATTTGAAAGAGTATTAATAATTAATATTAAAATTTATATTAAACATTATTTGAGGAAATGTACTTTCTTTTTAGAAATTTGTCAACGGAGTTATCTTATAATAATTGTTGCGTAAATATAAAACATAAAACCGTATTGAAGATTTGTTTTACACTGTTGTCTATTTTATATTCCCTTTGAAATATAACTAAATGCTTCTAAAGAAGTGTTTTGTTCCTGCTTGCCGAAATAATAGTGAAAATAATAAAATAAACGCTTCACTTTAGTACACATAACCAAAGCAAAACATACGTCAAAACGTTTGACAGGATGTCATTAATGTACTATCGCGGCCGAAAAAAAGTAATCGATTTTTTATCAAGTAGTATGTTTTTTCGAAAAATTTTTCTTTGTAAATGGGAGTTTTTACATCAGTTATGTCAATTAAATTATTTTGACAAGAAATCATTGGTGGGGTCGTATTTATTAAAAAAAACTGATAAGAAATAAGTTGTTAATATTTTTTAATTATATGAAAACAATTAATTAGTATGGTTTTGACAGAAGCAGAAAAAGGCTACATAATCGCCAAACTTGGAGAAGGGTGGTCTTACTCTTAACAACGCATAGCAAGTGAAATTAATTGCAGCAAAAGCACGATTCAAAAACTAAACTAAAAGACAGAATACCTTCCGCTATTATCTGTTTTGTGCAAATATTCTTCATCAAATGACCCCTGGGACAGTAAACTCGCAGTTGACCATTGTAGAAGGACTGAAATATCTTTTCGTCGGAAAAGACCACTTGCTCCCAGTAACGATCGTTTTCATTAAGAAAAGTATTTGCAAACTGCATTCTTGCCTCTTTATTAACATCTGTTAGTCGGGGCTTTTTAGCACTGGCACAGTTAAATAGACCTTGCTCTCGCAACCGTTTTCTTGCTATCCTAACAGACGCTGGGAAGTTGGTTTGCTCTTTGGCTTCAATGGAATTAGAAAATGGGTTTAAATTCACATAGTTAACCAGGGTATTGTCGTTTTCTAAAGTACTCTTTCCAGAACCCACTGCCCTGCTCAGATCATGAGTTTATATCCACTTTTTGTTTAGTTTTTGATCATGCTTTTGCTGAAATTAATTTCACTTGCTATGCGTTGTTGAGACCACCCTTCTCCAAGTTGGGCCTTTTTCTTCTTCACTCAAAACATGATAAGGCATGATTAAGTAATAAAAAATTTATTTTTGCTTAATATGATAATGACGTTGACACTAATAAAAAAAATATTGAGATTGATGGGACACTGAATAGAACCATAGTTACAACGTGACAATCAGTCGATTACTTTTTTTCGGCCGCGATAGTACATCATAGGCTGGTAAACTCTAAAGGTTACCTAATCTGAACCTGACCTATCTCAATATATCAAACGTCACTTGGCGACCGCCACTACATCCATCTCTGTTCTACAACAGCAGAGCAGTGTTTAATATCTCTTTTTAGTATGTAAAATAAATGACAGACCGCGGTCGCCAGCCCTGCCTCAACCCGCATTTTCCTCGCCCTAATGCTACTCATTGAGGCAACCTGTACGTCTACAAGCCTTGCATCATAGCCCCCTAGAGTTACAAGCCATAAAGTAACAATGGCAACATCGCAATGTCCTGTCAATGGTAGTGCTGTAATTCAGCCATCCCTTACTTTCATGCACTAATTTTTAAGGTTTTTTTGGGAAATAAAGTAAAAAGATCCCAAAACTTCTGCTATAAATTTATTTCGCCAAGAATGAATAATTTACAAATATATAATCCTAAAATATACACTATTAAATAGGATAAAATCCACTCTAAATTGCTTGTTGGCAATTCAAAACTATTTACAAAAACATTTATCGGTTTCAGGATATTAATCCTTTGTTTACATATGCAAAAGTAGGCTGGTAAATAAGTCATAACTAAAGTTGTACAGTTATATTTATTGCTTGTACGGTAATATTACAATACAGATCTGTCAATAACTGTCAACAAATGAAATAAGAAATATTTAAACTATAGAGCTATTTATTAATACAAACAGACAGAAAACTCCAAACAATAATAATTAAATACTGAAATCCAACTGAAATGTATTTTCAGGCAATCCAAGGTCCATTTTTATGTAGCCGTTGTGACATTAAAAATGTAAACATTTATGTAATATGAAAAAAGGTAACAAATAAAAACAAACAAAATATAACTGTAACCATGGCGACAAATCAACCCATACAGACTTGACCAACTAATGAAATGCAAACGTTATTAATAAGAGAATATCAAAAGGTAATATCTATTAATAATGTCTTTATTTTCTGAAACCGATAAACTATTGAACAAATCTCGGATGTTATGAATCATAACAGCCTTAGATGTCTTAAAATCCTCGCTCCACGAGCTCGGATTTCAAACCGACATCTGCGGCAGTTATGATAGTCATAACATTCCTAGATATGTTAATAGCTATAACATTAGAACTTTGATTTAGGTACGCTAATACTTGAAACTACTTTTACTTTGCTACTATCAATATCAGATTCTTCACTGTCGTAGTCAATATTTAAAATGTAAAAATACAAGACGCGCGCATTGTTCACACACTTGTAATTCGACTTATTGAGGCATCATTTTTTTGGCACAGCCTTCACAAAATATTCAAAGCTTGATAATAATATGATGTAATCGGCAAGAAACTGCTCAATATCATTATTTTGCCTTTGTAAAGCATCTTGTCTTCTTTCTTCAGGATTACACCGAGACACTGGCTTAGTTGTAGAAAGATACTTCGGTTGATTGGAAAATATGTGAAGAAGTGCATCCTCATTTAAAAGATGATAGGTAATTAATTAAAGTCAAAGAATTGGCTGCAAACAATTTATGAATTTATAACATCCACTGATTATATATTATGTTATATTATAACAGGTCATAAAATACTGGTAAGTCAATCATATACATACCTCTTAAGTGCTTAAATATTTTTATATTTAATTAAATTATTATCACTTTTCCTAATTTCAAACATTGTTTGCATCCGTATTATCTGTCAGATGACGTTTTCACTAAGGCTACGTTCGAGTTTGACTGGGGCAATGCGAACAGTGCGGGCAACGGGTATTGTGACGTCAATACCGAGCGTACCGGTTGATTTTAACTCGAACGATAGGTGGCGAGTAAACTACACAACAACACAACCTCAAATTTTCCATTTTGCACTAAATAATTTAATAATTAGGCCTGCCTACTTTTTTTCTTTACTTTCACACTATTTCACAGAACGTATGAATCGTATGATAGCATTTTGGCAACGTCAGTCAGTTGTAGTTGACACTTTTTAGTTTTTGGTACGACTTTTAAGGTTATGTTTTAAGCAAACCCTGATGCTCGACCTCCAAACTCCGAGAACATCGAGCGCGCTCGGACGTGCTGCCCCAAGCCATCTCAAACGCAAAGGAGAACGCTCCGAGTCTTAACTAAAACGCTTAAAACAATACCGAACGCCTCGGGCGCCCTTGGGGCGTGAAAACGAACGCTCCCTAATGAATATAATAATACTTTCTTATCTTTGCCCAGTTTAAAAACTTGAAAAAAACGAAGTTAATGAATTATTAATAATAAATTTTATTAACACAGTAGAAAAGTACAAATACTACAAAGTCTAAAATGTAATTACTAAACAAACACCAAGTCTGGTAAACAACACGACCAGCACTACCTGCTGCGTTGCCAGATTTCATACTTCATGGCTTGTAACTCTAGGGGGCTATGACATCACTGAGCGGGACGCTGTCCTGGCTCAAGAACGATAGCTATAATCGTTGGTCCTGCTGTCAAAGAATTCTATTGGACGCTGTAGACATCGTCACAGAATTAATAACAATCAGAACCCAAACTCCTGGCTCAAGAACGATAGCTATTGACTATGTGCAAGGGGGCGGATTTATTACTAAATCCGACGCGAGCGTTTGCGGTGGCCATAATTGTAAATTTTGAACCCCTAATTTTCCCATCTGTTAAGGTATATGGTTATGTTTTGTGCTCGTGCTGTCAAGAATGTCAAGATTGTCATCAAGTAATAAAAATTGTTGTTTGAACGAGAAGAGTCGTAATTTAATAGTGCTTTTCAGTTATAAATGAAAAATGGGAAAAATTAAGCTACTTGCAAACAAATGTTGTGTTCTAGGCTGTCGTGTTAGTGACACTTTCCATAAAATAAAGTTTTACAGATTTCCTGCGCGGAAACACAACCTTGAATAACGCGCGAAGTGGATCAAAGCTTTGAAAAGAGTCAAGTAAAAGCATGTATTTACCTCTAAATTAAGTTTAAGGCGTATCTGTTACAGCCGTTTGTCGAATGCACTTTGCTGTAGTTTTATTATTGCAGCTGCACAACATATGCTTCTACATGTTTCACGTGACAAAATGCCAATTTCCTTCCTTTTTCTAATACACCTCTGGTAAATTTATTGGAATGCGTAATTTGTTTAAATTTGGTACGCAAAATTATACTGGTCATTATTTTATGTTATTCTGTCATGTCGTGACACTGACAATCATGTAGTGACATTGACAAATTAGGGGTACAAATATTAAAAAATTGACCACGAGTGTGGCGCTACTAGAACCCTTGCACATAGCGAATAATCGTTGGTCCTGCTGTCAAAGAATTCTATTGGACGCTGTAGACATCGTCACAGAAGTAATAACAATCAGAACCCAAACTCAAAGTCGGCACCTTTTATCATTTGTAGCCAGATTCGGTCAAGGCTCGTAAAAAGTCTATAAGCACAGATTAACTATACCAGATGCGAATGTAAGCGTGACGGCCTGTCCAACGGTCCCCACTACTTCCATCCTCATATATGCGGAAGGTTTAGTACGAGAGCATTATCGTGACAGCGTGTAGCAGAGTTTACGGCGATATATTGTTAGTCCGAGCGTTCGGATTTTAAATGTCAAAATAGTGTCATACGACATACGAGTATACAACTAGAGATCTAAAAACATCAAAAAAACCTGATAAAACAAATAGAAAACTTACAATATTATCCCATTTGTAAACATACAATTTCATATTTGTTTTAATAAAAAATATTTTATAATATATATATTGTTTTTCTCGAGCGCTCAAGTGGTGCAACTAACTCGCATCCACAAAAATAAATATTAAAGTCTTGTGGTGCAAAAAGCATGCAACGTTACGAGTAGCCGACGGGCCTTTGTCTAATACGTGTGTCGCGGACATGAAAGGCACCGCGCGAAGCATTCGCATCTGATATAGTTAATCTGTGCTATAAGCCTTGAGATTCAGTAACCTCCAATCAAGGCTGGTAAACTGACTAAGGGCCAGTTGTACAAAAGTGGTTCAGCGAAACCTCAGCTGAACTTGGTTCAAAATCCAAGGATACCATTCTTGCAACAATCGGTATTCTTGAATTTTGAACCAAGTTCAACTGAACTTTCGCTGAACCAATTTTATACAACTGGCCCTAAAGGTTACCCAATCTGAACCTGACCTATCTCAATATATCATACGTCACTAGGCGACCGTCGGTATATCCATCTCTGTTCTACAACAGCAGAGCAGTGTTTAGTGTCTCTTTTTAGTATGTAAAATAAATGACAGACCGCGGTCGCCAGCCCTGCCGCAACCCGCATATTCCTCGCCCTAATGCTGCTCATTGAGGCAACCTGTACAAAGTCTATAAGCCTTGACCTCCAATATGCATCGGCCATATTCTTAGTCAAAACGTTCAGGGCCTTACTCAGTGGCGTATCCAGAGCTTTGCTCTGGATGGGGTAATAACCAGTGGCGGCTCGTGGGTTCAGAAATGCGTGAAGAGCTCAGAGCTAAAAAGCTGTGTACACAGGGCAAGAGTTGCAGGGGGTGCGGGGCGAAAATTTTTCAGGAATTTCAAGGTCATTGTGTTTTACAAGTACCCCAAAATTTGTATTAAACTCTACATTGACATTAATAAAAGTGGCTTTTTTAATGCCTGTTCATTGCGCGAGATAAATTTTTAAGATCGTCATATCCAGATTTTGACCAAACATCTCGATTTGAAAATAATACACAAGTTAAACAACCAGTTAACCAATTGCATTTATCATACATGCATCAATGAAACCACGAGTTTGTTTACCTTGATTAATTAAAGTTTTACTTAGATCTGGTGCTTCCAACGACTGAATGGTGTTTCGGACCACCTCTAATATTATAGTAACAGTTGTCCTCTTATCTATGGTAACAGTGGCCGGTGACCGGCTGAGAGAGAAGCGTGATTGAGAGGCACACGCGGCGACATGCGCCGTAAGTTATAATATTGTGACATTGTCGCATCGCTCTTGTCTATTGCCTCGCACTCCACGTAGACACAAATTAATACTCACTATCACAGTAAATTAATTAAATTGTAAATTTCGAAGGAATTTATGTTTTACAGGAGAATTTTGATTTTTGTTAATTGTTACAATTATTATTGTTACCTTTGATTATTGTTACAATTGTTATTCTAAGCTCTGGGGGGGGGGTAATTACCCCCATTACCCCCCCCGTAAATACGCCACTGGCCTTACTTGAATAATTTGTAGCTCTTTCATAAGCAGTCTTAGATGGTTGTATTATTTCCTCCATTAAGCATTATTTTTTTTCATAGGCACTTCAATTCAACTCATACACAATAGATATCAGTGTTTTGCTATTTAGGAAACACTATTCCGATGAAAAATATTTTCCTAAAATTAATTCACAGTCGAATTGGTTAATTCTACCACCACTTTTATTACACTGAACAGTTAAATAACTGATTATAGATTGACCAAATTGTCTAGAGGTTTGCGAACACTATAGTTGTATAAAAATTATACTAGCGACGTACTGTCGCTAATACTGGCCTGGTTCTGGTACATTCTCTTCTTAAGAACATGGCGGACTAACGTGCGCGAAGACGGTGCGCGAACTTTTCCCGCCAATAGGAGATGGTATTCTGATTGTTATTAATTCTGTGACATCGTACGCTATTACGTCATTTTATATCCGGCAGCAATGCTTTATTTGAAATCCGTTCTCATTTTTAGCATTTCTATTATACAATTAAACAAATAATAGTCGATAAAATGACGTCGAAGTTATATTTATAACATATTAGAGGACCACTACAATATCATATTACTTTTCGTCATTTTTGTTGATATTCATACTCGCCCATTATATAAAATTCCAAATCCAAAACTAGTCAAATTAAAATGAAAGAAAACCCCTTTTATTGTTAACTGTTTATTGAAGGGTTATTTGATTTGTTATTACTATTTTTAAAAATATTTTCAGCATGGTCAAAGAATTATTTTGTTCAATATTGGCAGGAATTTTGGGAACACCTGGAGGAATTGCAATGTTTATACCAATTTATCATCCATTACATGACATTTATAAACTACACAGCGAAGTTACATTTTTCATCTTATTTGCTATATCTCTACTTCTTATTTGGTCTGGAGATAGAAAACCGAAAAATGATGAATTTTCAAAAACAGTGCCTCATAAAACACAAAGGGCCACATGGCTTTTAATTGTATATCTCGTTTTGCATTATAGTACTTTCATGATAACGCCAATATTTTTTAATCCTGAAGATGAAGTGTCTATTGGCTTAAAAGAACAAATTGGACCTTGCAATGAATATGTTGGAATTCAAACGGCATTTGGTATGGTATGTACACCTAAAAATATATATACAGTGCTATTCAAAAGTCCCCTCCCCCCCTCTTATTTTTGGAACGATTATACATAAACTAGTGAAATTTGGTAACTGAATATTAAGGGTTGTAAACTTCCCTACTAGTGATGATAGATGACGTATTCGTCAAAGATGACGTCACAAGGTCATTGTGACCATAATTTTAAATGGAACACTATGGCAAGCGACACCTCTTTTAAAAGGTATCGAAAAAACCTATTCAATGATACTAATATTGTGTCTGTTTTGACAACTGGCTTTCAAAAACCGCAAAGCTGTGATGAATTAAAATCCTTGTGACATCATCTTTGACGAATACGTCATCTATCATCACTAGTAGGGAAGTTTACAACCCTTAATATTCAGTTACCAAATTTCACTAGTTTATGTATAATCGTTCCAAAGATAAGAGGGGGGGAGGGGACTTTTGAATAGCACTGTATAAGGTTAATGCACGTTGCATAGTTTAAATTTTCACTAACCGATGAAAAACTACTCTCATCTGAGCTGCTAAATTAAATTGTGTTATTTACATTATTTAAAATTTTGTATTTTTATATACAGGGTGGTTCATTAATAATTGTACATAAACTAACTGAACATTCCTTGAATAATAAAATGTAACCCAAAACGCTCATATAAAATGTTCCTCCTTACTGAGATACAGGGTGTTTTATTTCAAATATTTAAAATTATTTTTGTCCATTATTTTGTTAATGGTTAATATTTCTTTTTTATATTTGACAGAAGGTTTAGGTATTTTAGGAAACATCAAACCATGGTAAAAGACAGATTATCACTATTACCAGAGGCGCACGGCAGGGGCAGAAAAGTAGTTTCACCCCTCTAAATTCTGCGCCACTTTTCAGTATAATTTTTTTAATTTTAAAACGTTTTTTACCAAAATAATGTACTCTTACTTCATAATGATAAAGTCATTATTTATCGAGATAATTAAAGTTAAAGATAAGGCTACACAATATTCTGATTTTAATGTATAATCAATGACAAATGTAAACTATAAAGACATGGAATGACATTGTTGTAATTGAAGCAAGAAAATGTATAAAATGCGGTTGGACACTGCCAGAGGGCGACATTAAATTTTTCTTCTTACTCTGTTAATAGTATCCTTAAAACATATATTACAATATTGCTTTAAAGTTATTCCAAAAAACGTATTAAATATTTAAAACCATCAGTAGTATCAGTAAAGAAACACTGCCCTCTGGCAGTGTCCAAATGCATTTTATACATTTTCTTGCTTCAGTTACAACAATGTCGTTCCATGTCTTTATGGTTTACACTTGTCATTGGTATAATTTATTTTTCATATTCGTCTTGATCATTTCGGCATCGTTACTCATCATAACATTGTATTGGTTACGTGAAATAAGTTTTACAGTTAAATTTTTGCAACATATTTAATAAATTCAACTACATTTTTGATAATAAATAAAGCACCCTGTATCATCTCAGTAAGGAGGAACATTTTATCCAAGTGGTTTGGGTTACATCTTCTTATTTTGGGCCTGTGATCATTCAGTTAGCTTATGTACAATTATTAATGAAACACCCTGTGTCTAGGGGCGAATGTACATTTATTTGTCTTCAACATACTCGTACTCGATACGAAAAGTAAAGCAACAGGAGTCATGCCTAATATTTGGATGGGTGATTCACCAGCGAAACAACTTCTTTTTACTGCCTAGCGCCTTGTATGTCGCTATACCTTTATGCGAGAGTTACAGTCGAAATGCCATGCTTTGGAGGGGACGTAAAGCAGTCAGTTCCTTGTCTATAATAATAGATGTTCAACAAATAACAAATATTGGTCAATTTTTTTAGTTATTTAAAAAAGTTTGGAATCATATTAAATACCCAAATTTAGTTGCAATATTGTATAAGTTGTTCAAAATGTACAAATTTTTAATCAGAACATCTAAGATACTAGAAAATGGAAAATGAACCCTGTGAGGCTAGTATCTTATTGATGGCTTTATTTTTCTCACCTTTTTACTTAACATTTACACAACTTTCTTTAACCCTTATCTCATATCATGATATAATCTATTTTATATGCTAGTAAATTTTTTGTCACTGCAGTAAGTAATAAATAGTATTAGACCTAAGTCAAAATTGATTAAAATATTGTATAAACCAAGTTAAAAACGTTTATTCATACTATCCCTTTGGGATTGTGGGCTAAACTTTCTTATTAACAACCATTTACTTAACTAATTTTATGTATAAATAATTATTTTAGAAATGAAATCCAAAGAAGTCAGAAATCCATAGAGGTAAATTTTTAATAAGATAAAATAGTAAAAATAAATTTTACTATTTACGTCAAAGTTTGTTAGTCCTAATCCTCTAATGTCTTAAAAAGACATAAAAACTCTTTTCAGAGCTTATTTGCAAAAATCTACATTTATCTGATAAAAAACCAGTACTACGAATGTAGAAAGCAAATAATTTAATATTGCAATAAGCCCCACCAGACGGATTAATCCAAAAAAGGACTCCTTCTGTTATCAGGCAGCGCATGCCACCATCCCATGGACCGGTTTCTGGCTTATTAGCCTTCATCAGCATGGTGATGTGCGCTGCCTGATAACAGAAGGAGTCCTTTTTTGGATTAATCCGTCTGGTGGGGCTTATTGCAATATTAAATTATTTGCTTTCTACATTCGTAGTACTGGTTTTTCATCAGTTAAATGTAGATTTTTGCAAATAAGCTCTGAAAAGAGTTTTTATGTCTTTTTAAGACATTAGAAGATTAGGACTAACAAACTTTGACGTAAATAGTAAAATTTATTTTTACTATTTTATCTTATTAAAAATTTACCTCTATGGATTTCTGATTTCTTTGGATTTCATTTCTATCTTTCGCCTGGTCTGGGCATATTCCACATTGCAATAGGTTTCACCAGAGGGCCCCACGGTCCACATTTGCATCTCACCGACTTCATGTCGATCGAGATTATCAAGAACTGGACCTTTTGTTGTCATACAGCGTGTGTTACCTGTACCATGCTGATGAAGGCTAATAAGCCAGAAACCGGTCCATGGGATGGTGACGTGCGCTGCCTGATAACAGAAGGAGTCCTTTTTTGGATTAATCGGTCTGGTGGGGCTTATTGCAATATTAAATTATTTGCTTTCTACATTCGTAGTACTGGTTTTTCATCAGTTAAATGTAGATTTTTGCAAATAAGCTCTGAAAAGAGTTTTTATGTCTTTTTAAGATTAGAGGATTTTAGGACTAACAAACTTTGACGTAAATAGTAAAATTTATTTTTACTATTTTATCTTATTAATAATTATTTTGTTGCAGACTTTAGAAAAAAGGAAATATTTATGTCCTACGGACTATGATGAAAAATATTTTGATTGGCATTGTTTACCTGCCGGAAAACATCCCTCTAATGGTTCCATCTGGTACTCTACATGTGGTGTTCCTTTCTCAAACAGAGCAGAAATAATTACTATTGTTGCTCTAATTTGTTTAGTTGCTGCAGTAGTATTTGGAAATTTACATTTTAGATCGTTTGGAGATGGGGTATTTACATATAAGAATAAAAATGCCAGTGAATCAAACAGAAGTAAAAAGAAGAAAATTAAATAGCAATAAAAAACCCAGTTTATGAAAAAAGTGTTATATTACTTTTAATTTACTCTACAAAATCAGACCTAACGCGAAGGTGAATTTTGACTGAAAATAAACTTTTTACAATTTCATGTTGGTTTTTTTACAGCATAAAAATAAAAAAGAATTATATTAGAATTAACTTAGGGTCTATTTTACATAAAACTACTTTAATTTGACAATAATATTAGGACAGTATTAATATTAGGGTAGTGTACATTTAAAAATAATGCTTAACAAAATCCACCAGTTTGTTGCTGGTAAACCTCAATGGTATCCCCTTCTTCCATATCTAACGTTGTAGGAGTGTCCTGTTCATTTATAGGATTACCATCGAAACGGAATCGAACAACCTGTGTGCTGATACCCTAAAGAGAACAAAAATATGTATGAAACAATGAACAGGTATTAATTAAATAAAAGTCAGATAATAGTCACGAGGCCTAACTTCGCCTTTTGGTATGTGTGAATCCTATAACTTTATATCAATAAAGGCGTTTAAAAAATTATATTTACAATTAAGAGAACACCTCAATTGAAAAACAGTAATTTTCAATAGTAATAATCTAAAGAATTCTCTCTAGTTGATTACGGTTTGTTTACACATTCTCATAATACTCAACCTCTAAATTGGTTGAATAAACCATTGTTTCTACAACTTTAGTAGAGTTACAATATTCTTTTAACACAAGCTTGTTTAAATATATTTTAACATCAATAACAATGCAATGTTTTTTTGGCAAAATTAATGGAGTATTTAATGAGAGATTAGTAACATTATCATAATATATTGTGATATTTAATAACAATTTTATTTGTTTTTCCTCAAATTGACAATTGGCATGTTTTATTGCAGTTTACATTCACTGTTTATTCTTGTCCCTACTCAATTAATTCTGATTTTTATTGGTTTAGGAATCACCCAATCAGAAAGACGAATAACTTAAGTTTATCTAATATTGTTGGTAAAAATTTTTTTTTTAAAAACTTGCTTTTCTTAAAAAAGTCGTACTAAAAAGTAAAAAATTATTTCATATTGGGCAAAGAATTTCATGTACGACTGCAAGAAAAGCAAGGCGTGCGCACCCCCAATTCCCACCCCTTTCATACAATCATGCGTACAATCATACAAAGCCTTGCTTTTCTTGGAGTCGTACAAGAAATTCTTTGCCAAAAATGAAATTATTTTTTACTTTTTAGTACGAATTTATTAAGAGAAGTTTTTTAAAATTCAATTTTTTTTTTATTTTCTACTTTTTAGTCATACATTAAATTAAATTATTAACATTAACTAAACAAAATTTCATTAATTAATTATGTCAGGAAAGATTTGTCCCCCCACCCACTACATGGGGATTTGTATTTGCAAAAGTAACGGAGGAATATTGTATTACTATTGTCATCCGACCTTAGTAACTGTGCAAAATTTCATCAATTAATAATTGTGTCAGGAGGTGTGTTAAATGAAGGTTGCAAGATTTGGATACAAATATTTTGAAAAGTAAAAATGAATAAAACTATATTGTGAGTTATAGTCTTTCTATTTCTAATTGAAACACATCAGTAAATATTGTCTTATGTATGCTGATTACTTATGTGGTCGATTGCAGTATAATACATAAGGGCATCGTAAGGTTAATTCAAGAACGATTTCGATGTTTTTTAGCGCTTTGTAATGAAATGAGCCTGGTATAAACTCATCAGACTGAAAGTTTCAATTGGAAATACGAAGACTATAAATAAAAGCAAGTAAAAAAAAAAAAAAAGAAAGCAACTACTGTACTCATTTTCATGTTGGTACTACTATTGGAAAATAGGGACCTTGCATATAATTTATTTGTATTTGTGGGTTGAAACATCAACCCACAAATACAAAACGTTGACTACCAAAATGATGATTGCGAAATATGATGCAATCCCTTTGAAATATTGTGTAACAAGATGAAACGGGATATTGTGAAATACATGAAATATTTATTGTGAATTACTGCATATATAATTTTTACTCAGTAAAATGAGCAGAAAATATATAATATAACATAAAACATATGAAATGACATAATTTAAATTAGTAATAGTAAGTATTACTACTTGTGTGACTCACTGCATGGTCTATGACCCAACACCATTATTAAAAAGAAATAGTTAAGATTGAAATAATTCACTTAATATTATTTTGCTTCAAACAATCAAACAATTTTATCGAAAAAATTATTTTGGACACAATAGAGATTTCTCCAACATCTAGAAAAATAAATTAATCAGAGATGTTATTTATGTGGGATGTTGTGAAACTGGAAAATAGACAATACTGTTAGCAGTTGAGTTTTTGGTAAAATTTTTTTGGATGTTTTTGAAGATTCTTTATTATTAATGCTTTATTTGCAAATGTTTCTTAAAAAAAAACACCGAAATAACCCCTGGAAAACCCTTGGATTTTGTGTTACGTAAAGAAAGTCGAAGTCTTATAGATTATTGTGGAGTCAAAACCACATCTAGAGCTTCGATTAATTTTTTTGAAGCAAACCAGAAATAAATTTTTATTTGTCCCAGGGTGAATTCGAACCATTGATCCTTGCTCTTTGCAACTAAGTAATGAGTACGTTTCAAGTTTCTATTTGATTTTATGGGGACAATGAAATCAACTAAAAAGTGTCTGAAGAATTTTGTAATGATGTCCTCAACATTTTCCAACAGAGGTGGGAGTACATTGAGTAAGAAGAGTATTAGTAACTTTTAGTGACTAAGTTACCTATAATACAAGAACAACCAAAACTAAAAAGTAAGTAACTAAAATACTCACAATGTATCTAAGTTACTACTTTAAAACTATTTTTATTTATTCATAAAAAATTAATATACTTGCAAGTTGCTAGAAGTTCGTAAAGGAGGGGATTACGGTCGACATGGAGTATTCCAGTAAGTCTTGACTAGGGGTGGGCGATATTAAAAATAAATATCGAAAATATCGATATCTGAAATTTATCGATATATCGGAATATCGATATATCGGAATATCGATATATCGGAATATCGATATATCGGAATATCGATATATTGGAATATCAATATATCGAAATATCGGAATATTGATATATCGGAATATAGATATATCGATATATTGATATATCGAAATATCGATATATCGATCGAGTATATATGTACGCCCAACGGGTACTTTGGAGACACAACTGCATAAAGATCGGGCAGTTTGGCACCATTACGGTACTTTGACCCTCGGGTGCCAAAGTGCCAAATATATTATATGTATTTCGTGACCCTCACTTGTCATGTGGAGCTGAACTATCCAATAAAACACAACTCGAACACAACAATGAATGTTCAAGGTACAATTCAGAAAACAGACGTTTTTTTTTAATTGAAACCCACTTCACGAAGGACAGGCCTATTACACTACAGGAGTGCCGTGAATGCGGGAAGATTGGAGAAGATTCTTATTTACTTTGACCTTAAAGGCCTAAGAGGTAGGACTCGGGAAAGACGTGATTCCATAACTTTGTTGTTCGAGGTAGAAAGGGTGTCTGATAAAGTGATGTACATTGTACATCGATATATCAAAATATCGAAAAATCGATATATCGCAATATCGATATTTCGATATATCGATATTTCGGATATATCGAATATATCGATATATCGATAAATCCGATATCTATATATCGAGTTATCGATATATCGATATTCTACAAATTTAATATCGTTATTCGATATATCGATATTTTTATCGATATATCAAAAAAGTTTCCACCCCTAGTCTTGACGCAGGAGAAATTATCAAATAATTTTGACATTCACTTTGTTTATTTTGAAATTATGAGAGAACGATTCGAACTTTATGTCAATGTGGCAACTACGAAGATGTTACTTATCTGTCTAATATCATCAGCTATATTCTCATGGTATGAGTTATAAGTAATTTTGAAACAGTATATATTATTCTTTAAATTAGTTATCAGTGATATGCTTATCAGTTAAACCTAACACTATAAACACTAGCACCTCATTGACACATTTATCCAGTTAAATAGTTAAACCAAAAATAGGAGTTACTTTTACTCTAAGTTCATTTATCTAATTTCTCTTGTAAATTTAAAAAGCATTACTATGATTTGTTTTTTCCAACTTCATAATCTTATACAATAAGAAGCAATTAATGTTTCTCGTCATTTACACAAAATACTAATTTTTGTGTTAGTTTTATTTCATTTAAAGTTCTTGCAACTCTGGGTAGATAGAGTACTGGATATTTTCAACATCGTCGTAAGTGTTGGCAATCCTTGGCCAGTGTTATTATGTTGGTGGTTTACGTTTATAATGATATATTGTGTTTGCGTTTGAAGTCCCTATAGAAATGTTTTAATATGTTTTTCACTTACTTTACACCAACGAGTAAAAAATATCAAAGAAGTGCAACCTAGCAAGTTTCGAGATTTTAGTATTGTATTTTTTTGCCAATAGTTCCAGAATTATATTCAATTTTTAGGACTATGCAGCCAAATCACAATCTTGAAGCTTTTGGCAAAAAAATCTCGAAACCTGCTCGGTTGCACCTCTTTATATTATTTCTTTACTCGAAGCTTTAGGCTTCATAATATTAAATAAAAACATACAAACGGACGCTTTTATAAACTTTTTGATATCTGTAAATTAGGACAAATTTAATTATTTACTGCATAGTGCATAAAATCCAAAAATAAACGTTTAGGTATGGAGACCATTGTAATTTCGACCATATTTTTATGAATAATATATACTATATACACATATATACAAGGTATATATCATATATTTAACCAGTTGTAATAACAAAGATAAAAAAAAATGATGACGAATATAAAACTAGTAGATAATTACTTTGGAATGCATAATTAAATAAATACTGAATACATTTACCTATACATTATGATATTGCCTCAGATATTGGCATTAAAAATGTTTTCTATTCTAACCCCAAATAGTTTTGAATCAATCTCCTTAATGTAACAATGGGATATTAAATTTAAAATATTTGAGTAAACCTTAGCTTTGGATTAAATTAATTTAGCGTCATCATTGGGGAATGATTAAAACCACGAATTTAAATCACAGGATTTTCAAAATATGAATCTCTACAGAAAAAAATAAGACGAATTTTCATATAATTTTTGCCACAAATGCTTTTTACACCTTAAAAATTAATTTCGGTCTTATCTAGAATTTCACAGGGAAGTGAATGCAAATAAAAAAATTCTCTTTTAACATGCTTCATTTGCAATTTTTTTTTGTTCCTACTAATGATTGACATTTTTAAGTTAAACAGTTTTTTTGGAAAATATATGCTTTTCATTCAAGTGTGAAATTTAAAACGGTTCTTTTGTCAGTTGCAGCAAGTAGTCCTTCCGTTATATTTGTCGACACTCAATGCTATTAATTAATATCAACAATGACAAAATTGGTATCACGTTTCAATATTTTAAAGTCAATTTAAATCAAAAGTTCGAAATTCGTATTTCTAAAAGGTATCTTTGCCGAGATCTTTGTAGTCTTATATTTTCTGCAAAGATCAGCTCATGTTCATTTAGTGAGCCTGGACCCAACTTTACATAAATCACGAGTCACATATGATTCAAATAAATCTGTTTGGATTTGTGGATATTACCCAAGATTGTACATGTTTCAATAAACGTTTGAGCCGACATAAACATCATAATCCACTATGCCATAAATAGTTGGACGTAACGTAGCAAAAAAGCTTCAAATAAAGGACATTTAATATCTAAAAATAAGCAATAGTATTAATGAACTACTGATATAAGTTAATTTCAATAAGCAAAAAACAATCCATTTTATACTTTCACTTTTAACACAGAGTTACAATTTGTGCAATTTCTATAAGCGGTCAAAAGTTTTTACTGTAAATAAATTAAATAAGAAGTGAAATAAAAAGAAAGCACAGAAATAAATTATGTGCTTATTAACTTCAAACCACTTATTTAAAAGCAGATTTCCAGGCAATACCTACAAATTTTTAGCATCTCCCAAACAATGCTGCAGTTAGCAATATACATTATAGGTTTTATGTGGCAACATTACAAATTTAAAAAAATATTTACTGTTACTAAAATATTTTTTGTATACAGAATACAGAAAATTTATAGTGAATTAAGTATGTTTTCCTCTAATAAAATATCTAAAATGAAATGCCATTCCAAAAATTTCTGTATTTTGAAATGGAACTAAAAATATTAAAAGTATATAATTATTAAGATTTAATATAGCAGAGCTATTGATGATCGGTACAATTCCCTCAATTTAATCAACATTTATGTTTACCATTTAAAAAGATAAATAATAATAAATACCTTTCTTTGCAATATGTAAATATGTAGTAGTAAGATGTAAAAATGTATAACACAGCGATTTTTCCAACAATTCAGTTTAAAGTAGGTATATTATTTACTTAATTAACTCAATGAACCTTTATTTGATGAAAATCCATGTTATAACTAAACATAAATAATACATTAGGTTTTTGATTTTCATCTCTATTTTTTATTATTTTTTACATGACAATTATTTCGTTATACAATAGTTTCATCAGACGTCAATACCACTAAACATACTGTACTGTAATAGAAAAATAAAAAAGTGAAAATAGAAAACCGAAGAATTTATTTATGTTATTATTTACATCACCTATATTTGAGAGACTGAATATTTAAATAATGTGGCTTGACGATTTTATTTTGATAGCACAACAATGGCTAAAATAAAATATTTCAAAATAAAACTTATTTGTGTTGAAGACATACAGGCTATCTGTTTTAAATGGGCGACTTAACATATCTTGATTAACATTATATTAAGGGGAAAAAAATGCGCATTAATTAGGGCTATGCGATGAAAGAAATATGTACAGTTCATGGTTTCATTTAGATAGTTTTATCCAGGTCCACAAGAATGCCTTCTCGTCTCGTCGTTCTCGTCTGGAGAATAATTATAAAAAAAATTTATTAAAGATAGTTCGCCATCAATTTTTATAATGAACGTTTATTTCTAATTTCTGAAAGTGTTATGATGCACTGAAAATTGGAAAGGAGTCCATGTAACATAAATAAATGTCCATTTTTTTCCCATTCTTTATTGTATTAAGATCCTATATTTTGCGTAGCCCATTTGAAACAAACAGCCTGTAGACAAGAGTTGGACTAGAACGATATGGCTTTGTTTTCAAAATATTCCCTATTTGTTTATATGATTATAATCCACATTATATAAGTTTTCTAAGCATATCTTATCGAGTATTTATTTAAGAAACAGTAATAACAGTTAAGACTTTGTTGAGAAAAATGACCTGGCTTTCTTTTAACAATAATTAATCATTAACATATTTTTTACTTTTCTCCGTTTATAAAATCACAATATGAATATCACCATTATCTACTACTTACATGCTGATTAGATAGATGTAAATATTAAATTTAATTTAATTATTAAATGGAGACAAAAACAATAATCATACTACCTATAAAGAATTAATATACCAACTTTAATAAAATATTCTACATGCTGTGTCAGCATATACCATCAATATTACTTAAAATATAAATTCATATATGCGTGTTTTTGCATCATATACAATGACATCGATTAGATTAGTAGAGTAGGTACAAGTTTTTACACAAAATCTGGTAATTGGTAAAATTATCTAGATATAAAGTATAGATCACAAATGTTTACAATTTGCGAAAATCAACATATCTCCCGCTAGCAATGAAATGCGAGTACCTTCTTTTAGGGGATAGATAGAAAAAAGAAGTAGCTATCCCATGGTGTATAGTAGAAGGTCCATCGACCTCAGATTATCGTGTAGAAGCGTACATACACTTACAGAAATTGATCACGTGGAGGCAAACATTCGTGATCTATATTATACCTAACTTTTCTACTAAGTACAATTCATTCCAGATTTAACTATCGTACCTACTTTGGGTTTATCTTGAAATATGAAGATAATTATGATTTTGAATTTTATTAGGAAAGCATCAAAGCCACTTGTGGTACGTTCCGAAAATTACACTGTACACCGTCTTCAATCTAAGGCGCACCCCTTTTGAACGTCATTTGCACAGTTATTAAAGGAAAATGTTTGTAACGTTATATGCGGACCTATGTAACTTTTTCCAGATAATTCGAATTTGTTATCAGAAAAACAATTTAAAGTCAAATAAAAAAAGTTGCAGATATAAGTTGGAGTTTTTTTAATGGAACACCCTGTATATTTTTACGTGGTTGGATAGAGAATTGAATTTCCTTTAAGAAAACATAATATATGAAATATCTGGCATCAACCGTTTATGAGTTAGAAGTGTTTATAATGTGCATTGTAGATATTTCGTTATGTGCAAAGATTGCCATGATTTGAGATTGAAACAATGGATTTCACATTGTTGTGGGTTATAGTTTGACATTTCTCATCGTAATTGATTATAATATATTTCTATTTGGAATACGACGGTGTGGAAACTTTCTGTGATAATCTCTTAAAGCAGCCGACCTATTCTTGTTGTTTAATAAATAACACTGAAATAAATCTTTTCGCTCTTCTGTAGAATACATTATTTTATACGAAAATACTACGCAGCTAACTTAGCAATAATCAATTACGATGAGAAATGTCAAACTATAACCCACAACAATGTGAAATCCATTGTTTCAATCTCAAATCATGGCAATCTTTGCACATAACGAAATATCTACAATGCACATTATAAACACTTCTAACTCATAAACGGTTGATGCCAGATATTTCATATATTATGTTTTCTTAAAGGAAATTCCATTCTCTATCCAACCATGTAAAAATATACAGGGTGTTCCATTTAAAAAACTCCAACTTATATCTGCAACTTTTTTATTTGACTTTCAATTGTTTTTCTGATAACAAATTCGAATTCTCTGGAAAAAGTTACATAGGTCCGCATATAACGTTACAAACATTTTCCTTTAATAACTGTACAAATGACGTTCAAAAAGGGTGCGCCTTAGATTGAAGACGGTGTACATATTCCTTACATTTGCATTTGTATAACAAAATTTGGTAAATGTGTAGGATAGGGCCTTTTGATTTTT
Source organism: Rhagium mordax (assembly GCA_963680705.1). Lineage (NCBI taxonomy): Eukaryota > Metazoa > Arthropoda > Insecta > Coleoptera > Cerambycidae > Rhagium > Rhagium mordax. Next base: position 78,922,265 of record OY796656.1, on the reverse strand, counting down.
TTACGTTTTTTTGATTGGTCCATGTAGTAGGTAGTCATTATTAGAAATAATTTGTGTAAGTATATCAAAATGTTGTGCAAATAAATAGTAACCCCACAAACTTACGGGGCCGTGGAGCGAAAAGGGGTGCTGGGTGGGGTAAACAACGTGAGAGGAGACGGCTGACAAAAGCAAATTTGGGTTTTTTATTTTCACTTTATACATGTAGAACTGAAAAATTATTCGCAAATCCAATTGTTCAAGGTCATGGTGCCCAGCGGGGTGCGGGGTGGGTTGAAATGGTGTAGGAGTGGAACTGTTTTGTAGTAGATTTGTATGGTGGATTTCAATAGACATGTAGATGTTATTAATATTTAATACCGTATCGAAAGCTTAATGGTTGACACGAAACAAAGAACTGAAACACTGTCTGGGTGACGCGCCCGCTAGGTAATGAATTTTTTAGTGTAGCCAATCAAATTGAATTTATTTGTTTATTTTAATCTCGACTCCAGTGTAATCACTGCCAAAGTGCAGTTGGCATTGTAGTTTATATGAAAATGTAATGTCAAAGCGTATGTGAAATGATAAAACGATTAGTTAGAAGTGCAGGGGAATCCCAACGATGAATTACCTGAATCAACAGGTGTAATATTTTGTGACTTTTACAGTTTTGTCAGTGTTTATAAAACGTCCTCTACCGAAAGTGTAAAGATTGTCGGTTTCACAACGAAAATGCCGCCACGGGATGCAATTCAGTAACAAGCAGATAGTACGTGGCACCAGCGCATTTGGAAGGGAAACGATCATGTGAACTACGAGCGTGTCCGATGTCGATTTGAAGATGGCGGGTGTACAATGTGAACAGTGAAGGGTGAAACTTTATGAATTTTTTGTGGGGTTTTACAACATTTGCACAACATATAATAGGTGGCAAATTGTTACGGACGTTTCATGTGAAAATGAGTATTTTTAATTTTTTGCTAGCATAGAAGGCCGTATCCTACACAATGACCCAAAATTTAACCATACGCATCATTTATTAAATGCAAGCAAGTATTTTGACTAATAAAGCGATTTATTTGAATACAAATTTATATGTAACACTATATAATGTAGCATATTATACCGATTTAGTGGCTACCTAAGTGATCACTAGTTATTGTAATTAGATTTTTAAGAGGCTATACATGGACTATTTTGATTTCTTAAACTTTGATTAGAAGTACTTATTACGATATTTCTTTAATGTCGTAGAATACATTCATAAAACTAAAATATCGTACATAGGTGATTACATTGCCCGGTTTATTTGAATGCCCAACAAAGCTTTATAGTACTATTATTATAACATAACAAAGACACTTCACTACATGAACCCAACCATTTACTTGCTATGAGAGGTTACATACATACACCTATAACGAAATAAATCTCACCATACTTAGGTAGGTTTGCATAACATTTATAGTCAAATTTTTTGTAAAAATATGTTATCAAAATCGATTCCAACATAAATATCAACATGCAAACTAGTAGGTGAAGTTTATAACTAAATAATTACCTTCGACGAAATATGTTTATTTAGGAAATTATTATCCCATACAATTGTTTATACCAACACTAACCCTTAAATAAATTATTTGCTAATAACGCTTGGTTTTTAAAGAATAACCGGTAAGGTGTAGATTAAAATAAGCAGGTACTTACAGCACGCTCACAGTACGCCGTCATGAGCTTTCTTAAAGGAGTATGCTTCTTAATTTTAAATTGTACAACAGCATTATCTTGGCCAAGTACTTTAAGATTGATGTGTTCAGCTTCATTGGTCTACAATTCGAGAAAACACAAAATATGAGAACAAAAAAATGTTGAGATGCTATGTCATTATGGTTAGAATTCTAATATTTATGTTTACCTTTTTTTCGTCACCCATTTTACTAAAATTTAATCAAAATACTATTTGACAACAACAATTTGCACTGCACAGTTACAAGAGCGTCGCAGAAAAGAAGTACAATGTCCTTACAAACAAACACGAGAGCTTGCCGCTTGTAAAATAATGGCCGGCCCGTTAAAGTAGCGGCAAAGTAGGCATAGTAGGAAAGTACTGCGCTAGTCATATCTTTAGACAAGATATAGCGGTTACTTCCGGTAACTGAATATTTTCATCAAAAAGGAGTTTTGAGTTTTGATGAGACGGAAGACGTAATATTTACGTGCGTTTTATATTTACATTTATGTGTTACAATATATTCATATTTCTTTTAGTTATCGTTGATATTATGATTAATCATAATTTAGGGACGATTTTTTCTGGTTAACCACAACCAATTATGGTAATGACTTTTGGTTATATGACGTCATTAATACTCCTTAATTGTATCTGTTTATAAAGTATATGTATAGTAAGTTATTCAACCTCTTGTTAGTACCGGTGGATCATTGGTAGATGGCGTGCTGGATGATGTGTGCCCATTATTACGACCGTAGCCCCCGGTGTCGTTTACGTTACAACCATTGTTTATTATAAACAATGCTACGACGCATGCACGAATTTCGTACATCCGGTGCATGTAGTACATACGTCAGATGACATTCGACGAGGAACTAAAGTCATAGATCGAAACTCGACTGTATTAATAACTTTTGACAGTTTGTCAGTTTTCTATTTAAACTATTGGATTTCTTGTTCTAAAATGAATCATTTATACATCATATGACTAACATAACCTAAAATTTTTAGTTTTTGTAAATTTATTTTTACTTTAATTATAATTTTGTAGCTTCAGCTTGGATCCATAATAACATTTAAAAACTCTCTAATAAGACAGTAGATATATAAAGTTTCAATATTGTACCTACGTAGATTATTAAAAATGAATTGCTATTTATAGGTTGGATTTCCAGTCAACAAAAAACAACCTATTTCATTAGATTAGGATAATTAAAACTTCATTAGTAATGCACCGAACAAGATTTTAGATGATAGTACAGGAACCAAGCAGATATTTTGATAGAAATAATATAATGTTCAAAAATTTTCAGAAGTGCATATTTTTGAGGTTAGTTGCAAAGCCTGATTGTCATAGTCGCGAAATTGTGAAAAGTGAAATGCGAAACGTGTTGGTATTGGTTCATTTCAAATTAAAATTTGGAATTGACCAATAGCAACACGTCTCGCATTTCGCTTTTCGCAATTTCGCGACTATAAAAATCATGCTTAAGGTGTTTAAATTAATCTTCTTATTTATATATGTTTGTTATTTGATTGTTTATAATTTAAAATGGCGAATTGTGCTGGAGCTATGTGAAAAAATTATAACCAAAGTACAAAAAGATATTGATATAAAATATTTCAGTTTTCCGAAGAACGAAGATTTGGCAAAACAGCTTGGCTACAGAAAAGATAAAATAAATTTGAAGAATGGCAAGTGGAGGAACATGTTATGTATATTGTATTTGAAACCTAGTTTTTAGCGATCTGGATGTTCACCTAAAAATGTCATAAATCACAAATATAGACCATGTGCATCATAGGCAAAGAGTAATTGATCATAGGATTAACATAACCTCCAATTTTTAGTTTTTGTAAATTTATGTTCTACTTTAATTATAATTTTGTAGTTTCAGCTTGGATCCCTAATGACATTTAAAAACTCTCACAGACAGTAGATATATAAAGTTTCAATATTGTAGATTATTTAAATTAGACTGCTAATTACCCCTCACTACTTACTTGTGCTGGGTCTGCCATAGACTAGTTTGGTTTGCCTTTGTTATTTGTCTTTTCAGCTACCTGTGGCACACTGATGAGAACATAAAGAGTTCGAAACCGGTCTGTGTCTGGTGGAGAAAAGACAAATAACAAATTTGGCTACCAATTTGGATTTATAGGTATAATTCAATGGGAGTAGGGGCCTTTGCCCGTCCAGTAGTTGTTTCCTATAAATCCTATTTATCATGCTAATTATAGGTTGAATTTCCAAAAAATATCGTATTTCATTAGATTAGAAAAATTAAAATTTCATTAGTTAATGCACCGAACAAGATTTTAGTTGATAGTATAGGAACCAAGCAGAAATTTTAATAAAAATGACATAATACTCAAAAATGTTAAAAAGTGCATATTTTTTAGGCTAGTTGTGATGTCGCGTGCACGACACAAATAGGGCAATGGATATTTTTCTCGAGCTCGACGTCACATCCGGCTGCGCAATGTGTATGTATCATGAAATGTATTATTATATTTAAATTCATAAAAACAAAAGTCATGGAAACTGACTAGTACGTAAGTTACTCACAAGTTGGCAGCACATACTTACAAGTTAGGTTGAATAACTATATATATTACATAAACAATGATTGTATGAACGTCAGAACGTCACGTCACGATGAATATGAATAAAAAATTCGATATGAAAAGTTCTTACCATACTTCTTACCAAAACGACAATTATATATTTCGTCACCTTGGTCGTTAAGTGGTCCACCTCCATTTTTAGCGGTTTTGAGTTAAATCTAGTTCCTTACAATTATACAGCTCTTTTTTCATTTAAAACAAAAAAAATCATATTTTTCTGGCGGCAAATTTGATTTTTTTTCGGAAATTTTGTACCATCTCCAAAATATCTTACGATTCTTAAAGTGTTTTGTTCTACGTACACTCATTAATATATAGTTTGTGACATATCCTACCACTGAAATACAAAAATTTATAATTTCGATGTTCCATATCCATTACGACGCGTTGCAGATGTAACACGTCCACTATTCTTCACAATAAAATAATTGTTCCATGGTCATTAAAGTCCGTATTATGTTCCATTAGATTTGTTTTATATTTTTATTTATCGCATTACTAGACTCAATAGACGATTGTATCAGATATAATATTAATGGCATATTATATCGCATAATACCATAGGTTTTAACCCCTACAATTGTGACATATCCAGAGCTATTTGAAGTTTTTTATTGAAACTTACCCTTTTGATCCACCTCCTGCAATATATTATTTTTTAAATTCAGAATATACATAAATAAAAAGCAGAATTCTTTGTCGTAAAAGTGCATAGTAACAATATTATCAGTTTGGATGAAATATTATCCATGCACCATGAAAGCAGATCAACTTTAAAGGAATTTTCCCAAACATGACGTCATAAAAGGAGGTAGAACACTACTTATCGACTAAGGTGACGATTTCACTACTCTTTTGAAAATTTAAATTATAGCTATAGGTATATAAACTATAAGTGCAAAATGCCAAATTAACGTAAATAAATTGATTGCTTGCACAAAAACTACATTCTTGTGGACAGTGGACAGTTTCTTGACACGCAACTTTTGTAAGATCTTCCATTTTATGCCAGATTATTTCAAATTAATTAAAAATAAAAATGACTAAATGAAATATAGAATATACCTACACTCTATCTGTCCAAAATATAGAAATACACTCCGCCCCAAATATCTCCGCTAAATTTGAATGGAATTTCTCTATTGGTCGTATTTATAGAACCCAAATTACAATGCAACTTCTAGATTTGACTGAAAGGCCGCCTCTACAAGAACTTGCGTCACACATTAAACTTTTACGTATTTTGCAACAGACCAATCAGCAATCAGCTTATGTTATGGATTGTCGCGAAACGCATAAACGCTAAACTTACGAAAAACGCGAATAAATGGGGATCCGGCCTGCACTGTCAACTGTCATGTTCATATTTACACAGGTTATGAAATGATTGAAATGATGAATAAAGCATATATTATATTATTATATTATATTGATATCTCTCATAACTTTCTTATACGATTAATTAAAATAAAGGATAATATCTTCATCACTTGTAGCACTACTATCACTGGACATTTTTTAACACGATGACAATAGCTTTAATCACAGTAATAGAATAATTATTTAAACACAAATGTAACAAAGCCGCAACAATCGAGAAGTGACTTGATTTTATAAACTTTCAGTAGCGTCGTGTGCGATTCATACTTTGTAACTGTTTGTAGTAGCTTAATGTGCGGAGGGCCTTACAGTAAATCACAAACTAAACTTTTTTGCCTGAAATAACCACATACGTTCTTTTAAAGTATGTGGAAATTACGCGCAAAAGCACCTAACCTAAAAACTAATACAAACGTAAACAAACCAGCACTGGTCGTTTCGTTACGGTCGTTACGTCTAGACGGCGAAATAAACAAAGTATCGTGAGTTTGCGCAGTGCGGACTTAATAAAAAAACGTCGTTTAAATTTTCGCGGGAATAAGTATTATTTTTAAAAGTCCAAAATTGCAAATGTATAATACTTTAATGGGAATAAACATTATAAAAATATAGCACCGCTGCAGTATACAATGTAACACGTATAATAAACAAATTTTGTTGAAGCTATCACAGCTTTCATTAATTCCATCGTGTAAAACTGACTATTGCGTACACCGTTCTGTGCTGCCATAAAATTAATGGGGCGGAGTCGAGCTCTATGTTTTGAACAGATCGAGTGTAATATACAATACAATAAGGCGGGATGAATATAATCTGCTATCATTATAACCATTTCCATATAATTGAAATTGGTTAATAACCAAAGAGGTTAATAACCAACCACATTACTGTTCAAATTATTTTAAATGATCATGTGATTGATTTGTAAATTATCTATTCTGTGATTTCTCGATCTGTGGTTAATCATGTTTTGTGATTTGTGAATGTGAATGTGAATGTAGATTATTCTTTATTCTGTATTCTGTCAAATGTCAAATGTCGATTGTTATTGTCGAATGTAATTTGCAGTTTAAAACAGCGACATTTCATTTAAAATAGTTGTGTATTTTCCCCCTGAAGTTTTCTGATTTTACGTTTTACAGAATAGTTAATAGTTATTATCTATCCGTTTCTAATTTATAGCTGTCTATTTACATAAATTTTTAGGTATTTATATTTTGATTTAAAAAAATATGTAACTGCATAACCTTACTGTTTTAGAGAACAATGATTATTCCAGTTCGATGTTTTACTTGTGGGAAAGTGATTGGAAATAAATGGGAAGCATATTTGGGACTCTTACAAGCTGAATATACCGAAGGTGATGCTTTAGATGCTCTTGGACTTAAAAGATATTGTTGCCGGAGAATGCTTTTAGGCCATGTAGATCTGATTGAAAAACTTCTTAATTATGCACCGCTTGAGAAATAAGGTATAATAGATAAATTTGGTTTGTGATTGTGATTTTCTAACTGTTTGGGTAATAAAATGTCGAGTTTATTGTTATAAGCATAAAGTGTTAATAAATGTTAATATTTAATATGTGCCTATTATTACTTTAAATAAATATGTAAATCAATTGAATGTAAGTAGTTGAGGATAAAAGGAAATTAAACATTATCTGCTACCCATCTTTTCAACATTGGCCAGTTGTCAGTTAATTTCTACGCTGATATTTTACTGTATTTTTAGATAGTTTTCTGATTTAACAATTTAGTGTAATCACAATGAAAGTGTCAACTTTATTCCACGTTACTCTTACTGAGTTTTCCATGATTTACTTTGTTATAAGTATAGTTTACAGAATATTCTATGCACAATCCAAACTTTAAAGATTTTGATCTGAAACTCAACTTTGTAAAGTATATTGAATCCATAACAACTAATGCCATTCTGAAAAAAATGTTTTTTTTAACTGCCTCTTAAGTTACCGAAGTAAACCGCGGAAAATCATAAAATTTTATATTAAGTAAAAAGAAAGGAGCCCTTATAGTTTATTGTGGAGTCCTAACCACATTTGGGGCTTTGGCAGTTCTCTCTTCTAAGTTTACAAGATATCATAAATTAATTTTTAATTTGCCTCAAGATGGTTCGAATCATTGATCGTTGCAACCAAGTAAGTAGATATCAACAGATTTATCCATTCGGCAACTGTGCACTACTAACATTAAACTTAAGATTCATCATGTGGAAATGTAAGGGATTTATAAATATTGGGAAATCTCCATGCATAATACGTAACATTTGTAAGATCGTATCTCCAGTATGAGTCTGTGATTTATTGGAGCCCGCTTACAATGTTTATTTCCTCCAGATTGAAAAAATATTACGTAGATTTGTTAAATCGACAGTCTATATAATTGATGGTAATTATCCACGAAGCTCTACTTCATAATGTATGTAAACTGGATAAAAGGAAAGTAGGTAGTTGCTTCCGTATATTTTTATATGCGGACCTATAAATAATCACCTTGATTGCATATCAGACCCCAAACAGATCATTTACAAAATTCTAGACCTCTCCATTTTTCCATAACCAGTACAAATATTTTAATAAATTTATTTCAATTATTTCTAATGTGTGCTTAACTGTTTTTATATATATTTTTTTTATTCTCTATCCTGTAATTTGGCCTTGTGACATTGTAGGGGACAAATGTATTAGACTGAACATTTTTTTTCCTTAGGGCTCGTCTGTCTAAACACCGAGGGCCTTTGTCAGGTTCCTTACTACACAATCTGTAATTTAAGTCACCATCGTATTTCCCCATTGTGTGCAAGTGCTTCTCAACAGAGAAGTGCCCTGTTAGAAGCCCTACATACTGTTGTTTTCAACTGAAATCTGTTCTTTGTGAGCAGTTCTTCGGTTTGTTTGGGACATGGGCCTTTAATTAATGTTTTCCCATGTCTGTTTCCTGGGATATTCGTCCAGTGCTTAAGATGTTTGTCCTTCACCCACTAGCTGATAGCTTCTCTAGCTATGCTTTTGGAGATTCCCAGCACTGGTTCCAGCCCAAGAAATATGTTAGCTGATCCTTGTCCAGCAAGTTCGTCAGCTTTTTCATTGCCTGAAATCCCAGAATGTCCTGGCACCCAGAGTAATTTTACTCTGGTCCGCTCTCCCAGGATTCTGAGTTCCTCATGGCATTCCCATTCTAGTTTGTACGACACCTTACTAGAGGCTGTTGCCTTTAATGCCTACTGACTGTCCGACGCGATGGTGATCTGTAATCCAGCATACCCTCTTTTTATATTTTTGTGTATATATTCGAGTATAGCAAAAATTTCTGTTTGGAATACAGTAGAGTCGCATCCCAGAGAGTGACTTATACCCTATCTCGGTCTTTCCCCATATATCCCCGCTCCAGCTCCTGTTTCTGTCCTAGAACCGTCTGTATACCAGCAGAGTCCTTTCCGCAATATGTCATCAGGAGTTTTTGTTAGCCATTCCTTTCTTTGTTCAATAATGATATCGAAAGGCTTGTGGAATGTAATTGCTGGTGTCATGTAGTCTGACCTCATGTCAAGTATGGGATCTTGTACAATATTCACTATCTTCATGTGTTCCGATTCTGTTCCGAGGTAACTCGGGTTATTTGAATTCCACAGCCTGTATACCCCTATCCTGGCTTCCCCCTGAATCATTATGCTGAGTGGGGGAAGGTTTAATGGGGTCTCCGTGGCTGCCGTGGGGGTGCTTTTCATGGCACCCGTAATCCCCAGACAAGCCAGTCTCTGTATCCGGCTTAGTTTGCTATTTGCCGTTGTTTGTGTTGTTTTAGTCCATCAAACTAAGGCTGTATATGTGATGGTGTGTCTTACTACCCTGGCCAATGCATCATATCAGGTCTTAACCCCCATGTTTTGCCATATAATCGTCTGCATATTGTTATTATTGCGACTGATTTTTGTATAATCCTGTTCAGATGTTGGTTCCAGGTTAATTTGGAATCGAGGACAACCCCATGGTACTTAATCTTCCCCGACATCTGCAGTTCCGTATTTCATAGTCTTAGAGGCCTCAGTCCTTACAAGTTTCTTCTTCTAGTGAATGGGACGATGGTGGTTTTAGGTGGGCTCACCTTTAACCCACTTTTAGGGCTCTTTGTAAACGATCCCTTACTATGTTGAATTTTGAAACTTTGAACTTATTAGAGCCGGCTGGTGTACTACTGTTGTATTTGTAAATAAAAGATCAAAACTATCATTCTCTATATTGCACTTACTATAGATGTGTGCTAACAAAATTTGACTTGATTTGATAATCTATGTTTATTTCGATTATTTAAAAAGCACATTCTTCTTTTTTAAAACGCCTATCCTGCTATGCAATGAAATAATGCAAATTAGCTATATTTGAAATAACTATGGTCAATGAGTTGTGGTTAGTTATGGACCTATCTATTTATAAGAATAACAATAAGTTTATTTACAAAAAAAAAAAAATGTAAAAATTGTATGAATAAGGCAAAAATATAATAATAATAATAATAATAATAATAAACGACTTTATTGAAACTTAGGTATAAAGTACAACGTTCCATGGGCAAAGTTTAGCATATGCTATTCTACCACTTAACCCAAACAAAAGTGTATAACCAAAAATATATACTAGTTACATAAATATATACCGGGTGGCCACGAGTCAATGTACGCCCCCAATTCTTTGGTTGTTTTTGAATTTAAAAATTTCGTTTTTGGTGTACGTGAATAAGACAAAAGTTGGCTATTTTTAGACTAACAGGAAGGAAAATATCACTTTCGGTCGAACCGGAAGTGACATCAACTTTTTTTTCTTAAATGGAATGACCATGTTTTTTTTGTGGTGTTTTATAAAACATGAAATTCTAACTGCAACAGTTCTTTCCAATTTTTTAGTTTTTACAAAATATGGCCGCGTAAGATGAATACGATGTAAGATAATTACTAAGTAGGCTTTGTTAATTATTAGCAAGGTAGTAAGCTTGTCTGTAAAGAATAAAATAGTTGTTTAAATTACTGATAGATATGACTATTTTTAGGTTTTTCTCAAAAAATGGAATTTCATTTTCATTTCCGTAGGGGTCCTATGAAAAATTTTTAAATGGGACCGTACTATTTTTTTTTATTATCGGACATAATGATTCATAAGCTTTAATTTTTTCGCCAATAATCATTTCTTAACGAGATCCTTTGTAATAATAAAAGTGTTTTTAAAAGGTTCATTAAAATTATTTCTTGTTTAATTTGTGCTTACCTTTTAAATACACTTTTATTATTACAAAGGATCTCGTTAAGAAATAATTATTGGCGAAATAATTAAAGCTTATGAATCATTATGTCTGAATAATAAAAAAAAATAGTACGGTCCCATTTAAAAATTTTCCATAGGACCCCTACGGAAATGAAAATGAAAATTAAATTCCGTTTTTTGAGAAAAATAGTCGTATCTGTCAGTAATTTAAATAACTCTTTTATTCCTTACAGATAAGCTTACTACCTTGCTAATAATTTCCATAGCCTACTTAGTAATTTTCTTACATCACATTCATCTGACGCGGCCATTTTGTAAAAAATAAAAAATCGTTCGTATCTCACTTATTTTTTGGAATTTTTGAAATTGGAAAAAAACTGTTACGAATTTCATGTTTTATAAAACACCACAAAAAAACATGGTCATTCCATTTAAGAGAAAAAAGTTGATGTCACTACCGGTTCGACCGGAAGTGATATTTTCGTTCCTGTTAGTCTAAAAATAGCCCACTTTTGTCTTATTCACGTACACCAAAAACCAAATTTTTAAATTCAAAAACACCCAAAAAATTGGGGGCGTACATTGACTCGTGGCCACCCGGTATACTAGTTACATAACCCAAACAAAAGTGTATAATGAAATATATATATAGGTACTAGTTACATAATAATTAAATTAACTAAAAATACTATAACTCAGTTTAGTTGAAGAGCATCTAATTTAAGAGTAAATAACAAATAATAACCACAAGTAAGAGATATATTTAAATGCAGTTAATGAAATTAATAAATAAATAAGTTATTATATAACTTAATAAATACGTTATTACATAAATTAATAAATAAATTAATAAGTAAACAATAACTAAACATGTCTAGAAATAGGATAAGAAAGAAGAGTTTAGAACAAAATTGTAACATGTTTAATACAATGTGAAATTTGTGCCTTGTTGTTCATTAAAAAGTATGTTTTTTAGATTAACTTTAAAGGATGGTAAAGATAATAATTTTAAGTTGGGTGGAAGAGAATTGTAAAGTTTAGCAGAACAGTATGTAAAACAATTTTGAAAAGCAGTGGTAGTGTGTCTGTGGATGTGATATAAATGACCAAACCGAATAGCCCTATTATGCACAGTAGATCTCGTATTAAATCTATGGAATAGATAAGATGGAGTTGATGTCGATATTATACGATGAACGAAGACTAAGAAGTGCAATTTCCTTCGATACTCCATATTCAACCAATTTAAACCAGAGAAAGTGTATGATATATGATCATATTAAGCCGAATATGAAGCGACAACAGGAGTTTTGCAATCTTTGAATTCTTCTTTTCTCAACGGTATCTATAAAATTACTATACACTACATCGCAGTAGTTAAAATGTGATAGGACCAACGTTTCGCATAGAGTTTTTTTAAGATCCCGTCCAAGAAAATATCTGTTGCTATAAAGTAATTTTAAGGATCCATAGCCCTTAGACATTAGGATATTTATGTGCATGGAGAATTTAAGATGATGATCTAAGTTTAAATCTAAGTTTTTTACTATTTTCTCAGGATATAAAATTTCGTCACCCATTTTCAAATTAAAATGTTCGTAAGCAGAGGCTAGGTCTTTCTTAGGCCCAAATAACATTAATTTACTTTTTCTTGGATTCAATTTTAAGTTATGTTTGGATGAGTTTATTTTAATTTTATCTAAGTCTCTATTGAGATTATTTTGAGCCACTAAATCTTCGATGTTAAAACTACTATATATTTGAGTGTCGTCTGCATATCCCTGTATTTTGCTATTTCCTGCCGAATGCAATATATCGCTAGTGTAAATACTAAACAATAGCGGACTTAAAATTGAACCTTGAGGTACACCAGATAAAACACTTACAAGCGAAGAGGTTGAATTTTGAAGTGATACTTTCTGGGTTCTATTGTGTAAGTATGCACTAAAGAAAGTAACACTATTCTGATTGAGACCGTAGTATTTGAGCTTTGCACACATTAGTTTATGGCTAATCGTGTCAAAGGCTTTAGAGAAGTCAAGCATCACCACAGCAGTTACTTTTTTTCCCTCAGTATGTCATCAACAACTCTAGTAAGAGCAGTTGAAGTACTGTGACCTTTTCTAAAACCTGACTGATTTTCATGCAAGATATCGTTTTGACTTGCAAAAACTCAGTGCGCCCACTATAGGGTACTATATGACCGTATTCAGATAATATATAATCGTATAACAAGGTTTTATCTTATTTTCAGTATAGGTATGTCCTCTATACAGATTCGTGAATTGTTTTCGATCTGCAATCTTTGCTAATAAGTGCAAGCGAGCAGGAACTATACGGATGGACTATACTCTTTTAACATCTTACCCTGGCTTCCCGGCGCGCGGCGACCATCTTTACTCATTGACGAGTCTACCATCACTCTTGCAGATTGGTTTTCAAAAGAGTATAGTATAATATAGCTCGTGAACTCTTGCACTTATTAGCAAAAATTGCAGACCGAAAACGGACAATTTTTATGAAACTTTCATCAAGCATTTCTCAAGCAAAAAATTCAATATAAGTATTAATGCCCGATTGCACCGTTTATAACCTAAATCTCGACTTTATAAATCCTAGATTTAATTTAAAGTCGGACTTAAATAAAATTGGGTTGCACCGCACTTAAAGAGACCAAGCTTTATTAAGTTGTGTTAAAGTCACACATTATTTGGCAATGCCGCATATTTTTAGGGATTTTATTCCTTAGATCAGTGAAATTGACACTTTTGCATTGACTGTTGTCTGTTCTCTGTCATTTTTTGAGTTTATTGTTTATGTTTATTGTATATTTGTTATAAATCATGTCCACCGCAACTAAAAGTAGATGCCCAAGATTTGAGAGTGCTGAAAAAAAAATTGTGTTCGACTTAGTAGCTAAATATAAGCATATCATTGAAGATAAAAAAACCGATGCAGTAACTAACGACGAAAAAATAAAACGTGGATCCAAATCGCAGCTGAATTTAATGCTATTTGCCCTGGCATGCATTATAGAAGCGTGGAGTCCATAAGCAAATTATGGAAAAATTGCAAAAAAGTAGCAAGACAGCAGGCAGCTCAAGAAAGACTGGAGCGAATTAAAACAGGCGGTGGTTCCGCAGATATTATAAAAAAAGACGAAAATTATGAATCGGTTATCTCAATATTAAATGAGAAGACTATTTTTGGATTTTCCAATCCATTTGATAGTGATGAAGGGCACATGAGAATGGTATCAGATGATAAAAATTCAGGTGGTGATGTGGCTGTAAGTAAAATACAGGCTTGTGAAGTATATTTTTATGTATCATGTATCTATTAATAACTGTTTTAGGATATTGAAAATGAAACTGTGCCTGATACACACGATAATACCGAAGTAATAGAATTAATAATTGATCAGTCTGACGTAAGTGTTTGTACATAAAATTAGGGACCGATAAATATTTATTTCTTTTGTTTTCAGTTTACCGAAAGCAATAACGAAGAAAATGAATACGCTTCCACTAGTGTATTATTGGGCATGAGCAGTACTCCTACAACTGGAAAAAGATGTAATGAGAATGTGAGAGCGGAAAATACGTGGAAGAAATATAAGCCAGCTGATCTTCAGACGCCATTAAACAAAAATTTACACAATGCTAAATCCTCTACAGTCAAGGTAATTTAGTTGATTTGTATCAAAAGTAAAATTATGGTTACTATCAGTTTAACCTCAAGCGATAATTGATATTGTAATTATGTTGTTTTATTTGTAGAAAAATTTTGATGCTAGCCGACGTAGACCGACAACTCAAGTGAGGGCACTCACATCTTCTCTTGCTGCTCAGAAATACAACGCGTTACTGGACAAGAGGATTAGCATAGCTAATCATCAAGAACAATTAATAAAAGACCAAATTTTACAACATAAAGAAGAACACGCTTTTAAAATGGAGCTACTTAAATTAGAAATAGAGTCAAAAAAACGTCAAATGTGATCATTTCTTTATTTTTCCATGTAAATCATTTATTTATATAATTATTTGAATAAACATTAGTTATGGTAAATGTGCAAAATATGCATTTATTAAGTCTTCTCTCGCATTTATAACCATATTTTCCTCATTATTTATAGGAGGTATTTGACCTTCTTCGATTAAACGTTCTAGTTCAACCAAATTTATATCTTCAGGAGGAGGAGGTTGTTCTTCATGCATTTCTAATGCAATGTTGTGTAACACAGCAGTTGCAACGATTATTGTGAGTCGTGTTTGTAACTTGACTCTCATTCCAATTGCTAAAATGGGAAACCTCCGTTTCCATATACCAAATAACCTTTCTATACAATTACGCGTCCTTATATGAGCCTCGTTATAGCATATTTCAGCTGGGGTCTGAGGATTACGTAAAGGCGTACAAAAATAAGCCCTTGATTGATAACTGCTATCCCCTAAAAATTAGTTTTTTTAATAATTTAATTATAAATGTGACTTAATTTTACCCAAAAGTAAACAATTTGGAAATTCGCCTCCTTCAAAACCCTTTCACATTACTATTATTAAAAATGGTGGAGTCATGAGCAGAACCAGGTCATCGTGCTACTATATCTAATATTTTTAGATTTGAATTACAAATTGCCTGCACATTTAATGAAAATTTATCTTTTCGATTTCTAAATATCTCTCCATCATTGCCACCTGAAAATAAAAAATGTCAGTTCAATTAAGCTAAAAGTACTTAAATATTTACCTGGAGACTCCATTATTACATGTGTACCATCAATAGCTCCAATGACTCTAGGAAAAGCTGCTACTTGATAAAAATCTCGTTGTGTCTGTGCAATTTCATTTTCACTGGGCATCTTAATATATTGATGGCTTAATCTTGCGATTGCTTCAGAAACTCTTACAATAATGCGAGACACTGTTGATGCGTGCATCTTTGCAATGTCACTTACTGTAATAAGAAAGCTTCCGGATGCAAAAAAAACGTAAACATGTTAATAACTGATTCATCGGAGACACACTTTGATTTCTGAAAATAATAAATTTCAAAACATATCATTTCCCAAGAGGTGGCTACAGCTACTTACATATTACTTGGATATTCTAGATTTTCTTCTATCAATGTAAGTAAATTCATCACCGTTTCCTTCATCAACCTGTATCTGCGAAAAAAGCTTAATTCATCCAAATCATAGAAGTCATCAGTTCTATTATATGTTAGTCGACGTGGAAAACCAAAGTCAATTATTTCCATCAAATCAAAATCGTCTTCAAAAATATCGTCCCATTCAAAAACATCCATTACGAAGTTTAATTTCTGTTTTGTGACAGCCACCAGCCAGCGACAGTGATAAGACAAGTCAATTTTAGGTTAAGTCTAGTTAAAGTCTGTCTAAAGCCGCCAATTTTCCAAGCTTTATGAGATCCCGACTTTAGGATGACTAAAATTGCGGTGCAAACATATTTACGCAATTAATCCTAGATTTAAATTTAATCCCGTCTTTAACAATACGGTGCAAACGGGCATAAGAGATTTTAGAAACTAGATTTTTAACCTGAATTGTAACTATTAATTTATAAAGTTAAGTATGTCAAGGTTTGCCGAAAAATAAATAAGAACCATGTCTTTAAAATAAATAATTTATTTGTACATGATACAAAAAGGTCAAAATATTTTACAAATGTGAGATAATAAAATTTATCTTAAATTACTACATAGATTCATTTGAAAAATATCAATGTAATATAGCTGTCTTGTGAAATTGGTTTATTAGAAAATTAAATTGAAAAATTGAAAAATCCAAACTGTCTCATCCCAGTGTTAAATTATTTAGTGTTACAAAGACCTACCGCAAATTAAGGAATTTCCATACAATTTCTTTCTAAAGATTCTGCAATAGTAAAATATTCTACAAAAATGTAAAAATAAGTAAAACTATAAAGCCTCTAAAGCCTGCACCGAGTGGCCACAACACAATATGGGCCTCCAATATTTGGAGAATGTGCAAAAACCCAATTTTTGGCGTGTCTATTGACATTCAATCTCCGATTTAACCAGAAATTAATTTTGAAATTTTAAATCAAAACCCTGATATTTTTCAGATATTCTATAAAAGGTGTTCACCAAAGTTAGCATTAAAATCATATTTATCTACCCAAAAACTAATATGCTAATCTAATCAGACTAATTTTTATTTTTATTAAAGTACATTTCTCTGCAGTAAAAACCCATTCATGCAATTTTTTCAAACCTACCTACTTCTCAATAATCTCGATATTATAAAACATAAAACACACCACAGAAATTAGACAACCCCCAAATCCAAAGCCAAAGGCTGTCCGGAAGGGGGCTACACATTAGAAAAAATGTAGACAAACATCCATACCCGACATTGCCATCTACCGATGCTGGGCCTTCCTCGAACCTGGACACAATAGGCAGTGTGACTGTCACTCATGCTTTCGGGACAGCTTTTTAGTAAAAAAATAATTTTAAAAATAAAGACAAATATTGGACCTGACAATAATTTTAGTGGGTGCAAGCAAAGAGACTTTTTTTTTTTTTTTTTTTTTATTTAAAATACCCGATCAACAAATTAATGTTATACATGGTAGTGTGTAGTGAGACAGTACATAACAGTTAAAAAAACTTAGATCTGAGTAATATAAATAATATGACTTAAAAAAAAACTCGGTTCATAAATTTTATTGCCTTTCGGCTCAACAAATTTTGCGACCACACCACTGCCCACTACGCCACCGAGTCAGTGGAAGTGTAAAAAATTACCCGAATATAACTATAATAATATTGTTATTTTGTAGAATTCATTTCACATGTTATCATATAAATATGATTATCAATAGAAAATTTGGGTAAACAAAACAATTAGCAATATCTGTGTCTATTTGAAATCAGTTTTCGATTTCTAAAAACACCAAAAAATGTATTTTGACAGTTTCGATATGATTTGATTTTTTAAATTTACAAATTTTAGTTTTCATTTCAAATATAGAAGTAAATTTGGAGGTATATATTACGTTGTGGTTATTCGGTATTACAATTTAGTTGCTAAAAAGGCATTAACACAATTAACCCTTTTAAAATTTCATAAATTAAGAAAAGTTTAAAAAAAGTTTGAGTAATAGTTGTTTCACCAATATGGTGGAACAACTATTACTTTGAACATTATTTGTGTTCATCTAGCATACATAGGCAAATGTTTGCTTTTATTAACTCTATAACCATTGAGTATGGAAATAACATAAAGAGACAAATTTAGAGATTTCAGTATTGTGAATTTTTAGTACGGGAAGGTATTTGTAATTTCGCTGGATAACCCTAAGAATTAAAGACAATCTGGAGGCTATTGGCAAAAAATACAATATTAAAATCTCAAAACCTACTCGGTTTCGCCTATTTGTTATTCTTTACTCAATGCTATAACATAGCATTTGAGGTTAAAATAAAGAATTGTCAATTAACTTCCATAAATTTCTTACATATATTTGTTTTAATCCTTACTGTTTGTGTTCAACAGTAATTTATCATGGTCCATTAAGCAATAAAGTCAATCCTAATTCACAAAAATATATTTCCTATTCCTATAAACTACAATAAACCGCATGCACCATATATAAAAATCACAGTTAAATATAATATTTCTATCTGTTTCTTCTATTCATCAATAGGTATTTAAAATAAAGATATGAAATAGGTTCACTACTGCCCACAAAACATCTATTTACTTAGTGTTTTCAATTTTGAAAAATACAACTTTAACAATTACAGATTTATAATAGTAATAGTCCAATGTATTAATATTTTCAAATAGGTACTCTAAAAATCCAGTACAGGAAAAATAGGCAATTACAGGACTGAATATAAGCAAAAATTGAGGTGAAGTTTGAGATATTTCTTTTTATTGAATAAGTTCCCTAAAATCAGAACTGTGCTACAATATCACCATATTGGAAAATCTGATTTATGATTTAGAGGATAAGTTAGAAAATTGGCACAATAAGCAAATAATTTACATTTTTGGAAAGACTCATTTTATAAGAAAAATGTTTTGGCAAAATAGGTATTTCTGTTTAAAAAAATTTTGATTTAAGAAATTTTCATCATGTGATTGATCAATTTTTATTTACTAATAATGAACTCAGCAGATCTTCAGTATTGTATACTTTTGCCAAATTTCACCAAAATATCTCGAAGTATTATGCAGATAGATATTTTTTTAAAACATTTTTCTATCAATCCCGCCACCCTCTATTTGTTGATTGATATTGCGTAGCTATAAACTTAGCCTAAAATAGGTCATTCCAGCCGTACCAGCGTATACAGGGTGTTATTGAACTTTAGGAAAAAAATTAAACAGATTAAAAACCCATAATCAAATATATCTAATGACGAATTTCTTCTAATCAAAAGTGATTATTTACAGAGATATCCTCATTTCATTTCCTTAGATAAAATCACAATAAAATATTTGATAGCCACTGGAAACAGTTGTACCCCATTTTAAGTGTATGTGTCGAGGTGTGTTTTGGATTACAACGAAGAAGATCATGACCGTCGTCATGTTTATTCGAATTCTAAAATTGTCGACATGATATTAATTTATGGTGAAGCTAGACAGAATTTGTTGGCAGATAGCAAACTTTTATACGTGGTTCTCAAACAAATACAATAATTATTTGGATTTTTAACTAGCTTCTTTTTCTTCAGATATTCAATATATTTATGCTGTACTTGTTTTAAAACATCAAAAATAACATGCAGGTAATTTTTTTTACTAAAGTTCAATAACACCCTGTATATTATGTACCCTGGTCATCCTATAAATTTTTATTAAAATATATATTATATCCAAAGCTACTGACATTTTTTTAAAAGCACTTTTTTAAAATCAATAATTATATATCAACATTGATATTATCCACATTTTCAGTACTTCCCTTATATGTATATAATTTAATTATATGTATAAGGAAAAACAGTGTAAAATATTCTTTTTCTTAATTGAAGCAGAAATAACGAAACATTTTCAAATATGTCGGTTGCAGCACAGCCTTAATTTTACAAGGCTTCTAGATAGTCGCTCAGTCTTACTTGTACTCGTTTTCTGTTGCTACCTATTTTTTCTTCATTAGATTTATACATGTGTATTATCAATGACAAATGTAACTATAAAGACATGGAACGACATTGTTGTAATTGAAGCAAGAAAATGTATAAAATGCGGTTGGACACTGCCAGAGGGCGACATTAAATTTTTCTTCTTACTCTGTTAGTAAGTATCCTTAAAACATATATTACAATATTGCTTCAAAGTTATTCCAAAAAACGTATTAAATATTTAAAACCAGTAGTATCAGTAAAGAAACAGAGAAAGAACAGTATCGCCCTCTGGCAGTGTCCAACCGCATTTTATACATTTTCTTGCTTCAATTACAACGTCGTTCCATGTCTTTATAGTTTACATTTGTCATTGGTATTATATTAGAAATAATTATTTAAAGTTCTAAATATGTATATACCTTAGTATACACTTACTACTTACTTACATGGTAATTTTCCCCCCAACAGTACATAAGCTGAATCAAGTAACTTTTCTGTAACTAGAGTGGGAGTTGAGTGCCAAATGACCAGTGGAAAATATTTTGCAAATATTTGGATGTGTAATTTTTTATTAATGCTATGCTCTGTGGCTGAAAACCATTTGTAAATACAATAACGTAATATGATATATGACCTCCAACATTTTATGGGTTGACTAAAATAACTACTACCGCCGAGTGCCTTTGAGTGAGTGAATAATTCATCTAATTGAAACAAAACACTGACATTTTTTAAATGTTCAGTAATTACTTTCAACTATCATTTAATATACAGGGTGTTTCAGTTAACATTCCCACAGCCGATATCTTGGAAACTAAAAAATATATTTTTATTCTGTAAACGGTAATAGATTTCTATGATTAAGGTCTTCTTCGGGAAGTAGAATTTACTATTATAACATTATCACCAGAGATGGCGCTGCAGTTTAAAAATATTTTTCGATCGAGAAATCTTTAAAACATATGCTACTCGATTAAGAACTAAATTTTATGCAAAATTGTACTTACTCGAAAAAGTCATATCTGCAGTATAGGGCTGGATGATTATGAAATATAACAATCAATTAATTAAAAATAATCGATTATTTCCGATTATTCGATTGTTTCCGATTAATCGATTATTTCTGATTAATCGATTAATCAATGATCGATGAATCGATTAATCAATGATCAATTGATCGATTAATCGATTATTTAGGAAAATATAATAAAATGATCGATTAGTCGATTACTTTTCGATTAATCGATTATTTCTCCCAGCCCTAGACTGGCACTGTGGCAAAATTTTACGGAAAAGATTATGATTTGATTGATAAGTGATAATAAAAGATGTGTTACAGTAAAACTTCTGTTAGTTATTTGTAGATTAATTAATTAATAAATAGATGATCGATTGACGATTAATTGAATCTAGATTAATAATCGATTGATGGATTCCTTCGATTAATTGGTTATTGATTAATCGATTAACCAATAATTATTCGATCAATCGATTAATCGATTATTCGATTAATCCATTTTAATCGATTAATTGCATATTTAGGAAAATTTTATCAAATAATCGATTAATCGATTATTTCTCCCAGCCCTACGTGCAGTAGTTTTTGAGATAATTTATTTTTATTGTCTAATTCTTTAGTATTGCATTTTTTTATTAATTGCTGCAACTTTCCTAATATCGGTTTTCAGATGTAGGTTCTTGGTAATTTTTTACTTGCTATAAAAGAATTATGTACAGGGTGATCATTTTAAGTGCCTCACTCGATTTTCCTGCTTTATTCTTCACCTAGGAAAAAATTCAAAACCATACTTGTGTACTTTTTTCCGAGGAATCCGATTCCGAAAAGATAAAAACAATTGAATGTCAAAGAAAAAAGTTATGGCCGAAAAACTGAAAAAGAAAAAAATATACACCCTGTATATTAATGCGGAAATGGATCTGTGACATTTCACTGATTGTAAATGTGTATCAGATACATATTTTTCACTTCCTGCGTTTGACCGGAAATTGCTTTAATTTTTTTATTTTAGGTGATGATGATATATTGTTATATATTGCTGAATTCAGAAAGAAAAGTTCTTTAAACTGAGCTCAATATACAGGGTGTAAATAAAAAAAATTAAGCAATTTCCGGTCAAACCGGAAGTGAAAAATATGTATCTGATACACATTTACAATCAGTGAAATGTCACATATCCATTTCCGCATTAATATACAGAGTGCACATTTTTTCTTTTTCAGTTTTTCGGCCATAACTTTTTTCTTTGACATTCAGTTGTTTTTATCTTTTCGGAATCGGATTCCTCGGAAAAAAGTACAAAAGTATGGTTTTTGAATTTTTTTCCTAGGTGAAGAATAAAGCAGGAAAATCGAGTGAGGCACTTACTTAAAATGATCACCCTGTACTAGTGGTAAATTTTTTTATATCACTTTCGATTTTACAGGAAATTATTTAAAATTGAGAAATTACAGAACAAAAATAATTTTTTTAGTTTAGAGATATTGGCTGTGGGATGTTAACTGAAACACCCTGTCATATTAGATATAAAAAAGAAAAGAAATATTTTTTGAAAATCTATAGAAAATATACATAAATAATTTTCCGTTAACAATTTTTCGCTTTCAGTCATAATATATTTGCTTCAGAATAAAAAATATCATTCAAATAAAAACAATTTTATCTATAAATGATCTTGAAACTCTTCACTTATCAAAACGTACTATTATTAACATACAGCATGCCTATAACATTGTCGGTGGATAGCCACTTCAACAATACGGTAATAGGTATATTATGCACAAGCAGGCTCACCACATACTTAGTAAACTATATCATATGTAGCATTACATTTTACTGAAATGATTTTGAGTTTAGTTTCATAATATCGTTCGGGAGCGTAAATACTATTCTTTTATTTCTGATTTTAAAATTATAAAAAGGGAGAATACAGGGGAAGGATGAAAAAATTCAGATTGTTTTGTAGATGGCTAAATTGGCTAATGACCATTTACTTAAGTCATTTATACTAATCCTGTTATTCTAAATAATTTCAGTAAAATTAGGTTTAGTATAACTAATATTTTTAAAAAAGTAATCTTTTCAAAAAAAAAAAAACGATCATGAGATGTAGATACATCCCAATGCAGCTCCTACGGTTAACTGACTTATGTTACTGGCGCTCGACTTCTCAACAGAAGTAAGCAAAAGCGGGAGGGAGCCTTGCACTATACCTCTTTCGTTCTAACTACATGGTTATATTTGTTTATCTTTTACTTTGTTTCACATTATAATATTCCCTATCCACCTGCAGTCTTATAAGCATACGGTGCATTTAAAAACTGAAATTTTTATATAATACATTCTTTCTGGAACATTGGGTTTTTGATAAAATCAGCCGTATCTAGACATGGGCACCTGAGCCCTATTTTTCTTATTCTATTAGGGTGGATAACATGTTAACAGTTAAAAGTATATGAACCTAAACCTAAAAATGTTCACACAATTGATAGCAAATTTGGAAAAAACAAAATGTTTTAGGCCTCATGATCAATAGTTCTATGAAAAGATATCAGCTTAATAGAATAATAATCTTATCAGTAATTTTTTCATTAGTTTAGTTACACTATACTCATACATATGCAGTTTTTTACTTAAAAGTTTGTAATTAAAGCATTTGCGAGCAGTTAAACTGTCAGGGACAAAAGTAAATGGATTTACTGTAACAAGTTTCAAATGTCACTTGAACATTTTAACACGAGATTTAAGTTTTTTTTTTACAAAATGACTAGAAACCATATATAATAACTGGAATCAAATTATATTTTAAACTGGAACCAAAATGACAAAGGCATTAAAAAAATTACAAGCGCAATATGTTTTGAAACTGACAGTTATTTACAAGAAACCAAAAATAAAACAACATAGCCATTATTTTTTGAAAATATTTTTTCTATTTCACAAACAGTCTTTGTGTAAATTAGTAAATTAGATTTCAAAGTCATTAATAAAACCACCATCTACTAACTCCTAAGTAAAAATATTTAATTTGTTATAATTTAAATTTGATATAGTATCTATATGAGAAATATAGCAGCCTACATATAGATAATTGTAAATATATGTATATATCACAATGCACAAAAAGCACAACAAATCGATTGGTGAAGAAGGCAACTACAAGGAGAAAAATTTCAGAAATGCTGAAGGAGGGACTGGGCTTGGGGGAGTTATTCCCCCAGCTTCCTGTAGTCGAGCCCGGAACTCTGGACATTGATCTGCAATACATGGATGACCAAGTGATCGCCAAAATAAACATCGGCAGTAACGACAAAGTGAAAGCATTTCTGCATATTGTCTGTCTTCATTTAATCCGAACGTTCTGTAAACAAAAATAAATTTACTGAAGAATGCTTATTTTGTTTTTTTTATATATACAGGGTGGTTCAGAATTTACCGATTAAACTTCGGGAACTAATAGATTACGTTAAAATAAATGGCCTTTCTTTAATAAACTTATATCTAAAAACGCATAGTTTCTGAGATACAGGGGGTCAAAGTTTAATTTAAAAAAAATATTTTTTTAAATATAATCTTAATTAGTTGAGGTATTTTTACGAAACTTGCTTGACTAATTAACAGTAACACGTAACGTTTTCCAAAAAAAATTCGACTCGCTAATTTATACAGTCAATCGAAAGCCTAATGTTTGTAGTTTCATACAAGTTAAATAGAGAGACTTTATTTTCATTATAAACAACACTATAAATTGTTTAAACAATATGTGCTCGGAAAATGTAGGGTAATTTTCGGCATTGAGGTACTTCTGTTATTATTGCAGATAGATATGTAGTTATGTGAGACGAAATACGTAGAATAGACCAACGAACATTTTTTATTAAAATAATTTTTTAATTCGCTGAATAATTTAGGAGATATGATTTTTTTAAAATGAAGCGCATTGTCTGGTCTACCGCGCGCGCGGTCTTGTTTCTGTAGGCAGGCCATTTACACATGATTTCGAGGCACTCGAGATGATCAAAGAATTTCGCACACGAGTTGCAAACAATATTTTTTCTACAACGACTTTAATTTGATTAAACTAAAACCGTTAAACGATATCTTGTATTATAATATTTAATGCAAATTAATTTAAAAAAAATATATTAGCAGATATGTCTCAGAACTATGGAAACTAATATATGTTTGACAACAAACATTTTTCACTGACGTTTTCGATATTGTGAGTGTTGAATATTGTGGGTTTTTTAAAGTAAAATAATACATAAGATAATAATGGAAAGTCTTGAAAGTCATAGGCTGTTTTTAAAATAATTTAAAAATTTCTACTTTCAGTTAATTCATTTCATAAAACAATAAATCTTTTTGAATTAGATGTTTGCTTAATTCTTGTGTATACATTAAAAATTATAAAAAACAGGCAATAATTAAATTTATAATCGGTATGTGATGTGCAAAATATTTTGCGTACGGGGTCATGGAAACACAAAAAAAATAATGTCAATGAAAAAATGTCTCATTTTAGACACTGACGTTAATGCGCAAACATAACCTTTTTTTGACAGTTGCAGAAAAAAGTATTTACTCGTATTATTACGTACATTATTTTACAATTTTTTTTGTAAGGTATAAGCAACATTTTTGTAACGTCTTTCGTATGAAAGTTCATACAGATCATAAATAATGCTCACAAACAGAACAAATTATCGGTATTTAATTTAAAAAAACTACAATGATATTAAAATAATTTTCGTCTTGATGATGGTTGTATGTATTGTAAATTCTTTGTACATATGATATAACTAAAATTGGAGTATTATAGGTAAGTAGCTATACATATGATTTATGTGATAATGCCATAATTAATAGTCATTAAACTTATTTCTGGGAATCACGCCAAATTCTAAAAAAATAAATAGAAATAAGAAAATTGTCAAAATATGTCAAGATAAAAGTGTAGTATCAAAGGCAAACCTCAACAGTTTGCCCCAGAAAACCACTGTGTTTGGAACTATACCTGGTGACCACGGATCATGGTAAACCCCCGCCATTTCCACAATTCTTGAGCTATCCAAATTAAATTTTGCAGCAGTAATGTACGTCCAAAAAGACTTTTGACCCATCCGATTTTTTTTTCGACGTCCGGTTTCGACGGAAGTGACCTCAACTTTGGAATTTTACATGGAACACCCTGTATATTATTGCATCAAGACGAAAATTATTTTAATATCATTGTAGTTTTTTTAAATTAAATACCGATAATTTGTTCTGTTTGTGAGCATTATTTATGATCTGTACGAACTTTCATACCAAAGACGTTACAAAAATGTTGCTTATACCTTACAAAAAAAAATTGTAAAATAATGTACGTAATAATAATAATACGAGTAAATACTTTTTTCTACAACTGTCAAAAAAAGGTTATGTTTGCGCATTAACGTCAGTGTCTAAAATGAGACATTTTTTCATTGACATTATTATTTTTGCGTTACCATGACCCCGTGCGCAAAATATTTTGCACATCACATACCGATTATAAATTTAATTATTGCCTGTTTTTTATAATTTTTAATGTATACACAAGAATTAAGCAAACATCTAGTTCAAAAAGATTTATTGTTTTATGAAATGAATTAACTGAAAGTAGAAATTTTTAATAATAAATAGGATTTGAGGAAACAGCTATTCAACGGACAAAAGCCTCGGTTGCGCTGAATTATACCTACAAAACCAAATGGGTAGCCAAGTTTATTATTCGTCTTTTCTACACCAGACACAGACCGGTTACAAACTTTTTATGTTCTCATCAGTGTGCCATAGGTAATTGAAAAGACGAATAATAAAGGCAAACCATACTAGTGTCATGACAGACAAGCAAATTAATAACAGCGAAGGATAAAATTATCCCAATGGAGGACAAGATTACAAGGTTACAAGGTTTGCCTTTATTATTCGTCTTTTCAATTACCTATGGCACAATGACGAGAACATAAAAAGTTTGAAACCGGTCTGTGTCTGGTGTAGCAAAGACGAATAATAAACTTGGCTATCCATTTGGTTTTGTAGGTATAATTCAGCGCAACCGAGGCTTTTGTCCGTTGAATAGCTGTTTCCTCAAATCCTATTTATTATTAATAGTTTAGTCCACCAGGGCTAGAGGTCGACTGCTCTTTGGTACTTTAAAAAGTCGCTATCTGTCACAGTAACATTGTATGTCTCGACAGTTAGTAGCAACAACTGACCACTAGATGGATAATCTTGTCCTCCATTGGGATAATTTTATCCTTCGCTGTTAGAAATTTTTAAATTATTTTAAAAACAGTCTATGACTTTCAAGACTTTCCATTATTATCTTATGTATTATTTTACTTTAAAAAACCCACAATATTCAACACTCACAATATCGAAAACGTCAGTGAAAAATGTTTGTTGTCAAACATATATTAGTTTCCATAGTTCTGAGACATATCTGCTAATATATTTTTTTTAAATTGCATTAAATATTATAATACAAGATATCGTTTTACAGTTTTAGTTTAATCAAATTAAAGTCGTAGAAAAAATATTGTTTGGAACTCGTGTGCGAAATTCTTTGATCATCTCGAGTGCCTCGAAATCATGTGTAAATGGCCTGCCTACAGAAACAAGACCGCGCGCGCGGTAGACCAGACAGCGCTTCATTTAAAAAAAATCATATCTCCTAAATTATTCAGTGAATTAAAAAATTATTTTAATAAAAAATGTTCGTTGGTCTATTCTACGTATTTCGTCTCACATAGCTACATATCTATCTGCAATAATAACAAAAGTACCTCAATGCCGAAAATTACACTACATTTTCCGAGCACATATTGTTTAAACAATTTATAGTGTTGTTTATAATGAAAATAATGTCTCTCTATTCAACTATGCAATGTAAACGACAGATAATGCAATATTTAAGTTCCAATTTTGTTTTGGAATTATTACTTTTTTTGCAATTTCGCTATCTTGGCCGACATCTCGCCCTCTGGATTCGGATTCGGCATAAAATTCTGGATAATATCCATATTTTTTAAATCATATACCCGCGAGTGCATACCCCATGATCGAATTCGGAGCTTTAGATTCTTGACTAACTATAAATTAGCGAGTCGAATTTTTTTCGGAAAAAGTTACTTGTTACTGTTAATTTGTCAAGCAAGTTTCGTAAAAATACCTCAACTAATTAAGATTATATTTTAAAAAATATTTTTTTAAAATTAAACTTTGACCCCCTGTATCTCAGAAACTATGCGTTTTTAGATATAAGTTTATTAAAGAAAGTCCATTTATTTTAACGTAATCTATTAGTTCCCGACGTTTAATCGGTAAATTCTGAACCACCCTGTATATAAGAGCTTTCAGATTCTCTTCCCAGTCTTCCCTGTTGAGTATAATGAATTCTTGACGTATTAACTATCTTGGTATGGTCCTTTTTCTGAAGGGAAAAGAAGAAAACCACAAGATGGTTAATGCTTCAAAAAATCAAAATATTCAACAGTTTGAAAACCCTTCTACAAATCATCAACTCGGAGAATGCCTTAGAATCGAAAATTTATTTTGAGTTCGGTTATCATTCATATTGATTTTGTCATAAAAAAATTATGTATAAATTTATACCAAATGAAGTTATCTATAATGGTATGATGATAATGATAACTAAGAACTCTTTAATATACTGAGAGTCAGCTGCGGTTGGTGAATTTTCGATGTTCAATATTTCAATTAAGAGACGTGAGACCTATACCAAATTATAAATGGTTTCATTTATTGGGATCTGTTTAACTAAGTTGGAAATGCAATAAAATCACACCTTGACAGTCGATATATTTTTAATAGACATTACTAATATACTACAACATTATTTAGTTACTATATCAACCGAACTAGTGAACCAAAGATTATAAAGACCAATATAATCTTATATATCAATATAATCTATGTTCAACACTCCCACTTATATAAGATTTCATTTTATTTCAAAACATTGACAAATTTAACTTAACAAGTAAGTTATCCAAAATTGTTTTTGTAAGTGCTTTTGTAAATAAATCTGCTAACTGATCACTTGAATTAACATAGCTTACTGAAATATTGCCTTTCTCACATTCATCGCGCACAAAATGTACTTTCACATCAATATGTTTGGTCCTGTTGTGAAGTTGTTGTGCCTGCGTCAATTTAATAGCTGATTGATTATCGACGCCAATTTTTACAGTTGAAATGTTGATACCAAGCTCTCTAAGAAAATGTTTTAACCACAGAGCTTCTTTAACACCAAGAGCCAATGCTAAATACTCCGCTTCAGTTGTAGATTGTGCAACTACGTTTTGCTTCTGAGACTTCCATGTAATAGGGCTGTTTGCAAGTATAAATACGTAGCCACTGGTAGATTTCCTAGTATCTATACAGCCAGCATAGTCTGAATCAGTATAGCCCGTAACTTCAATTTTTGTAGTTTTGGAATACAGAATTTTATACTGAATAGTATATTTTAAATAGCGGAAAATCCGTTTTACAGCTTGCCAATGTTCATCAGTCCATTTATTAAAGAATCGACTCACTTGATTCACTGCATATGTAATGTCTGGACGACTTATTGTAGCCAGAAAAATTAGTGAACCAACCGCTTCACGATATGGTTGAGCTTGATTACAATTTAAGTTATTACCTGATGAGGATAAAGGAGCACTAGGTTCAGCAGGTATCTTCAACGGTTTAGCACTAGTCATATTAAATTTCTTAAGCAATTTTGTTATGTAGACCTGTTGATGAATAGCGATTGTCCCTGCACCCAGATCTTGTTCAATCTCAAGACCCACAAATTGTAATTTGTTATTGTTTAATTGCACAGTTATTTTAAACATTTGTTGCAAAGTGTCAATAAGTTCAGCAATAGCACCTTGAGATTTTGACATTAAAAGACCATCGTCCACGTAAATGGCTAAATAAATTTCAGCATTTGCCAGACTGCCAACAAACACGCACTGGTCACTTTTTAATTGAATAAAGTCATATTTATTTAGAAATGAGACAAACTTTCGATTCCAACACCTAGGGGATTGTTTTAGTCCGTATAAACTTCTGTTTAGTTTACAAACTAGGTCCACCTTTTTCTCATTTTCAAATCCAACAGGCTGCTTCATGTACACACATTCCGTTAAATCACCGTACAAAAATGCAGTTTGTACATCGAAACTTGCAATTTTTAAGTCTTTTTCAGCTGCTAACGCTAATAAAATTCGAATCGAATCATACCGCACAACCGGTGCGAAAGTTTCTTCATAATCAACACCTCTTTCTTGCATAAAGCCGCGTGCAACAAGACGTGCTTTATAACGTAATGGATTACCTTCTTGATCGGTTTTAATGCGAAACACCCATTTATTGTCTATAAGTTTAGCATTTTCGGGTAATTTCACTAAGTCCCATGTATTATTGGTTTTAAGTGCGTCAATTTCTTCTTGCATTGCCAGATGCCACTCACGAGAATCTTCACACTTTATAGCGTCATCATAACAGATTGGTTCTGAAATTGTACAATAGTTTGCACTTGCACCATAAAAATCAGGTCTAGCCAATGTGTTTCTGTCACGTAACTGTCTTCCATTAATATTGTCATTTTCTGCGTCAAAATATTCATTATACTCAAAATCTGTATCACTGTTTGTTTGTTCAGTGCTGTTCTGTGATGTTTCTGAACTCTCTTCATTTTCATTATCTTCTTCTTCTTGTATTTCTTCTTGAATGTTTCCTTCGTTATCACTTAAAATTTCAAATTCTAATGAAAATGTTTCCTTTCTAATATCTATCGTTTCATTTTCATTGAAATTAACATTACAGCTTACTTCGATTCTCCTCCTTTTTGAATTCCAAAGTCTATAATTTGATGAGTAACCATCATAACCAACGAACAATAATTTTTCGGATTTTGGATCGAATTTCTTGCGAAATTGTGGTGGAATTAATTTATAAGCTGTACTTCCAAAAATTCTGATGTGTTTTGTATCTGGTTTTCGTCCAAACCACTTCTCATATGGTGTCATATTCTCTACTTGACTCGAAGCTGTCCTATTTTGTATATATACAGCCGTGTTAACTGCTTCGGACCACAATTCTTGAGGCACATTTTTGTTAATCAGCATAGTTCTGGCACTTTCCACGATTGTCCTTAATTGTCTTTCACTTCGGCCATTTTGTTGAGGCGTATATGGTGCCGACCATTCATGTGATATTCCATTATTCTTTATGAAGTCCTCAAATTCTCTGTTAATATATTCACCTTTACCTTGGTCGCTTCTTAATATCTTAACTTTGTTACCTGTTTGATTTTCAACAAGGACTTTGTATTCTTTAAACTTGCTAAGAACATCTGACTTGTGCTTGAGAAAGTAAACAGTACAATAGCCACTTGAATCGTCTTTAAATATAACAAAAAATCTTGATCCACTTGGGGATGAAATATTTATCGGCCCGCACACATCCGTGTGAATCATTTCACCTGGCTTTTTTGTTTTGTCTCTAGCTAAGCTTTTATGTGGTATTCTTGCTTGTTTGCCCATCTGACACGACTCACAGAAGAAGTCTTCTTTATTGTCAATTTTGAGATTTTTGACTAAATCAGCCGTTTTCTTAATGGTGCTGCAATTGACATGTCCTAGGCGATCATGCCATAGTTTTAACGAATATTTATTAACCAAGTTACATTCTGGTGTAGGTTTTATCTCAAACTTCATGATCCATAAATTGTCTCTACGTGTTCCAACACATGATACTTTTCCATCGATATCACGGAATTCACATTTATTTTTATAGGAGTGATAAGTAAAATTTCTGTCAATCATAGCTCCCACTGAAAATAAACTGTGGCTAAGTTCTGGTATATAAAGAACGTTATTTATAGTTCTGTCATACCACTGACCTTTAACAAAAGCTTGTATTTCAATGGTACCTTTACCAGCTGCAGGAATTAACTTGTTATTCGCTATTCTAACGAACATAGGTTTACTTACAGATTCTAATTTTGTAAACCAACATTTTTCGCCAGTCATATGCATACTTGCACCTGAGTCACATATCCACTCATTTTTCTCTGCGTTGGAGTTGGATAGATACAGAGACGTAATGTCACAAATATACGCTGAATTGAAAACCTCTTCACCTCTTCTATCTTTAGACGAACCTTCTGATTTTCTTTCATTGTTCCTCAAATCTGCTATCCTTTTTCTGCACTCACGTACCCAATGACCTTTGCGTTTACAATAATTACAGCTGCTATTTTTCTTCAACTCTTTTATATTTTGTTTCTTAAAATTTGTAGCTTCTAATTTACTTTGTAAAGCCTGAACTTCTAAAGCAAGTCGAGACATTTCGGAGTCATCATTTGTCATTCTAGTCTCTTCTTTAAGTAATCTTGCTGTTAGATTTTCAAACGTTTGTTGATCACTAGACACAGAATCCCATGCTGTGCGAAAAGCATTGTATTTAGAGGGTAAACTGTTAATTATTTTGGAGCAAATTGCACTGTTGCTTATAGTTTCTTTTACATCTTTTAGCTGTCTAACTAATAATTCAATACTCGAAATGTGTTCTGAAATCTTTGAATTTTCGAGCATTCTATACTCGTAAAATCTTTGCCAAAGTAATTCCCTAGAAATCTCGGTTTTTTGCTCATGTATTGCGATTAACCTTGACCACATTTCTGCTGCATTTTCACAATTTATCAAATGTTGCATTTGATCCTGCGTTATGGTCGTCAACAAAATAACCTGAGCTCTTGAATTTCTTGTATCCCATGCTATCCACTCAGCACTACTTTGATCTGTAGGTTCACCTTCTGTTCCATTGACAACTGAAATTAGTTTCTCTGCTTTAAACAGAATAGTAACACTGAATTTCCATAGTTGAAAATTTGATCCGTCAAACTTAGGAATATTCCCAGAATCGAATTTAATCGCTGCACTTGACGCCATCATGAAAGTTTTGACACTTTGTTTTTATACGACTCGAACGTAATTGTAATTGAATAAATACTGCACGACTTGAACGTGACTTTTATATATCAACTGACAGGCTGCCCTTTTTTAAAACAACGTCGTGTCTGGGCCCATAACCTGTTTAACTAAGTTGGAAATGCAATAAAATCACACCTTGACAGTCGATATATTTTTAATAGACATTACTAATATACTACAACATTATTTAGTTACTATATCAACCGAACTAGTGAACCAAAGATTATAAAGACCAATATAATCTTATATATCAATATAATCTATGTTCAACAGGATCAAAATGAAAATATAGGCAGACAGTCTTTTTTTATTTCCGAAAACACCTCTGCTTCCCCTGGAAAGTCCTGAAATTTTATATATTTGAATATTTTTTAAAATATTCGAATAATCTTCGATACAACCTATGAGGCTTTTTGCTTTCGAAAAAATATTAATTATTGGAAAAATTACCAGCATTTGAAATTTTGAATGGCTTGAATCTTAGTTTCAAAAAATCAATATATAATTGCACAGTGTCCCAGTTTTAAGATGCTAAAATTTCACAGGCTTAAAACAGTAATTTTTAGTAGAGAATTTTCTAATAATAAATACGATTTGAGGAAACAGCTATTCAACAGACAAAAGCCCCGGCTTGCACTGAATTATACCTACAAATCCAAATAGGTAGCCAAGTTTATTATTCGTCTTTTCTACACCAGACACAGACCGGTTTCGAACTTTTTATGTTCTCGTCAGTGTGCCATAGGTCGGTTTTGTAAAGATACTCTCTACCTCGCCTACTTAAGAATGATAGCTTTAAAGTTATTATTTTTTTAAGTTTTTCTCCTTATCTTTTAAAATAAACAAAATATCAATTTGAAACTTGCTATATTTTTCAACTACTTGCAGTTGAATTCTCATACCATTTTCATGAAGTATGTGGATATATTCTTTGCGCTACTTTACTGTCTTCGTGGTTTACTCCCGCAACCTTCTGTATATTTTTACATATACCTATCGATATGGAACTCTTTTTCTGATTACAAAAATATATAACATTTATATTGATAAAAATGGTGGCAATATTAAACGTAACATATTTCAAATAAAATTAGGAAACTAGGAATTCGTTTAAAAAATAAACTACTTTATATCAAAATTATTAGCAGTATATAATTAGTACTAGAAGTTTTAGATCATGTAAAGTTTTGGCTTTATTTTAATTCTGTCTAACTAAGGTAATTATGCACTATTACTGTACCATTCTAGGATGGTGTAATATTTTGGGAATTTATATTACCCATAATAAAAATTGACATGCCAGCGGACAATATATTGAGAGGTTTTTTTAAATGTCCAGTTCCGAATGCCACGTTAAGACAACGATGGAAATTTAGCAGACGAAAAGGCCATTCAAAGCAACAGCAATAGCAATATAAGAGAAAAAGTGGACTAAATATCCTTTCTTGTTCTATTGAAAATTATCTAGTGATGTGAGTGAGGATAAATATCAAAATGATATACAGTGAGGTCTCGATAATCCGGATCAATGAAAACAGCGGCGATTCGGATTAGCAAAAAATCCGGATTATCGAAACACTATATTTACATTGAGGAGAATGCTCTTACTTAATGTCCTTTCCTCAGCTTTTGAAGTATACCATATTTTTGTTGAATGGTTAAATCCACGTGTTTCCGTCGTGGGGCCATAGCTACGTTTGTAACGGTTAAGTGATTGAGGTGAAATAAGCGCGATTACGCGAATTATCGCGAATCCGCGAGTTAATTGGCGCGAATAAACCTTTTAAGCTTAACATTATATAGAATCGTCCAATCACAGCCGCTAAAAAAGCGTCGCACGCGATCCGGATAACCAAATCATATAAAATCCGGATTACAAAGTACATAATGAAAAAAAATTTTGATTCAGATAACCGAGGAATCCGGATTATCGCGATTCGGTTTATCGAGACCGCACTGTATATCATATTTTGATATATATCTGCTATGATATAAACGTTAATAGCTGATATATTGATATATATCACTCCCCCCCCCTTAATTTAAGCAGATGAGCAAACTTAACCTAACATTTCAGTGTCAATAATTGTCAGTAAATGTCAATATTTTTCGATAAGCTGGCGCCGTTCTTATTTACCAATTATCTTAAAGTGATCCTTACATAAGGTTAAACCTTGATCCTTACATGCTTTTCAAGTACATACGACGGTCTATCGGGGCTGTACAGCATTGACATGCGAGAGGTCCCAAGTTCAGTACCCACATGTTTTTTTTTTAAATTAAATATTAAATATATCAGTCAGGTTTAGTGTGACAATATGGTGAAAGATGTTCCTTTTTTAAAATAATAAAAACAAAAATGTATTTGGGGGAAAAAATCTTCAACATCAAAGTCAATCGTCAATAAGAGCGGCGCAAGCGTAGCGATTGTGTATCGTGAAATCGGCGGTTAAGTAGACGCTCCCTTTATATTACAATAATTTGAGGACCTACATTATTTTATTTAACAAAATCAATAGGCAATAGGCATTGAATAAAAAAAAAAAAACATTAAATTTTGAATTACCTACATTAATAGGATTAGTAGATCAAAAATAATAAAAAAATAATACATAACAAAAAACGTAGAAATTGGTTATTCAACTTCTTCAGAAATACAAATATTATATATGTATTTGGTGTCAAATTAACAAGGAAGACGTAAACAACCCATAAAAACTAATTATAATAGTGTTTGATTTTAGCAAAATCATTTGATATATATCAAATGATATACCGGGTGACACAAGAAGTAGTTACCCCCCCATTTTTGTTGGCATTTTCATAGATGAAAATTTCAAAATTTTATGGTGAAATAAATACACAGATTCTCATATTTTGACATAAATCATGTGTTAAAACCACTTCCGGTTTAACCGGAAGTGGTATCAACTTTCTTATTTTAAATGAGAACACCCAATTTTTTTTCAGTATTTGAAATCTACATAAAATTCCCTTTCTAATGATGTATAATACATTGACATTTGCTTTCAAGATGGCGGCGAAACATTACTTTTATACTAAATTTAAGTTGGCCATTGATTCGCCGCCAGAAAACAAAACGTGGTTGGGAGGCTGTGGAAACAAAAAAATGATTTATTGTTGCTTTGCTGATAGCATTATTTGCAAACATTTGACATGCATAATGTCTACTAGGATCATTTTCTTTTTTTCGTGTATTTGAAAACAAAAGCTGAATGTTTCACATGTTTTTTAAATAGGAACCTATGTTTTTTATCTGATGTGTGAATTCTACATCAAATTATCTTCATGATGATATACGACATGTTCCCTTTTATTTATTCATTAGCAGCCAAAGTCATCTTTGTCTTATTAGAATAATTGTGAATTTTAGTTTCAATTCTATTAAGACAAAGATGAATTTGGTTGCTAATGAATAAATAAAAGGGAACATGTCGTATATCATCATGAAGATAATTTGATGTAGAATTCACACATCACATAAAAAACATAGGTTCCTATTTAAAAAAAATGTGAAACATTCAGCTTTTGTTTTCAAATACACGAAAAAAAGAAAATGATCCTAGTAGACATTATGCATGTCAAATGTTTGCAAATAATGCTATCAGCAAAGCAACAATAAATCATTTTTTTGTTTCCACAGCCTCCCAACCACGTTTTGTTTTCTGGCGGCGAATCAATGGCCAACTTAAATTTATTATAAAAATAATGTTTCGCCGCCATCTTGAACGCAAATGTCAATGTGTTATACATCATATACATCCTATACAAAATTATAAATAATATGATAGATAGCCCAGATTTATTATCATCTATCCTTTTCTATACACCAATTAGGCAATTTAGAAATAATAATTTATTTGTACAGCCTTTTAGTCGCACAAATTTAAGTCTTAACTTGCCTTTATGCCGCATAGTATGATATTTCAATAATTATGGTGCTGAAATAGATTTATTTGATACATCGATTATTTCGTTAAAAAATACTTTAAAGAGTTATTTCCTTAACAATGGGTAGGTAGTTGCAATCATTGTATTTTGTATTTTATATTGTTTATTATGATAGTGTTGAAATATTGTAAGTATAGTTTAGATAAAATATACATATCTAGGATGTTATGTGCATTAAGTATGTATTATGTATAATGTGAAATATTTATGTTATTCCCACTAAAACTATGATTTCATAGTGGGTACTCTTGTGGAATGTGTACATTCTGTTTGTATCCCAAATGTAGTAAATAAATAAATAAATAAATCATTAGAAAGGGAATTTTATGTAGATTTCAAATATTGAAAAAAGCTTGGGTGTTCTCATTTAAAATAAGAAAGTTGATACCACTTCCGGTTAAACCGGAAGTGGTTTTAACACATGATTTATGTCAAAATATGAGAATCTGTGTATTTATTTCACCATAAAATTTTGAAATTTTCATCTATGAAAATGCCAACAAAAATGGGGGGGTAACTACTTCTTGTGTCACCCGGTATATCTGATATATATCACCCAAAAATAAATAGCATGCTATTTTACATCACTAAAATTATCCATAAAAAAATGGTAGTGAACTATTTAAGAATTTCAAAATCACTGTTTGGTGAATACTAAAGAAGCATAAAATCCATCTAATATTTTAACTACATAGAATTTATATCCTCACAAAATTCCAAACAGAGTTGCTTTTTGCGTAGGAGCCACACTGTTTTACTGATGAAGCTTGTTTCTCAACATCGGGCCAAACAAAACCCAAAATAGAAACAAGCTATAAAAAAACAAAGAAAAAGAACAGATGTACTATCGC
The DNA here is from genome assembly GCA_963680705.1 of Rhagium mordax. NCBI lineage: Eukaryota > Metazoa > Arthropoda > Insecta > Coleoptera > Cerambycidae > Rhagium > Rhagium mordax. The sequence goes on along the minus strand of OY796656.1, from coordinate 78,884,266 downwards.
GGCCGAAAAAAAGTAATCGATTTTTTATCAAGTAGTATGTTTTTGCATCAGTAATGTCAATTAAATTATTTTGACAAGAAATCATTGGTGGGGTCGTATTTATTAAAAAAAAAACAAAACTAATAAGAAATAAGTTGTTAATATTTTTTAATTATAAGAAAACAATTAATTAATATGGTTTTGAGAGAAGCAGAAAAAAGCTGCTACATCATCACCACATTTGGAGAAGGGTGGTCTTAAAAACGCATGGCAAGTCAAATTAATTGCAGCAAAGGCTCAATTCAAAAACTAAACAAAAAGACAGACCTTCCGCTATTATCTGTTTTGTACAAATATTCTTCATCAAACTTATGACCCCTGGTACGGTAAACTCGCAGTTGACCATTGTAGCAGGACTGAAATATCTTTTCGTCGGAAAAGACCACTCTCTCCCAGTAACGATCTTATTCATTAATAAAAGTATTTGCAAACTGCATTCTTGCCTCTTTATTATCATCTGTTAGTCGGTGCTTTTTAGCACTGGCACCGAGACTGGCACAGTTAAATAGACCTTGCTCTCGCAACCGTTTTCTTGCTGTCCTAACAGACGCTGGGAAGTTAGTTTGCTCTTTGGCTTCAATAGAATTAGATAATGGGTTTAAATTCATTGTCGTTTTCTAGAGAACTCTTTCTTGGCCGCCCAGAACCCACTGCCCTCCTCAGATCATGAGTTTCTTTCCACTTTTTGTTTAGTTTTTGAATCGTGCTTTTGCTGCAATTAATTTCACTTGCTATGCGTTGTTGAGACCACCCTTCTCCAAGTTTGGCGATGATGTAGCCCTCGATGTAGCCTTTTTCTTCTTCACTCAAAACATGATAAGGCATGATTATTATAATACAAAATTTATTTTTGCTTAATATGACAATGACGTTGACACTAATAAAAAAAATATTGGGATTGATGCGACACTGAATAGAACCATAATTACAACGGGAAAATCAGTCGATTACTTTTTTTCGGCCGCGATAGTACATCTGTTGTGTGGTGTGGTTTAGTGGTTTCATTCAATTTCAGTTAACAGGTCAGTGATATCACCATATTATATAAGCTTTGTTCGTAGAGTAGTCAGAAACCATCAGAAACTGTCCGAGGCATGCGCATTTGGTTGTAGAGTTGCGCGTGTTAAGTCAAAGCACTTTCAAATTTCAGAGCTCTATTAAAAATCACATCTCTACAGTCATCAAACTATCACAAATCGGTTCTACGAACAAAGCTATAATGAGATTTTGTAGAATTTGAGTCACTTTTTGAGTTAAGAAAAACTGTTAGTGTTTTTAAAAATAGATTCGTTTTCAGCGACTCGAAATACATAAAAATAACATGTACTTATTTCCATCAGTAACATGTCAATAATACTTAAAAAGTGAAATTTCAAAGGCACTAAGTTTTTTTGTGAAGTTAAAAAAACTGTGATCCAATGAAGGAAATCTGATGTTATATTCGAATTCAGCCCATCAAATACATGGAAATGACATTTTTTTGTGTGTCTGTGTAATTAATTACTCACTTATAAAATATCTTTTTTTCTTTAATTTCTCTTATTAATTAAAATAAGTATTGGATTTTATTCAAATTATATCATTTCATTGTACTTTTATAATCAAGAACTTGGTGCTGTGTTAATGGCTACATGCCTCAGCCAAAGAAAGGCTAAATAAAAAAAAAAAAAAAAAAAAAAATCAAGAACTAAAACAATTTTTTAAATTTAAATACATAACAACACTAATCATCAAACTAATAAGGTTCTTTTTTAAAAACATACTAAAATCAAAAAGAATACTAACAAAAAAATCGAATTAAAAACTTAATTTGCACTAACTAGTATTATTTTTAAGGAATCAGATAAAGGTGGCGAAACGTTGGGTTTGTCAATTGTTTCATTTAATATAAATATCTGATGATTTGCTAGAATCCAAAATGACAAAATGAAAATTTTAACATGCTAACCTCAGCACTGAGTATTATTTTATGATTTATATTTATTTAACTTCGATTATTCTTATAATAAATAAATAAACACAAAAATTGTAAGCTTAGATTATGATATTATACACTGATTGTGAATAAAATAGTGTATATACCTCGCTGGTCATCTTTATTACAGTCTCGCGTTTATATCTGACCTCGGCGCTTCGGTCAGATAACAACCCTCGGCTGTAATGAAGTACTTCCCAGCTCGGTATGCGCATTACTATTTCAAATGACATGTTATTTTCTATAGTTTAGATGTTTAGACTAAAAGTACAGGGTATGGTTCGTAGTGATGACGTCACCGACAATTTCTTTAGATAGGGTGGTAATATATTTTTTTCTCTTTTTAATCATGTTATATATAAATGTAAAATTTGTAAATGTGAAAATTTTATAATTAGAAATGATCATTATTAAGACTAAAAGGTGTTTATTTGTACAGAAAAATTATTTCAAATTTGAATTTGTTAAATTTTTACAAGCTAATGACATAAAACGTCCTCCATATCATCCTCAGTCAAATGGGATTGCTGAGAGGAATGTACAAACTGTAAAGCCTTGGATAAACAATATTCAAATTGCAATTTAAAGTTGTCTGTAGAGCAAAAGTTGCAAAACTTTTTATTCAATTATAGAAATACTCCAAATTCAACAGGAATGTCACCAAATCAAATGCTTTTAAAACGGAAGCCTCGAACTCGCTTTGATATCTTGAAACCTAACCATATAATAGAAAAAAAAATGTAATCAAATTGGAAGATATAAATCTGTACAATGTAGGTGAAATAGTACTATGTAAAAATTTACAAAAGGGAAGAAAATGGCAAAAAAGGGAAAATTGTAACAATTTTGAGTAGCATTACATATTTAGTAGAGGTAGAAGGGGTGGTAAAACAATTTCATGCTGATGTATTAAGACCATGTCATCTGGTAGATGATCTAGTTGATGAATCAGTGGAGGAGTCGGTGATTCAGTTAGTTATCCTAAGTTAGATGATGATCATAGAGTAATGCCAAGCAGTGTGCCTGAAAATTTCACCACTCCTTCAAAACTGGATCAATAAAGATGTAAAGTCTCCAGGTATAATTGTACAGAAAGAAACATTGAATATTAATGATCAATGTTTACGTAGATCTTGTAGAGTAAGTAAACCCCCAGTCGGGCTTGATTTATAACTTACTGTAATAATATATAACCATATTGTAGTTTTAAATAATATATAGCTATACTGTAGTTTCTCAGCTTAGGAAGAGAGAGAGATGTTATGTATTTAGATAGTTTAGGGGTAACAAGGCGTGCGATTGGCAAAGCTGACAGCCGGCCTTGTAAGGATGTCAAAAAGTTTCAGTCCTAGAAAGTACCCGCCATAAATGATTGTCAAATATATTCTTGTACACGTGTATTTTAATAAAATAAACTAAGCCGTAGTGCCTGTAGTTTGTATCTGTCTGGATAATATACAATACAAAGAACACCAAACAATAATGTTTGTAGCATTTTCTTGGTAATAAAATGGTTCGTACTGGTTTTCCTTTTTTTTTATAAACACCCTACTGTCAAAAATAAATTTTGTTTCAGTCAATATGATCACCAAAGGCTGATTCAAATATGTTTGAAATCGAATAGCTAATAATTTAAATATGGTTGGTGTGATACATTAAGAGTGGGACTGGGACATTTTATTAAGTATATTCATTTTACTAACTTCTTCAAAGAGTGATAAACAGTCTTCCAATCGAGTTTCTCATCATCCTTTGGTAAAACTAAGTCTATTTGTTGAGGTGTAAAGTGAAATTTCGTAAGTTCCCTCCACACCCTTTGCTCTCCTACAATAGATGCCATTTGTTCACATGCCTGAGCACTAGAGGTGAGATCCTTATGATCAGATAAACGTAAAATAATCTCTCGTATACATTCTTCAGGTAACTGTAATAGTTTAGGATGGGTATCCGGATGTGGTTCACATATTTGCATTTGGGCGGCCATATTTAGAATTCTCTCAATCTTAGCAGTATGTTGATGCCACAGTAACTGAGAGCCAAGTGGGCCTAAAATACATTAAACACTTATTTCTTAAGCAGACACGATGTTTAAAAATAAAACATGTCAGAACAAAAACTCTCAAAGAGTAGTTACTCCACTTTTTTTTATAGTTTTTAAAATAAAATTTTGAGATTTGGGAGGTTGACTATAATCATCAGAGATAATATTTTAACTAGCTAGTGCGAAAAATGACTAGAAGTTGCATCAACTTTCTTATTTTAAATATCTCTGTTTTAGTCACTATATGGAATTTGTATTAAGTATTTGCACCTTGAAAGAATTGTTTTGATTGAACTACTACTACTTAATTATTTACTAACTAGGTAGTAAAAAATGCACAATGGCTTGGCAGATGCTGCTGCAATTTCTTGTTTGCTCTTCATCGCTTCCTTCGAGATATGACAAATAATTTGAATAATTTTTTATAAAAAGCTTAATTTTCTTGATCATTTCTATTCTATATTTTAAATTGAGTAAAAACAATGTAAATATGCAATTATATTTTGTATCAGATAATACTTTAATACTTACATTTGTTTAAGTTTGTTCCTGAATTTAATGGTGGTCTACTAGAAATAACAAATAAGTCCCATTTTTAAAGTATTTATGGTTTCATTCAAACGTCAAAAACTTTTTTAGTTCAAATTGAACATGCTATAATTTTTTACATCAAGTTATATAAAGTTAAATTCTCTGTTTACAGGGTTGAACTTTCTGGTGTAAAATTTCTATGACTTTATCTGTATTTTGTTGGGCCAGGCATTTTTTTTTTCAGTTCCGGTGCCAAAATGAAGTAGTTTAAAATTTTACCTAGAGAAGTTTTTTGAATTTTTTGGTTTTGCTGTTAAAATTTGGCTTTGCATGAAAATTAAGAATTGACGCCAGAAACCAAACCAAAATCATTGTAATAAGCGATAATGCATCACACACAAATTAACAAAGTACTGTCTTAATTATTAACTATGATGCTATTGCAAAAAGTAAAACTGATTTCTTTATTAATAATCTCTTCCATACCTTTTATAAGGGATACAATATATTGGGATGCAATAATTAAGGGTTATTCTGTATAATAGTTGTGTCTCAAAAGTACCTATAAATCAGCTAAGCAGAGTACCTACTTTTCAAAGTCATATATATTTACCTCCCCAACAGGCAGATCTTTCAGCTGCTCTTAACGCTCTAACATTATTAAGTAATTGTTGGAAACCTCTTGGGTTGTGTTGACTGGTTGTTGCATGACTAGCGACTTCTTCTAACATGGCTAGGAGAACTTTCTGAGCACAACCAGATAATGCTGTCATTTGCTGACCTATTAGTAGGTCAAGTAGAGCACATATATAATTGAATCTACGAACATCTCTTACTGCACTTCTAAAATCTAGTCTTTTTACGGCTTCATCTAATTCATTAAAGCCAGCAATCTGAAATCAACAAATAATAAATAATAATTAGAAAATAATTATTCACAACTGACTGGATAAAATTTTCAACAACATAACAATATTTTAAATTGTGTTTTCTGTAAGACACGAGACAATTTTAGTCAAGATAAAAAGTTCATCAACAACTTTTGACAACAAAAATCTAAAAAATAGAACTATAATGATTAATGTAGTTGCCTGGCCAATTCGTAATTATACCTTTCAGAAAAATACTAATTTTTTGCCTAGTCATACATACTTAATTTTAACACTCGTTTTTGAACATCACATACACTTCCACTCTCTTTCTCATTGCATAAGCAAGTGACTAAACAGAAAGGAGAACTGAAGTCACTGAATTCGTTCATATTTTCATGTGATTTCAGGATAATATGGAGGTGGTGGCGGTGAATCGGACGGTATAGATGTCGAAACTCTTACAAGCATAAAAGACTTAAATATATGGTAATTCTTTGCTTGTTTATTTTCATATGAAGTGTAAATACGTGTTTATAATGTGTATTGTGTATACAAATAAAGTTTCCGTTTTATTTATTTGTTCCTTAAATTACAATTACCCACACGGTTGTAGAACACATCATACAAGAAATATAAAATATAATGTATGAAAATATATAAAATATATGCACATTATTTTAATGGACCAGAATTTTAATTACAGTCCACTAAAAAATTAATATCTTATGTATTAACAGTAGTGTAGTGTTTAATTTTTATAGAACGGGTCTTTACAAAGAGGATGCTTATTTATACCACAGTGAGTAAATTTGGAGACGATACCTATCCACTGAATTAAATAAGACTCGACGAGAATAGAAATATTTTAAGTCTAATTGCACGAATTTGCATGTGATGGTATTAACGATGTAACCTTTGCAGAACAATCTTTATGAAAATATTAATTAAAGAGACACCAAGTTTGCCAATGGTGCTAAAGCTGTTAGAGAGCTTGCAAGACCTGCATCACAACGACTCATAAAGCTCACTTGCAATATTTCTAATGTTGTATTAGGTGCAGATCCTCAAATGTGCAACAGTAGCTACTGTGGAGTAGCACTTAGCTCTATAGAAAACCAAACTTCCTTATCGGACGTTATCGGAGATAATTAATCGAAGCATAGACATCAAGGAGACTCTATTCAGAACCTGATCTGACATGGTGATGTTTGGTCTATGTTTGTTAGATTTATAGGAAAACATATTGGACTACGTTTTAAAGGATTGAAATCTACAAGAACTTTGTTTGACAATTTTAGCCAAATCAAAATAAATCAAGTTGGTTTATCATCTGCATCTTGAAGTATAGAATTCAAATGCATTCCCTCGTCTTTGAAAGAAAAAAACTTGCGTGAAGGGTATTGGCGTCAGCAAAACTGTGTACAGGGTTAGACGTTGCAAGAAGCAAGTACGGAAAGAATAATAGTGGTAAGACAGATCCTTGTGGAACACCTGATTTAGTACAGGGTTTCTGATGAGACTCCATCAATTACACTACAAAGTAAGTGGTTAGAGAAAGTCTGATATCCACGGAGTTGACAGATCGGCAGAGTATTGGCGTCTAAGACACACATTTTCAGTACAATGGCTGGATAGTCATTAAGTCCCATTATTGATTTGCTAGTATTCAGTTGTTAGAAAACGCCCAATTGCATGATGTTGGAACCTATTCTTGAGAGTCTAGTTAAGTTTGAGGAAAATATAATATATTCGCCTTATCTATTGATGGCGTCAATGTTGAGTCTTCTTTTGTTAAAGGTTAAAGGAACAAAAGGACTGTTTATGAAATTATGTCTTATTGCTTTGGTCGTAGACTATTTTGTTAAACTTAACACAAAATTACTTTTAAAAAATTTCAAGCCCTTTCATGATGCAGTTTCCCATATAGGTAAATTTGGACAATAGCTCCTTTGATCCGAAAAACTTTTATAGTGCTGGGTGTTATTTCGTAACAACAACAACAACAAGAACAATAATCAAACGTATATCCTTCGCTTTTAAATTTTCTTTTAGTTCTAATTTATACCTTTATATTAGAATTTGGTAAAATATTTAAAGATAGGTACCTTATACTTTTATTTGCATACAGCATTGGTTCAGAGATTATCATTGTGTGTTTAAAATTGTCACATTTGCATAGTACGGACAGTAGTGTGTGGTGCAACGTCTGTATATACTTCTCCTTAGCGATATACCGGATGACCATGAAATTACGCTCGTCCCTAAATCTTCTTGGTTTTACAAGATATGAACTTCAAATTACGCCTAAATATGCATTATTTCGGTCGATTTATCATTTTCTATTTCTTCCGGTTTCACCGGAAATGACACTAACTTTGTCATAAGTTATCATTTCCGGTGAAACTGGACGTAACAGAAAATTTTAAATCAATCGAATTAATGAATATTTTGCCGTTATTTTGAACCCTGTATGTTTTTACATTTTAAGGAGGTCAAAGGCACCTACTCGATGGAGATCCGCTGTTAAATATTATGAGTCTTTTTGTTACTTATACCTTGTTGAATGTTACTTTTAAGTATTTTTATGTATTATAATATGAACAAGTAAAGTGTTTGGTACCAAGTTATCCATAATAAAATGTTTTATTGATGGAAATAATGTAGTGAGCCACCATGGAGCCATTTAAAAAAAATTAGTTATTCTGAAAAAACGACTTCAGAAGTGTTTAAGATCTTATAAATGTCATATGATAATAATATCATAATTCAATTTTTTGATTACTTAAATGTTGAAGCAATACAAAACATTTTTTTGGGTTCACGGCCGCCTAGATGAAGAATTAAATTTGTTCATAAAAATGTCAGTCATTAATATCTTTATCTCAATATGCTATAACTGCATTCTAAATGACCTACTGAACCCAAATATGTAAAAATATATAGGGTGTTCCATTTAAAAAACCAAAGTTAGTGTCATTTCCGGTGAAACCGGAAGCATTGGAAAATTATAAATCGGCCGAAATAATGCATATTTAGATGTAATTTGACGTGCCCAAATTTGAAGTTCATATCTTGTAAAACCAAGAAGATATAGGGGCGAGCGTCATTTCGTGTTCACCTGGTATAGTGTGTTGAAAAAATTATGAAAAAAAAATTGTCGCGCACCGCCTACTCGGAGAGATATCGAGAATGGATCAGGGCATTTGTTACTAAATATTGATGATTAATTTTGAATCAATAAAAGCAATTAACACGTAAACAGTTGCACGCACAAACGAGACGGAAGTCCACTCTGTACTTCAATAAAGTGTTACTTATACCCCTCCAGCTACTATATAGTGGCCACAGCATTGGGTGCGATCTGCGTATAGAAATAATACAAAGAATTCGTCGCGTATTTCGCTCTGCAGAGATAACGTACAATGTAAATTGTAATTATTATTTTTTAAACAATAATATCGCCTACCTGTAATAATTCCCAGCGAAATTAAGATGCCAACACATTTTAGGTTTCAAATTATCTATGCGTTATTGCTCCACTTGCCCCCCCCCTAGAGTGTGTATGTGTGTGTGTCAATGTCGGCTTTCTTTGCAATTTTTTGTGTGATTTTTTCAACCCACTATATCGCTATAAGGTTTACTATACCAATGTTATAGAAAATTGCAAAGCACGTTCATTATAGGCCTCTTTTAGACATACTAATTTTTCCCCCTCGCCCGCCCCCCAGAACAGCCCCAAGTTCGGGATAAAATCATTTTTTTGCCAATATCTCGGTTCTGAATGGTCCTACGAAAAAAAAAGACGGTTATCAAAGTTAAAGTAAATTTTCTATCGAAATGATTCAGACACATTTTTACGAAGTATTAATATTCTTGGAGTTATGGGTGGGGGAAGTCAAGCATCGTATCGCATTCGCGCTGTATATCAAAAATTTTCTATATTTTCACGCTTTCTACTTGCTATTACGTTTAATTATCGGTGGTTACCATGATACCAAAACCTATAGATGATCACATGCTGAACGAATTTTGAACCACTTCGCGCATGACGTCATTCTGTGACAAAAATATATACTGATATATGGGGAAGCTAGCTTTTAAAGTATTTTTAGTTTAAAGTTATTGAAATATTCGTTGAATTTCGACTGTTATAACTGTTTTGCGTATTATTTAAATATACAAAATAGAAAACAAGACATTGTGCACAATATGAGGCGTGTAAATGCAGAAGATGCTTAACGCATGTGACCTTATTTTGAGCTAGAAACAAAAAACTTTTAGACAAGTAGTTGCCATAATCACAGTCTTGTATGCATATAGCTATTTATAAAACTAGTTGCAAAATGAGCATGTTTTTTGCACTAGAAGTGAAGATTGGACCATGAGCGTAGCGAGTGGTCCAACTCATCGTGTGCAAAAACACGCAGTTTTGCATCGTGTTTTATACAATATTTTTTGCAATTTAGTTGTTACGAAAAAAATAAAATTTTCGTTACGTTTCCTTTACGTTTAACATAATATAATAATAAGATAAGGAAAACTCAATAAAAATGTTGTACGTTTAATATTTATGTTGTATTCTTAGTAAAAATAAATGGGTCTGTCGCAATATCTGTTTATGTGATTAAACTCATTTTAGCACAAGTGTTAAAATGAAATCTCCGAGGAAATCTCATTTTTGCACTTGTGCTAAAACCACTTTTGACAATGACAATCAGTGTCAAAAAGATGACTTTTCGTAACTAAATTGCAAAATAGCTATTTATAAAACTAGTTGCAAAATGAGCGTGTTTTTTGCACTAGATGTGAAGATTGGACCATGAGCGTAGCGAGTGGTCCAACTCATCGTGTGCAAAAAAACACGCAGTTTTGCATCGTGTTTTATACAATATTTTTTGCAATTTAGTTGTTACGAAAAAAATAAAATTTTTGTTACGTTTTCTTTACGTTTAACATAATATAATAAATAAGATAAGTGTTTTCTCAATAAAAATGTTGTACGTTTAATATTTATGTTGTATTCTTAGTAAAAATAAATGGATCTGTCGCAATATCTGTTTATGTGACTAAACTCATTTTAGCACAAGTGTTAAAATGAAAACTCATTTTAGCACAAGAATACATAGTATCTACTCGTAGATAAAGTGAATCGAATTAATGTAATTTGTTTTTCTATAAATAAATTATATTGAGGCTTGTAATGCAGTACCTGCCTTGGGGCAAAATTACGAAAAATTAGTTATTGGTAATTGGTACCACCCTCTCCCGTTTTTTGTCAAGGACTTATTTATATTAACGTCCTGGCGGAGTTTAGTGTAGTCTGTGGTTTAGAGCTATTCTATCACTCAACCACGACACACTATAATCAATTAGGTAGGGTTTTTGTTGATGTTGATGAAAATTAAACGTAATAGCAAGTAGAAAGCGTGAAAATATAGAAAAGTGTCGATATACAGCGCAGATGCGATACGATGCTTGACTTCCCCCGCCCATAACTCCAAGAATATTAATACTACGTAAAAATGTGTCTGAACCATTTCGATAACCATCTTTTTTTTTTGTAGGACAATTCAGAACCGAAATATTGGCAAAAAAATGATTTCTGAGCGAAATTTACCCAAATTTGGTGGTGTTCCTGGGGGCTTGCGAGGGTGAAAAATTTCTCAACGTATTTTTAAAAATAAAAAGACCGATTTAAAAAAGAAGTCATATAATAATTAAATATTGCCTACATGCTGTGGTGGATATGTCCACCATAGATAAAACCCTCTAGATAGGAAACTTACTGTATTAAGCAGTCATGAAAATGTGGCGCCTGAAGTGGTTGATCTGCAAACTATGGACAAAATGCGGGAAATTTAAAATGGCATGCTCATTTAGGACCAGTTGTATAAAAGTGATTAAGCGAAAGTTCAACTGAACTTGGTTCAAAATTCAAGGATACCGATTGTTGCAAGAATGGTATCCTTAAATTTTAAACCAAACCAAAGGATTTTTTTGCTTAATTACAGATAGGTAGATATGAAAATAAATTATTTTCATCCACAATTTATTGCGAGGCAGCTGAAAATAAAATGTATGTTTATATCTATCCATCTGTAACACTGGTTGGTATCGGTGAGATATTTAAGCAACAAATCCTTACATGCAAATTGATCGCAATATGCGATAGTGCGACTCTCTATGGTTTACTGCAGATATTTTATATTTCATTTTTTTATTAAACAGTTCAAAGTAAATACACAATAACATTTGAGAATATTCCATCTACTAAAGTCTATAATAAATACTTCTACTTTTAATGAATAAGAGAAACATTGTGTCAATTTCAACATTCTTTTTGGAAAACTCTTTTGAACATACGAATATTAAACCATAAAACGAAGAGAAGTATTTTGAAATGTGTTTATTATTTTTGTGAATGCTCTGTACTATTTAATCAAAATATGAAATATAAAATTAAAATATCAATAACTAGGACATCGATGCCATTTTAAACTCATTTCTATTTCATTCTACATACATAATAATTTTTATATGTATGTCTTGCGCGAATTTAGGGTAGTAAACTTTGGATGTTTTATTACATTCGCCGAAGCGTTAAAACTGTTTTTGTCTTTTAGAGGAAAGCGGTGCCTTTTACTCGTCCTATCCTCACAATCAGGAACATAACACTTTTTAGTTTTATATACGTTTCGTCGTCACAAAGCATGTTAAAATCACTGGATTAGTATCACTTAAGAATTAATTAAGTATAAAGAACAATAACGCAGCTTCAAAACTCACAAATACTCACATCAGACATAAAATCAAAATTCAAAATGACATGCGACACAAATGTCAAATGACAGATGCCCCTACTTTACACAGAGCTGGTATCAGCCTTGCCTACTTTATCCATCGAGCTGATTGTTTCGCGATAATGGCGTCGCATTTGGTTGATCCAGAAACTATATTTATAAGTGGGGACTAAACAATCAAGTTTCCTATCTAGAGGGTTTTATCTATGATGTCCACCTTGTCTTGTGTGTCTTTACGTACGTTCCTAAGGAACGAATTTAATGTTGTGGATTTCGGATCTTCGTATCAAGCGACCGTTGGAGACGGCGACCATGGAGATGAAGAATAAATAATAATAATATGTCATTAATTTAATAATTGGAATTTTGTCAACATACGTGGTCTTTGTAATTAATATTTTTAGTAAACGTTTTAATCTTCTTACTATGTTTATAATTATGTCAAAGACTTAATCCCTATACTATTACAGAAACTAACATTGGTGACCCCGACGTGATCGCAGTTCCAGTTCCGCTACTGGATTGCTACCAGTACCAGTTTGCGGTAGTCCCCATCCTGTGCCTGTATCCCCATCCTGTGCCTGCATCCTTATCCTGCGCCAGCATCTCAACCATTCCATCCCTGCATCTCAACTATCCTTCCTGTACCAGACTTCAATAACAGATTATAACAAGACGATAGCGAGAAGGTATATATATATATATATTCATCACTTATTTCACCCCTCAGTAGATTAGTTGATTGCAAGGGAGATTTTTTTTCTTTTTATATATGTATATATTATAATGCCGAATTTAAATGAAAATGTCACTTTGACAACAAATTCAGAAATTGACCATAACGTACAACCTAATTCTAATTTAAATGATAATATGGCACAGGTTTATTCAGCTAAAGTTAAGTTACCTCCTTTTTGGACAGAAAACCCAGAACTTTGGTTTTATCAAACTGAAGCACAGTTTTCTGTCGCCAAAATTAGATCTGATCGCAATAAATATGATCACGTTATTGCCGCTTTACCTCTAGAAGTAATATCTAATATTTTTGACATTATACAAAACCCACCGTTAGATAATCTATATAACCAATTGAAGCAAAAACTTATCAAGAGATTTACTGCTAGTGAGGAACAACGATTAGATAAATTATTGTCAGTTTCAGAGATAGGAAATAGGAAACCTTCAGAATTTTTTAGAGCTTTGTCAGTGATAGCAGGAGGATCTACTTTAGTCAATCGAGAATTATTATTAAAGATATGGAAAAGACGTCTTCCTAAAAATATCCTCATAGCTATTACGGCATCTGGGAAGTCACAATGCGATGATATTTTAGATCTTGCAGACCAAGTATGGGAAACTTATAATGATATTAATATATCAGCTTTAGGCTCATCAAATGAATGTAGTTTTAATCACCAAGCTCAAATGTTACACGCATTCACTGACTTTTCAAGTAAATGTACTAAAACATTTGACGCAATATCTAATAATAATTTGGAGTTAGAAAATAAAGTTAATTCATTACAATTACAAATCGACGCTATACAAAGAGATGACTTCAAGCAATCAAGGTATAGGCGCGATAATTCTAAACCTACATACGCAGGTAAAACTTTTAAACGCGGCAATTCTCAACAACCAAAATTTTGTTTCTATCATGAAAATTATAAACATAAAGCACTTAAATGTGAAGGACCCTGGTGCCAATTCTTAGCAATAAATCAATCAAACTAAAACGTCCTATTATTCAGGCGACTAATAATGGGACAAATATTTTCAGTCGTCGACTATTTATTTATGATCCAACCAATGACCTCAATTTTCTTATTGATACAGGAGCAGATGTTTCTATTGTTCCACAAAGTTTTTTTTCATATTTTAAACGAAATTCACAGGACTGTTTATCAGCTGTGAACGGTTCTTTAATTTCCACCTTTGGTAAAAAATTCTTAAAAGTTAATTTAAATCTCAAAAGAGAATTTCCATTTATTTTCACAGTTGCGAACATAGAACAACCTATCATAGGAGCAGATTTCATATCTCAGTTTAATTTGACAGTTGACCTTAAACATAAGAAATTAATCGATAATGGCACAAAAATTGAGGTTAGTGGTGTGATAATTAGGACAAAAACACCTACTCCTAAAAGTTTCACTATCGAAAATCAGTTCACGACATTATTAAAACAATTTCCTTCATTAACCTCAGAACCAAATTTTAGCCTGCCGGTTAAACATTCTGTTAAACACAGAATTATTACAAATGGTGTCTTACCATTCTCTAAATTTAGACGACTAGATCCCATTAAAAACAAAATTGCTAAAAATGAATTTGATTACATGATTAAATTAGGAATCTGTAGACCATCATCGTCATATGTTTCTTCACCATTACATATGGTCCAAAAGAAAGAGCCTAACGATTGGAGACCATGCGGAGACTATAGGCAGTTAAATTTAGCCACAATTCCAGACAGATATCCATTACCTCATATTCAGAATTTCAATATGTATCTACATAATTGTACTATCTTCTCAAAAGTAGACTTGGTTCGGGCATACCACCAGATACCTGTTGCTGAAGAGGACATTCATAAAACTGCCATTACCACCCCTTTTGGGTTATATGAATTTTCAAGGTTACCTTTCGGTTTAAGGAATGCAGGACAGACTTTCCAAAGGTTTATGGATGAGGTGCTTAAAGGACTTGATTTTGTTTTCTGTTATCTAGACGATATCCTCATATTCAGTAAGTCTGAAAAACAACATTTGGAACATCTAGAAATTGTTTTTAAAAGACTAGATGAATATGGGCTTAACATTAAACCTAGTAAATGTCTTTTTGGGTTGAAGGAACTAGATTTTTTAAGTCACAAGGTTTCTTCAGCAGGAATTTCCCCTTCAACGGAGAGAGTTAGTGTCATTTGCAATTTTCCTAAGCCTACTAATCTTAAAGAATTGCAAAAATTTGTAGGAATGGTAAATTACTATCATAGGTTTATACCTAATTTGGCAGAATCCCTCTGCCCTATTTATGAATTAATAAATGATTTGCAAAAGGAAAAAAATAAACAAATAACCTTTTGGTCTGGTATATGTGATTTAAATTTTAACAAGATTAAGGCAGGGCCGGATTAGCCACATATGCCGCTGGAAGCAGATGTTTCATTGCCGCCCCTGGTACCCTCAAAAATCCAAAGAATTTTTGGATTTTTCAGGGTCAAACGGTTTAAATTAAATGTTAGAATTGTAATCCCCCACAAAAAAATTTCGTGGGCAGTTTCCTGATATACTGAAAGTTGAAAAAAATAAAGGTAAATGATGAGATAACGGAATCTCCGATTTTCGGATTTTTTTTGCTTTTAACATACGTAGTTTTGTCTCCTGAACAATAAATTCTAAAAAAAAATCGCCGCTCATCAACAGTTTTCGAGATATTTGGCCCCAAAGTCTCTGAAAGTCGTATTTCTCCACTGCCATAATCACTTATTTTCACCAAATTTTTCATTTTATGCTTATGAACACCTCTAATACTGACTTATTTAAACACTTTTAAATAATTTCAACACAGTTATTCCAATCAATAACTATTTTTTGAACCTTCTTATAAAAGCCTTGAAAACATAACCTAAAAACATTACGATAGTGGCGCGGAATCTATGTTATGCATAAACTAATGTTCCTTCTTTAACATAAAAAGATACTGCCGGGCGGGCGGGTGCAATATATTTTTATCGTTTTATCTCAAAGAAGGAACATATTAGTATTATGCATAGTATAATATACCATGGTATTATGCGTATTCTAGATTTCAAACATTACAAGTTTCGCGAATAAAACGAATATGTTCCTTCTTTGATATAAAAATATACTGGTATATTTTTATATCAAAGAAGGAACATATTCGTTTTATACCGTACCCTAGATCTTACGGCACTATCATAACCTCGAATGATCTTAGTGTTGTTTGAAATTTTAGGTTATGTTTTCATGGCTTTTATAAGAAGGTTCAAAAAATAGTTATTGATTGGAATAAATGTGTTGAAATTATTTAAAAGTGTTTAAATAAGTCTGTATTAGAGGTGATCATAAGCATAAAATGAAAAATTTGGTGAAAATAAGAAATAAGTGATTATGGCAGTGGAGAAATACGACTTTCAGAGACTTTGGGGCCAAATATCTCGAAAACTGTTGACGAGCGGCGATTTTTTTTAGAATTTATTGTTCAGGAGACAAAACTACGTATGTTAAAAGCAAAAAAAATCCGAAAATCGGAGATTCCGTTATCTCAACATTTACCAAAATAAATAACATAAAATAACATGAATTTATTAATTAATTAATAGAATTTTTGCCGCCCCTGAAATTTGCCGCTGGAAGCAGCTGCTTCCTCTGCTTCATGGGTAATCCGGCCCTGGATTAAGGGACAGTTGGTTGATGCTACTCTTTTGGTCAACCCTGATATGCACGCTGAAGTTAGTCTTACCGTAGATGCTTCAGATGTAGCTCTCGGGTCAGTTCTAGAGCAGAAAACGGGTAGTTTTTGGGAACCCTTAGCTTTCTTTTCTCGTAAACTTAGTAAAGCAGAAAAGAATTACTCAACTTTCGATAGAGAGCTTTTAGCTATTTTTGCATCAATTAAACATTTTCAGTATTATGTAGAAACTAGAGAATTTAAAATTTTTTCAGACCATAAACCTTTGGCAACCGCTCTTAAGACAAGATCGGAGAAATCACCACGACAAAGTCGTCAATTAGATTATATTTCGCAATTTAATACAAATATTTATCATATCAGTGGCAAATGTAATATAGTGGCTGACTGTTTGTCCCGTATTGGTAATCTTAATAAAGAGATATCTGTAATTTCACAATTAGATATTGTAACACTTAGGAAAGAGCAAGATTGTGACGAAGAATTATTAAGATTAATATCTAATAATAACGGTAAAAATTCTCGATTCGTATTACAAGAAGTAGCGGTACCCTTTTCTAACGATAAAATTTGGTGCGATGTATCTAAAACTAATAATAGGCCCTATGTGCCTTTTCAGTTAAGGAAAATGGTTTTTGACAAAATGCATTCAACTACACACCCAGGTGTTCGTTCTTCAAAAAGGTTAGTTAAAAATCATTATTTCTGGCCAAAAATGAATACTGATATAGCCAATTGGGCTCGACAGTGTTTAAGTTGTCAGAAATCAAAAATTATTAGGCATATTAAACCTGAAGTTGGGGATTTTACTATTCCTCAAGGTAGGTTTGAGCATATCCATGTAAATATAGTGGGTCCTCTACCCCCATCAGATGGTTATGTTTATATTTTGACGGTCATTGATCGGTTCACTAGGTGGCCCGAAGCTTACCCGCTTAAAAATGCTACCGCAAAAGTTGTAGCAAATACACTATTCGCTCAGTATATTAGTCGATTCGGTGTGCCACATACTATTACTACTGACCAAGGTTCGATTTTTGAATCACGGTTGTTCAACGAGTTCACAACTTTATTAGGGTCCCATAGAATACATACAACGTCTTATCACCCACAAAGTAATGGGATGATAGAACGTTTCCATCGTACGTTGAAATCAGCCTTGATTGCTCGACGTAATACACGTCTTTGGAAAGACGAACTCCCAATTGTGTTATTAGGATTAAGAACTACAGTGAAAGAAGATCTGAAATGTTGTCCTGCAGAGTTGGTTTTCGGACAGCCTTTGAGAATTCCTGGAATATTTGTTACAGAATCTCATGATAAGTTTGATGTGAGTTCTACTATATCATATTTACGTGAGTTATTTAATAATATTAAACCTACAAAATTACGGAATTATAGTCAACAGAAAACTTTTTATAGTCCGGACCTAGATACTTGCGAGTACGTTTTCATAAGAACTGATAAAGTGAAACCTAGTTTGAGTCCTCCTTACGAGGGTCCTTTTAGAGTTATTAGACGCGACAAGAACGTGTTCACTATATTTAAAGGTGATAGTGAAGTATGTATTAATATTGAAAGAATAAAACCTGCGTACATTTGTTTAGGTAATTGTTCGGAAGAGGTTAATAATAATAGTAGGAAGCGGACAGTCTCCTTTGCAATCAATTGATTTGTTGTGGGGGGGAGTATTGTGGTGGATATGTCCACCTTGTCTTGTGTGTCTTTACGTACGTTCCTAAGGAACGAATTTAATGTTGTGGATTTCGGATCTTCGTATCAAGCGACCGTTGGAGACGGCGACCATGGAGATGAAGAATAAATAATAATAATATGTCATTAATTTAATAATTGGAATTTTGTCAACATACGTGGTCTTTGTAATTAATATTTTTAGTAAACGTTTTAATCTTCTTACTATGTTTATAATTATGTCAAAGACTTAATCCCTATACTATTACAGAAACTAACAATGCCTACTTTACAGTGTTCACTAGCTCTTCTTTATTTCTCATTTTACACGGAAAACTTATTTTTCATAAAAAGTTTTGCTTTTGTTAAAAACATGATTGCCATGAAGTAAATTAACATATCATGTACAGGGTGTTCAAAAAATAAAAAAATTTAAAAATTTGTAAGAGTAAAAAACTCGACGTTTTACAATAGTTACCTATTAATAATGTAGTGTAGTAGAAAATTACGTTGTACAGGGGTGTTTCCTATAAAATTATACCCCCCCCTTATTTCGGTCAATTACCACCGATTTTAATTTTTCAAAGACCGATCTAACACAGAATTTTCCGTAGATTTTGAATATGCTATTACTTCTTTTCCTACTTCAACCGTATACGAGGGGCAGAAAAAAGTATGGTTTTTTTAAACGGAACACCCTATATACTTTTACATACCTATTTGGATTCGCCTCGTCCTTCTGATTACAAATATATATGACACTTATATATTTGCTATAAAAATGGCGTAAATAATTGAATTTAAACTTAGGGCGTTTCCTTCAAAACTATACCCCCTTATTTCGGTCAATTATTAACGATTCAAAATTTTCAAAACCTACACATTGAATTTTTCGTAGCTTTCATATATGCTATTACTTTTTTTCTCCCTTCAACGGTATACGAAGGGTGGAAAAAAGTATATTTTTTTTATGGAATGCCCTGTATTTTTTTATATTTTACGTATTATATATATTTATAATCAGAAATGTAAGGCGGATCTAAATATGTAAAAAAATACAGGGCATTCTATTAAAGAAAATACTTTTTTCCACCCTTAAGTGTCATATATATTTGTAATCAGAAGGACGAGGCGAATCCAAATATGTAAAAATAAATAGGGTGTTCCATTTAAAAAAACCATACTTTTTTCTGCCCCTCGGTTGAAGTAGAAAAAAAAGTAATAGCATATTCAAAATCCACGGAAAATTCTGTGTTAGACCGGTTTTTTGAAAAATTAAAATCGGTGTCAATTGACCGAAATAAGGGGAGGGGGTATAGTTTTATAGGAAACACCCTGTGACGGTATAAAATCTCACCACTGCTTCTGAGACAAAATATAAGCACTCGTACCTAATTGTAAATATGTGTGTTAGTAATAGTTGTAGTATGTCCCTGGTTGGTGTACCTTGAGAGGTGAGGTTGGAGCTTATGAGGTTCGATTGCAAAATTTAAATATCCACGACACACACCTCTCGTCAAGCTAGTTCAGTTGTTTAATTAGTATCCAGAATGACCTTGTCTGGTGATGGTCACTTTTTTGTACTAAGTTTGTCCTAAGTAAAGACTAGGATGAGTGTAGTCAGAGCCTTCTACAGTTTCAAGCCATGAAGTTTGAGATCTGGCAACGCGACAGGTAGACCACTCTGGTCGTGTTGTTTACCAGCGGTGTTTGTTTAGTAATTACTTTTTAGACTTTATACTGTTTGTACTTTAGTACTGTGTTATTAAGAATTATTATTAATAATTCATTAACTTCGCTTATTTGAAGTTTTTAAACTGGACAAAGGTAAGAAAGCATTATATACGGTCATTTAGTTAAAACGTCATCATGACAGATAATGGATGCAAACAATGTTTAAAGTTAGGAAAAGTGATAATTTAATTAAACAAAAATATTTAAGCACTAAAAAGGTATGTATATATGATTGACTTACCAGTATTTTATAACCTGGTATAAATATAACATAATATAATAATGATATAGACTTATAAAACAAAAATAAAATAGTATTGTACACCTTGCAAATTGTTATTTATAAATGAATACAGTTTATTTGACAAATGTTACAAAATTACACGTTTCTATCAGTGGATGTTATAAATTGTTTGCATCCAATTCTTTGACATTACATATGATCATGACGCGCACTAAATATGCGTTTATTTTTTATATTGTAGATGCCTCGACATTGCTGTATACTATGCAAGTACTTTAAAAACTGAATCCTCAAATAGTACTTATCCTTTCCCAAAGCAATAAATTGGCTTAGAGCTATACACACGGAGGACTACTGCATTAGTAAAAATGCAGCTATTTGCAGTTTGCACTTTGAAGGCAGAGAAGTTACAACCATGGAGCTTTATAAAGACAGGTAATACGCACGAGGCTAACTAACATATCTCAAGCGAATGTGGTAATAAATCCCAAAAAAGAAAAGGAAGAGAAATAACATCCTCGTTTAAACGAGGATGCAGTTCTTCACATATTTTCCAATCAACCGAAGTATCTTTCTACAACTAAGCCAGTGTCTCGACGTAATCCTGAAGAAAGAAGACAAGATGCTAAAGGCAAAATAATGATATTGACCAGTTTCTTGCCGATGACATCATATCAAGCTTTGAATATTTTGTGCAGGCTGTGCCAAAAAAATGATGCTTCATTAAGTGGAATTACAAGTGTGTGTGAACAATGTCTTGTATTTTTACATTTTAAATATTGACTACGACTGAAGAATCTGATACTGATAGTAGCGAAGTAAAAGTAGTTTCAAGTATTAGCGTAAATCAAAGTTTTAATGTTACCGTTTTTGTAAATAGTCATGAATTGCCATCAAGCAATTTAGAGTGGATTTTACCCTATATAAGTGTATATTCTAGAATTATATATTTGTAAATTATTCATTTTGGCGAAATAAATTTATAGCACAAGTTCTGGGATCTTTATACTTTATTTCCTAAACAAAATCCTTAAATCAGTGCTTGAAAGTAAGGGATGGCTGAATTACAAACATTGACAGGTAATGTGATGTTGCCTTTGTTACTTCATGGCTTGGAACTGTAGATGGCTATGGTGTAGTGCATTCCATAGTAATGTCAGAGAAGAACGATCACAGAGAAGCGACATAAAGGCTTTCAGCGTGAACAGTTTTCGTACGCGCATGCGCCAACTATGGTGTGTTGTTGTCACTTGTCACTTGCGTATATTTCAATATTTTTTTAGGTTAAACCTAAGTATATTGAAAATATTTGTTCAAGCAGTAAAATAACGACTATTAAATCTATTTCATTTAACGATTAAAGACAAAGTAAACGAAATACCTAATCAACTTGCCAATAAAATTATGATTATTTGGGTTATAAAAACGCTATGAAGTAAATTGAAATAGGTAGGTATATGCGAACACATTACATCAGGAAAAAGTATTAAAATATTTTATTCTGTTAAATATACTAATAGGGATTTCAAAATAAATAAAGTAGATAGAAAATTGAAAATTTTAACCCATATATACATAAAAATATTTGTTGTGAAACATCTTGTTTTATTTTTATATACATACTATTAACACATATTATTAATAATAAATATAAGTGTGTGAATATGGCACAAAATCCTTCTAAAATGTATTTTAAGAAATGCATTAAACATCTCTAATATTAGTTTATATGTGAATCAAACTAATTTATATTTTATTATAAATAATGCCAAAGTTTTGCAATAGAGATTATAAATATTTTAATTGGTCTACATTTTATAACATTTACCCATGTGCTCTAATTGCGATGAACAATATTATATAATACACTGTCATGCAGTTCGCTCAGTGTACATCTCGGTGTACATGTACCAAAAGGATAACTTCTCTCAGTGTAAACGTGTGTGTTTACTTCAAATCGGCTGGGCAATAGAACTTCAAAACGATCCGCCGGCACTGTCGCTTCTCTGTGATCGTTCTTCTCTGGTAATGTTGCCTATAACGTACAGATCATAATTTTATTTAACTTCAATTTCTTGGTAAATAAAGTATTCCAACTTTTGTCTTGTTTCAAAATATAATTCAGCCTTTTCCTTAGTAAATATTATCTCTATCCACTCAGTATAAAACTTTTGCATATCTAGAAAATGTAATCCAATGTTATGTTAGCACCTCATTTTAAAGTATTTTTATTAAACCAAGCAGAACATGAATGTTGTATTTTACGTACCTGGGTATGGTAATAATCCTTTTAAGTGCATATGCAACTTAGTTCTTCTTATTCCAAGTGCAATAATTATTGTTTATATTATATCAACAATTATGTTTTTTTTAAATTCTGACAGTCAAATTGTCATCTGTCACATGTTAGCATAGAAGATAGAAATCTGCGAGTAGAAAGCTAAAGTGGGAGATTTGAAGCAGGGCAGCCAACTGTTCGGCGCATATTACTAACTGGGACGGACTTTTATAACTTTAGATAAATTATGGAATAAATAGATTTTCAGAAACTTTTGGATTATTAATACTTTATTTACATTTAAATAGCATTAATAGGCAATATTATTATAAATTTAACAACTCTATAATATTGATTGACTAATTTGACGAGTGGCGACATCTGTGTGGAGTTGGTTGGACTCTTACTCTCGTAGGATATTTGCAGTAGGTTCTCTTTTTTTGGTTTCGATATTCGCTAAGGCGGCTTTTTTCATGATAGGATTTTTGAATTCTTATGAGGGAAGCTGATAAGAGCTGACAAATTTCACATTCTTTTTTCGACGTGCTAGTGGTAAGGGTCGCACTAAAGATTTACGAATTTTTATTCATCCGTTCAGGGATTAGCTTTTGTGCGAATCTATTATTTTCATTGTGAGAGGAATAGATTAATTATTGGATATTCCTGAGTATTTAATGAAAATATATCTCGTTCGAGGAGTAATTTGCCATTTAACGTCGACCACGTGTTGTCACGATTTTCGTGAGTTTTCCATCCAACTGTGATCGACCAAAAACCCTTCTCAAGGGTTTTTTTTTGGGGTGATAATCTTTCATCCACCAGCCATTACTTTTCTCTGTGGAGCCTATTGTTTTGTGGAACGGTACACTTTTCTTGTACGCTGTTGGGGGCAAGAGGTCTACGCTGGTCCTGTACGCTGTTGTGACAAGAGGTCCGTGGCGATTCGTTCAGTCCACTTGGAGGTACTGCGGTTTTATCTACGTTATCCAACTGATTGTGTGGGGTGATCTAGGCTGTCCTTCTCAAGGTATCCGAACATCCAGGACATTCCTCCACCGTAGCTGTTGGTAGCCCAAGGATTCACGCAAGTGTGATAACTTTATTAACTATCTTATTTTATCTTAGGCTACTGCTTCTAACGTTTATAATAATTAAGGATAAAACTAAAAGGTCATTCTTTTTAAATAAAACCAAACTATAATTCCTTAACATTACCAGAAAATTAAAAGTATAATTCTTGAAAAACATAAAAATAAAATAGTTTTCTATAAGGATCAAATTAAAATAAAATTCTGAAAATAACTGAACGAAAATTCTTAAGGACCTTAAAAGTTAATTTTGATATGATACATATATACAGGAGGTGTCACATGTAACACATCTCAAGGGTTAAAGTTAAGTCCTATTTTATTAGTTGTAACAGTGACCCAGTTAGGAGTTTGGTGAAAAGTATTAATTGCGTTTGATATTATTTTATTTAATTATACAGGGTGTACTGCGAATAGTCAAGTACCAATACGGTTGCGCTTAAGCTTAAGCCCCGCCACTATATTTATTCAAAGCCTATATAAAACCAACCATTTTAGGTGAGCAATTTCAACGTTTTATTTTTTTTTGTTGCGGTTTAATCGCTCTTTTCCCCTAACTACGTCACGGGTTATATATTTTTTTTGTAGCATATATAAATAGGTATTTAGGGAGTTTATTAATATTTCAATTGGGGTTGTTTACCCTAATCACTCATTTAGACTGAATATATAATATATAGTATATAATTAGAATTACTCAGGCAACTACTACTCTTGCATTGTACACTGAATATTTGTAATAAACATAGGAAATAAACTAGTTTGTCGTTATTTCTGTACAGCTCTTTTGGTAAGTTTGGAGTTGTGCAAATTGCTGCGTATTTGGGTAACTGTTTTGGTAAATTTACCTGGCGCCCAGGATATATAGATATTTTTTATTTAAATTAAATAAGAGGGACCTCGACCCGTCTCCTCTGTTCTTAGTCGGAGCTTACCCAACTGTCATCACGACAGCTGGTCATTTGTAACTAAGATTTATGCTTTCTTTTGGAGCTAAATTTGAAGTTACAGTAAAATGACAAATCGAGAAAAAATAAATGTCACTGTCAAGCCAACTTAGTTTTTCATTTTTATACCACCTTGATACTTGTGGAAATTTTAAAAAAAAGTCGAATTAAGCAGATTTATTCACAAATTGAAATTCTGACATACATTTTAATTCTAAACAACTTTTCTTAGTGAGTTTTTCATATCGTTAAAATTGAACATAATTTTCAGATTTTTTTATTTCTGAACACCCTGTACATGGCATGTTAACATTACATTTTTAATAAAAGCAAAACTTTTTATGAAGAATAAGTAAAATGAGAAATAAAAAAGTTTACCCTCTTATTCAATCTAACTGTGGACATACTATAGGTATATTAAACAGCTGTGGTGATTTCTATAATGAACAATATATTTTCGTTTAACCATAATTTTAAAATATATAAAAGAAAAGTATTTACTCACTTCTTTAGTACATTTTATCGTTATGTGACAGTGGGGTTGATTAGAGGTTTCAGGATCTACATTCTCTTCACAGCTATCACTTCTTGCTCTGAAAATAAACAAGTTTTTAAGTTTTAATTATCAACAAAGAACGTAAAATATGTTATTTTCGCACAGTTCCCTTTAGGTATAATGCGTCCGCCATAAAGTTGGCTACATATATGGGGAAAAATTTTATTATTGATATTTTTAAAAAACTCTACTGGGGGCTCGTTTCTGCATGTCCGACATCAAAAAAATACATTTTAACAGATGTCATGTGATCACCGGTTTGGCGGGAATGTAAAATAT
This sequence comes from Rhagium mordax, assembly GCA_963680705.1. Taxonomy (NCBI): domain Eukaryota; kingdom Metazoa; phylum Arthropoda; class Insecta; order Coleoptera; family Cerambycidae; genus Rhagium; species Rhagium mordax. Next base: position 78,858,756 of record OY796656.1, on the reverse strand, counting down.
AGTTGACGACGGTACCGAAAAATTGATCAAATTGATACCTAAGATACCGAAAAATTTCATTAAGAAAAAGTGCTTAGAATCCAACAAGAATCTCATACATATATCAATTTTAAACCAGATATGAGAAAAATAGAAAAATACAAATTTTTTTCCCATAGGTACCTGTGAAAAATCATAAATTCGTTTTTTACTTGGAAATGGCTTTATTCAACTAAATTACATTACACTTTGCTGGAAATAAATTTAAAAGAAACGGTCAGGTCATGTCGTTATCTGTAGGCATGCCCTGTATAATTGGATGCACATGAGCTTATCGAACATTTTCAGACCGTCAATACAATTTAGACGAACTAGTAATTACAATTCTCAATTCTTAATAATACAGCATTTTTCAAAATTAAATGTAAGTATTCTATAATATGAAATAAATTACGTTGGGTTTGATTTGAATTCTCTGACGAATATTTTAAACCCCTTGTAAATACACCATTAATCAGTTATATTTAACCGTCATTTTTTATACGAAAAAACTAACGACTTTCGGGTGTAATTGTAGAGCTGTAATAAAATATTTTATTTTTTGTATGGTTTGCCTTTATCAAAATTTCTTTTATCTAGTGAAACTGACAATATAAGTGCCATGTGTCAAAGTACAAAGCCATTTAACAATAAAATCAAATCATTATGATTTCCACTAAGCTTTTACAAAAAGATAAAGAAATAATTTTGATTGATTGACACAATGTTCCATTGTATTGTACTTAATAAATTTGAACACAGTCAAACGAAGTGAAATTTCGAATAATGAATTCATATAATTTTGTCACTTTAGTATCTCTAATTACTCTCATCACATCGAATGTGAAAATAAACTGCCAATTACATGAATTGAACGATACGTTACAATGTTTTGCAAACAAGAACGTTTGGCAAGTTTATTACAAACACTTTGCATTTGCAAATGCTATAAAATTAAGAATACTTATGTACGAAAATGGTGACCAATATGAAATAACTGACTTCGTAAATGTTGTATTAAGCAATCTGCATATATCTGAACCAAAAAAAGCAATAGAAGTAGAACAAAAATATATAAAACCCTATTTCCATCAAAGGATTAATCCAACTTCTATAAAAATTCATATAAATAAAAATAAACAGTACAGTAGAAGTTTTGCAGAGCAATATAAGATTTTTAGATCCTCATCCGATCTAGAAGATGTTTATTTATTAATAGCTTGGGATGAAGAAATTTTGTATCAATTTTTGGAACACAAACCTGAAGAAATTTTATCCAAATCAAGAGCAATTTATGTGATCATGCTAATGTTCGAAAGAATAGAATTTTGCACAGTTGTATTTGAAGATATTGCGAATTTATTGCAGATGTTGTGGATGAAATTTAATATTTTAAATGCTGTGGCACAGGCTCCATGCTCATGTAATCCAGATGATATTTATATGTATAATCCATTTAAACCTATAGGAAAAAGTCGTTGGGGTTTAATAACAATATACAAAATTGAAGAAGTGCTTATAAACCAGTATTTAATAATAAATCATTTTAAAAACTTAAATCAATTTCCATTGAAAGTTTCAGCATTTGAAAGAATGCCAACATTAGTTACGACAGTGCCAAAAGGCTTAGAAAGGTCAACAATTTATAAACATGTTAAAAAAATTACAGGTTTTTATGGTTTGGATGCTAATGTTATAGTAGAAGTTGCTAATTATATGAATTTTAAGATTGATATTGAAAATCGTCCTAATAATTACTTTGGAAAAACGTTGCCAAACGGTACAATTATAGGCAGTTTGGGAGAAGTAGTGCATAGAGATGTACAGTTCGCAGCTAATGCTAGATTTGTGTTTAACTATGGAACAACTGATTTTGAATACACTAAAGCCATTAGTAATGATCAGTTATGCGTTATTGTACCAAAATCTGGAAGAATGCCGCAATGGATGGCTATATTTCATTGTTTCAATTGGCATGTTTGGTTGCTTATGTTAGGACTATTGTTAATGAGTACGTTTGTTTGGTATTTATACAAAAAAGTCGAATCGGGGAATAAATTAGATCTTGCTAAGATTTGTTTACAAATGTTCTCTATGTACTTTTCATTTCCAGTAAAAATATCTGCGAAAGATACACAAAGGTTATTTTTAGCAACGGTTTTATTGTTCAGCGTAATTATTAGCGGAATATTTCAAGGAAACTTAACTAAATCCTTTAGTAACGTAATATATTTTTCTGATGTAGACACTTTGGAAGAATTGGCTGAAACTGATTTGAAAATATCGACAACTTTACTTGTTTTTGATGCTAACTATTCATATCTCTTTAAGAGACTCCAAGAAAAAGTCGTCGATAGCTATAATGCGGTTAATTCACTGGATAATACCGCTAATTTGAGGACGTGGGCAGCAATGGAGGTAAAGCCAGATGCTATATTAAAATTAAAAACAAATTTTACAGATAATACAGGAAATCCACGTTTACATATTGTCAACGAGTGTCCAACATCTTATTTTGTTGCTTATATTGTACCAAAAGGGTCACCTCTGATATCAATATTTAATTCCATCATACAGAAACTTTTAGAAGGCGGATTTATAGGAAAGTGGCGTAACGACGTAGTCGTAGCATTTATCGCCGAAAAACAGATACATGAAAAATACAGTGAAGAATTTACGAGGAAATTAACTTTAACTGATCTCCAATCTGCATTTCTTATTATAAATTTAGGTTACCTTATATCGATAATAATTTTTATTTTAGAAAAATATTGTGGAGTAAAATTGTAGTTATATAAATAATTTATTTTCATCTTCTATGTATACACAAAACTTGTTTTTATTAATATTCAAAGAAGATAAATCAGAGCTTAATTAATCTAAAAATAAAATTATATAAACGTATGCCTTAAACTCGTTTCTTACAGGGTGTGAAAGTCTAGAATTTCCTTTGGTCCTTATTTAACTTGACTATTAAGAAAAAAATGAGTTTAGAAAATCTCTATGTCACCCCCCGCAATATTCTTGTCAGGCCTATACCATTTGTTTAAAATGGCTTTGCTATCAAACTTACTTGTATTTGTAGCTCCATATAATACTTGTTAAATTTAATTTAGAGCTGTCGCGTCGTTGCCAATGTTAATCTTTTGATTTAAACGCTATTTCAAAATTATTATGTTGTACCTACATATTTTTGCTTTGGATCCAAGAAATTTTATTCACAATCATAAAGTAATAATCAAATTGTCTCACATGTCAAAAGTAAAAAATATGACAGTTCAACTTTATTAGAAAATTGCATTGAGATAGAATATCATTCTATCTCAATGGAAAATTGTAATGAAATGTGAGTTCTGGTTGGAAGGTGGTTTCTCATTTTTCTGGCTGGAAACTGGAAAGTAGTGATGCTCCAACCTATGTCTCTTACTGGTTTGACATTTGGCATTGGCATCTGACATATAAGAATTTTTTATTGTATTGACTACTTAATAAATAGATATTTAAAGCCGGCTCCACGTAGTCGGGTGTTTGTGACAAATATTTCTGTATTTGGCAAATAGGCGAATATGTGCATGGTGGATGGGTTATTTAAAGACAAATATTCGCGCAAAAGGGTACATTCGACAAATATAAATACTTGTACGGTCCTGGCTGATCCACATAGGCGTAGAATTTGTAAAGAAATAAAGGGGTTGTGTTGCCTCTATCCACGCCACAGGTGTTATTTTTAACACATATTTTTTACCATTTCCTCAGATTTCATTTAACATAAACGACTGCCAAATGTGCAATGAATGTATTGAAAAATACAAAAGTCATGCCACGAAAATATTACCCAAATAAAAATTTGAACGCCCTGTATCTCAGAAACTATGCACCTATGAAAAAAAGTTCATAATTAAAAAAAATATATTTCTCAAAGATCTATCGAATCCTTAATTTCTGTATTTAAAACGGTTACACACTGTATAACGGACATCTGTTATTTGTATTTTTTTTAGGTAGGCTAGGCTTTTCAGTTTCATAGTAACCGACTTGTAATTTTAATTTTTAATGTAATTGGTTTTGTTAAATAAAAACATTTATCAAATTGTTTGTTTTTTTTTCCAATTGTAGAAAAAATATTGTAAACAACACGTTTGAAAACATCTTTACCTACGATCACTACTGTAAGTACTTAAAAACACACCGTCTGCGATCAATGTAAGATTCCTATTACGCACGGTAAAAAAATCGCACAATTCGTACAGTTTTCCTAGCAACCGCCTAGCAACGGTCAATACAAACAAATAAGTACAACAAATTATTAAAAATGACAAGTGCAATACTTAATTTTCTGACGCTGTCAAAACTGACATAAGCGATAAATAATAAAAATGAAATACAAACTTTCAATAAATACGGTCGTAGGTAAAGTATAGTACATAATTCGAGTTGTAAAGCAATTACGCACTCATGGAATTATCACACTCGACGCTAACGCGTCTCGTGCATAATTTTTCCATTCGTGCGTAATACGCTATTTACAACTCTTATTACGTAATATACTAGACACTTTAAGTTGTGTCAAAGACGTAGACGTAAACGTACGTTTTGGTAGTCGCGCTTGCGCAGTTCATAAATTTTCACGTTATCGTCTTACGTATCTACGTTATCTTACGGATCCTCACGTGTACGTAAAACGGTAACGTACGCTAACCGAAGTGTACCGAAGCGGCGGCGATAATTCGCGAAGTTTATTTTGATGCTTTTTTAAATAACTTAATAACTTACGTAGTTGCTTTATAGGGTTTACTTAAATAAATAAAAAATCCAAAATTTGAACTCGACAAACACAAATGTACGTCGGATTTTTAAGGTATATTTTATGGACATTGTTGACAACCAAAATTTTAAGGTGACCTACAAACTACTTAAACTGAATTGTGAAACAGGACGTAAACGTGAAAGTTGTACGTTAACGTGCACATCTGCATCTACGTATCACGAACAACTTAAAGTGTCTACTATTACCTACGATCACTAACGTAAATAGCTGAAAACGCACTCTCCGCCACCTACGTAAATTGAACCTTACGTAAACAAATCGCACGCTCAGCCGCTGAGGTGCAATGTGACCACGTGACCTACTTTACACAACACTTGTAGTTCATATTTCTGACACCAGGCTAAAATGCTTAAAAATGGCAGGTGCAAAACTTAATTTTCTAGCTCTGTCAAAACTGACATAAGCAACAAGAACAAATAATACAAAATTGTGTTTTAATTTCAATAAATACGATCGTAGGTAAAGTATAGTACATAATTCGATTTGTAAAGCAATTACGCACTCATGGAATTGCCACACTCGCCGCTACGCGGCATCGTGCGCAATTTTTCCATTCGTGCGTAATATGCTATTTACAACTCTCATTACGTAATATACTATTACATTTAACACGGGAATTGTTAACAAGTCTCAAGCTTGTAGTAAACGTCGTCGGCCAATTAGTCATATAAACACATTTATGTTGCCTATGTTGGCACCTCCGTGGTTTTTGTTTCCAAATTTTGTTAACGTGAGAGCCTGCATACGTCTTGTACATTTTGAGATTTAAAGTTAAATCACCCTGTATAGTAATCATATTTAGAATAAAAAGTTTCTGTACTACAATATTAAGCTTGTAATAATGTACCAACTAAGAAATAAATTGTACTAGTAGGTAATAAGTGTAGATATCTAATTATACCTACGACTTTTTAATTAAAATACCAATAATTTGTCAATACTGTCAAAACATGCACACTGATCTATTATGTCAATGTTTATATATTCAATTGATACAGACGGGTAAAAATAAAGTAGAATATATTTTTTCCAAATTCTGAAAAATGTTTAATATCAAACGTAAATGAAATATATTTTTTCTACTAACTACTAGGTACTAGTGCGTAAAGTAAAAGAATTGCATATTAGAGCGCCTATAATAATTATATCTTACTATTCTTATTTGTAAGTTTCACATTTTAAAGTTTGTTTCATATTACTATTCTAGTAACCATTTCGATAGGAGAAAAAATATTGTATGCAATTCGTGTGTAGAGTGAGCTTTTTCACGGTTCCCATTCGTGAAAAAACTCACTTTACGCACTTGTTGCATAAATAACTATTTGTGTTACTTTGAAAGCCAAAAATATATTATAAATCGTCATGATTTCCAGATTTAGCAAAAAATTAAATCTTCATGACGTGAACGTCTAGTGGTACGACATTAACCAACTTACAATCTGTCAATAGTAATTTTCGTCACAAGTCCGGAAGGTGACTTGTTACAGTCGAGTAGATATTATGGACGAGGCGACGTCAGGAGCCGAGTCTAGAATATCTAAACGAGGCTGGAACAACACCTTACGGACGTGTGTCGAATGATATTTTATTTCATCCCGTCATTTCTTATATATAGTATATTTGCATAATTTGACCCTTTGTTTATTTTCTTGTCATTTGACATTTGACACTATTTTTTAATTTGCGGTTGATTTTTATATGTCAAACAACTGTCAAAAGGTATAATAACAGTTTGTGATTGGTTCGTAATAAGTTTCCGGTGGTTTCCAGTACTTTACCGGCTCTGATACCGTAATGTCTCATTTTCCGGCCGCATATGAATACTGTACTGTTGTACTTTCCGGACGGGATGAAATAAAATAGATTTGTATACAAAATATTTAAAATCAAGTAAAAATAGCATAACCACAAATTCAAATTGGTTCTACATAGTTGCCAGAGTGAGACCCTAAAGAAAGCACAGCAATGTTATCAAAAAAAAATTAGGCAATTCAGCCAAAAATAAGTGACAGTGACGATCAATTAAATCTGATACTTCAATATTTTGTCAATAGTAAACAACCCTGAGACAACATGAGAAAAACATATCATAGCCTCCCCTCATGTAAATAAAATGTGAATAGTATATATGTTTTCTTAATCATGGATTACGACAGTGTCAACAATCGAACGCGTCCCTACATAAAAGTTACGTTCACGATCCAACTACAAAACAAAAACATAAGTAACATAACCACAATCATCATGGTGCATGACACAAGACACAGAAAATCTGTATTTTATGGCATTCTGTTAAGAACACATTAAATTTAGTACCATTAGTAGGATGTACAAGCTCTACTTCTTGTCTGGAATCATTCATTTTTATTTTACCGGCTTTGACTGACAAATGATAAATAATTTCGAGGTTATAAGTAGATGAAAACAGGATTACTTAAAAATGAACACGTAAAATCCATGATTCGAAGGGGCAAGGGGATTGCTGAACATGATTCTAAAAACAAGAGAAGGAGGAAACAAATCAGAACAAACGAACATGTAAATATGAATCATGATTACCTTGTTCACGTATGATTAGCACGAACGAAAGCAGCTATTACCGACAATGCCTAGAGTTAGACAAATTCAAAATTATTGTCAGTAAAGTGACTTTTAAACGTGGTCGGAATATTGGGATGAATCAAGCTGGATTTTCGTTTAGGGAAATTGCCAACCGCCCCCCCAACCGGGTACACCGTAATGTTTCAACTCATGATACTAAAGTAGGTTTTAGTATCATGGTTTCAACTGTATTAAGATTCAGATTAAGTTGGTTAAGCTGGTCTGGAGAAGGGCTTCATGAGCGCCGACGCAGATGTCCTAGGTCCTAGGAGGATTACAGATCATCAAGAATGTTATCTGAGAAGATTGGCTACAAGACTAGGGTTTTCACAACACGAACCATGGGAAATTATTGGATAGAAGCTGTAGGACAAATACTCTATGGCGTCTGTTTGTATATCGACGAATAAGATCTTTTTTTAGGCTTCCTTCCGTGGCTGTCGCAGCAATCGAACCTGTTTTTGATATGCTCGATACAAGACTTAATAATTTACCCACATCCCCCAGACGATGTCAATGATCTTCAGCTTCGTATACAGGAAGCATGGGATGAGACACCCCATGGAGATATTGAAAATTTGATACAAAGAGCACCTAGTAAAATAGTGCATTAACAACCACGGTGGGGCAACTCATTATTGAATATCTCTTTTATTTCTTATTGTTTTTTTACTAAAATTTTAATCATTACTTTGTTAAAAAATTTCAAATAAATTGCTTAAATAATACTAGGTGCTTTAAAATATATTAAATCTTTTTCGTAACGAGAAGAAATTACAGTGATAACTTTTATATCTTATAGAAAATATCGTTTATTTGTTTTGTTATTGATATAGAAATTTTTATTTTTTTTCTCGTGTTTATAAATATGTAGGTATTTTATTTTATGGTACATTTTGCATAATTTGGCAATACACAATGACCACAAAAGTATAGAGGGAATTATTAGACGTAGTAATGAATTTAGGGCCGAAGGATCAGTAACTGGCATATCGGTTGACACACAATCAAAGCAATCTGGCATCTTTGGGCATACATATGATTTAGCTTTAACCCCCTGGCTGGATTTGAGGGGTGAGACACAATGGATAAGCGTATCTGTTCGTGTCACAGCTTTATAAAGGGATGTAAAATTAGTTTTTGTATATACCGTTTGAGGAATTTTCTTTGGGTACATTGGGTTTATGCTGAGCGACAAAAGCATAATGTGTACGAGACTTTTGCATGACTATTTCAGATATCAGGTGATCATAAAATACAGTTGGTGAACACACAACAGTTAACGAAACACAACAGACCACGTGTAAAGATGCACCTGCACCACCGGCTCAGGCAGGAAAACGATTTGAAAAAGTTTTTATTTTATTATTATATTACTATTATTTAAAAAATAATCATTATTTTATCTATTTTGAAATACCTACGTACCTTATTTTTTTATTATGATATCTAAAATGGTCAAAAACTTTGCACACATTGTTCTATTTATCTCACAGTATAACCCAATGCGTAACTTTAAAAAACTCTTCAGACTGTATAATATGTACGGTCGGCGTGAGCATCTTAAAAGCTTTCTACCTTGGAGTAAAGTGAACTTTCCTTTTTTTCAATATTTACACTGATGAACTTAGTTCTTGGCGTCGGTAAATGATCTTAGTAGAGTAAGTAGATCCTCAAATGATAAAATAATGTTTCAAATATCCAGTAACTAATTTTTAAATTGTGACTTATCATCATAGCCACGAATTTTAACTTTGGTTCTAGTTTAAATCTTATTTTAATAATATACACATTTAAAAAAGTATTTCCAAAGCCCTTACAAATGAAACATTTAAAGCGATTTCGAAAGACATTAATATAACTATAAAATATTATTTTCATTAATACACACTGATCCGTCTCATGCCCGTTTGTAGTCATTTCAATTCCTTTTTTGCTTTACACCCCCAAAAACTACTACTCCTCAAAATAATATGTACCAATGTACCTATCCAAATGTAAAGAGGAGTGGGAATGGAAAGTAATATTTCTTTAACGGTGTAATTTAAAATATATTCAGTTTGCTTTGATTTGACATGAAATTACTCGAATAAGTACTAAAGTTAGATTACAGTTAAGTGTAACAAAATACCTATAAATAGATACTTAGGTATTAATGAGCATTATTTTTAAGTAGGTAATTGGGGATTCTATTTTTTAAGAATAGAGAATCCAGCATCTATGAATAATAAATAGCCTATACGCCCTATGTCTAAATTTAGTGCACACATTTAAACAAGAAATAAGTAAATGTATATTCTGAGACAGTGCCAGATTTTTTCCATCGACAAGTGTGTATGATACCAACATTTTTTAAAGTAACAAATTGTCATTACCTCGTGGCTATTACGTATATAAAAAAGTTACAATTATATTTTATTATTGATAGATGCTTTTTCGAAATTCGTTTGGATTTTTCAGACGAAAACACTAAGTACCAAAGAAGTTTTAGACAAGTTAACGTTGCATCAATCTACATTTGCAAACCCGAGACGAATTATCACGGATAAAGGAGGTGCCTTTCGAGCTGAAGAATTTAAAAATTATTGTAATCGAGAAGGCATTGAACATGTGGAAATTACTACCGGCGTACCTCGAGGAAATGGCCAGGCCGAGAATATGGTAAGAACAGTGACAGCACTGAGGCGTTTAAGTTGCGAAGATCCTCCCAGCTGGTATAAACATGTTACCCGACTACAGCTCGCTATTAATTCAACGAGTAACCGAAGTACAAATTACAGTCCTTTCAAGCTTATGTTTGGGGTTGATATGAAAGTCAAAGAAAATCGAGATTTGGTAAACATTTTAGAGGAAATCGGAAGAGAGATATTTGAAGAAGAAAGATATACCTAGTTTAAGAGAAAATGCAAGATTGAATATTGAAAACATTCAAATCGAGAATAGTAGGAGTTTTAATAAAAGAAAGAAAGCTGCAACGGCTTATCAGATTGGCGATATAGTGGCAATAAGACGGACTCAGTTCGGCACACAAAATAAGTTATTTCCGCGATTTTTAGGCCCTTACAAGGTGACCAAAGTAAAAGGCAATAACAGATATGATGTTGAAAGAGTAGGAAAGGTCCCAAAGTAACTTCGACCAGTGCCGACGGTATGAAGCTTTGGGAGTTGGCTGCGAGTAACGATGAGTCATCCGAGTCGGATGAATATCAGGACGGCCGAGTTGTAGGAACGGAACGTTCCGATCAGTTAAGTTAGGTTTAGTGTTTTCATTTTTAAAGGTTGCCACTTGATGGGCTTTACTATGTCGGTTGGTAACACAGAGCGGCAAGAGTTTGTTTTTAGAAAGACGAAAAACGACGAAAAAGCCAAAAAGACGTTAAGACGCAGCAATTTTGTACCATTCATCATTTTGTTTACTGTTTAGCATAAACTCTGTAACATTTTACGACAAATAAACCTTGTGTCAATCACTGTGAGTTCGTGAGTTGATTGAAACGTCATCCCACATGTATGTCACCAGACATTTTCACAAAACATATTGAATTTAGTGAGGTTAAACGCAAAAAATGTCATTGTTGGTTCTTTTCACGATCACAATATTTCCCTTACATGTGAAGAACAAAGAAAAATGCAACTACATGCAAGTTTCTGGGTTACAAAAATTATTTTTCTATAAATTGACAGCGACGATATAAAGGAAAAACATAAACCAAGTTAACCCAGATATGTCTAACACACAGTCTTATAAAAAGTTTAAAAAAAAACGAATAATTGAAGTCTTCCCCCGATTAAAGTATATGTTATAAAGGCAAATTTTTGGTTATTGAAGAAAAATTAATAAGGAATAAAGATACGCTAATCAATCTTCAAAGATAAAAATATGTATTGTAAAATCGATCGCAAGAATAAACTCAGTGAATTACATATTAGGTATAACTTGATTTTGATATTCTGATTCAAACTCAATTTAAAACCGATCAAATTATATTTCGGGGAACTAAATTCTCTAAGGATGGCTTTTGTTTATCTTCCAGTCGCCATTTGAAATTACATGGTATACACAAATTAATATAAACTACAAAGACATGGAAAGAGAGCAATTGGAGCCGAACTGTCTAAATTATGGACGGTCAATATCATGGGGCGACACTAAATTTTTCGTTTTACTTCGTTAAAATATATTACATAATAATTCCTAGTTATTTTAATAGATGCATAAACTTGTATTCAGTAGTAGCAGTGAATTAAGAGCAAAATAACAGTATTGCTCCCTGGTACTAACCACCCATGACATCAGTTTCTTGCCTCCAATTACGTCTTTTCAAGTTTTTGTAGTTTATATTTGTCACTGGTAGGTACCACCAAATATTATTTAGTGCACTTTAGTGCAGATAGCTACTGTTCTTTTCAGAACCTAATCATGTCTCTCCAAACATTCATAATTTGATGCAAAATAACAGAAAATTACCTATTATCGAGCCTATTATGGTGTATGATGATAAGAAGCAAGATGAAATTTAAATTAAGATCCATTTATGGGTAATGAAATCAAACAATCGCTTTAACCATCTAGTGGTATACAGAATTTGTCACCGGATTAATTTTACAAGAGGAAAAACTTCTTGTTTTTGATTTTATAACAAAGAAATATTCTCAGTTTGTCTCTGGATTTATTTTACAAAAGGAAAAACTTTCTTGTCTTTGCTTTTACTACAACATATATCCTCGATCTTTTCTTAGCACCTAAGTTAATCAAGCATCAAAATTAACGGGTATACAGGGGTGTTGTGATCTTAAGTGGGTCACACTCAAGCGTTACACAAAGTGGAATTATGTCGAAATTTTATTATTCAAATTTGTCAACAATTTTTTCAGAAATTATCAATACTCTTTAACGGTACATAACTTTTTAAGAAAGCAAAATGGTACTAAGGTATGTGCAGCTAAAATGATTTATTTTTACTCAAGGAACCTACTCCTACAGTTTGGCCCATTCTTTAATGAACCTACCTAATTAAAGAAAGCAATTTGAGGATTTTTGATATCTGTATTCCAACAGGTACAAAACAATTTTTAAAAACAAGTATAATATTCACTAAAATTTCTATTCCTACTTTTATATTAGAACATTGTTTTCTTTTTGCACGACTACATATTGGAAAAAATTACAGGTTGATGATAGATGTATGAAATCATTAAGATAAATTTAAAACGTAAATAAAATAAATACCGTTCATATGCTAAATTTCGACATTTATTAATTTATTAAGTGCTATTGTTGTTATTTGGGTAAATAGCAGTTTATTAACATTGGTGAGGCATTGAAAGTTGTATAAAAAAATAAAAAATAATTTATAATTTTTTGTTTCAAAACTTCGCTGGTTTGTGTAATGAAAAACTTTCTTATGTATTTTACGAAGATCAGTTTGTTGCCCAGTTAAACTATCGATTGTACAAGAACGTATCCAGAAGTGCTTGAAAACGTATGCAATTTCATAGTTGGAACAAAATTCCTTTCGATTTTTTTATTCAACAATTTCACACACCACAACAGATTGTATTGTATAAATGGATAAAAAAATATTTAATTACAATCCTTATGAATAAATATATTAATTATTAGATTTATTCTTAAGTTTGTCAGTGTCGTTAGTGGTAAAATTTATACATCTGACCCGCGATTTTTTCTAATTGCATCAGGATTGGGGGCGCTCCTCTCAATCCCCCATCAATATGTCCTTATGATTTAAACGACACAAATTATTGAATAACATGAAATAAAAAAAAGTGGATACATATACGTTTTGAAAAATTTCAAATTAATTAAAAAACACTAACAAAATTGTTCTCAATTGTCCTGCCTTTTTTATTCACATCAATTACCTAATGAAGGTAAACGTTATTTAAATAAATTGGCAAAGGCATTTTTTTATCTCTATAAATCGTGTAACTAATTAAAATAATTCTATTTCTATTGCGCGATATACTAAAAGAATTTCACAAATATTCTAAATCTGGAAAGAAATGTTTGTAAACAAAAGAGATATTAACTAAAACATAGATTTGAATAACAATTTAATCGGTTAATTGAATTATTATTTAAAGGCTACTAGTTTATAAATATATTTAAGAAAGCTGAAATATGTAAATAAGTAACATCTAGAAACAAATTAATGTTAAATTATAACGTGAACACAGAAAACCGAGAACAAAGAAACCACATCATGGATCGATCGAGTTATAACGTAAAATTTTATGTAGGTACTTACTTTAATGTTTTGCAATTTTCGAGCACTTTTTTCTTTTCCCATCCTTCCTGAGTTTTAACCCAGGCCTCCCCAGGTGATCTCCAATCTTTGGATATAAAGGGCATTACTTGAAAGATGCGTTCAAATAAACAGCTGATATAAACATACGCAGAAATCGTAGACACTTTCCTGGTTAGAAATAGCAGGGCAGCGCAAACGCAGTCAGCTGATGGAAGATACTGCGCATGTCCCAGCTGCATATTTCCATGTGTTCCGTGTTTTGACTGTCAGGGACCGTGACAAGGCAGGCAAGTTCATTTACCTTCATTTTTTTAAGTGGTTCGAGTGCTATGTTCCAGAGTTATTTTTGTTCTTAACGTGGCAATAAGGCTGGAAAAGTAGTTTTTGGCAACTACGAGTAGTATGAATCACAATTAAGATAATTAAATGATTGTAAATATAATAAAGATTAATTCATTTAACACAAACAACAAAAAACAAAAGTAATAGGTAGATTACGTATCTTTTGTATTAATAGATGATTCTATACTTTCTCCGACATGAACAGAACATATGGTAATGACACTTGAAAATAAAGATAAGTAAAATTTTGCCCCTTATAATTCCTTAATTTTGTATTTACAGGGAAAATCTCTTCAATGTGCGTATAAAGTATTTTTTCTACGATCGTGCAAAAAGTACACTCATGGACAAAATTGTCAAATAATTTAAATTGAAACTAATTATTCTTAATTTTTATAACATTTTGCATTAATTTTTTTTAGCATTTTCTGCTAATGAAAACGATATATTTCTTTACTGAAATAAACTATTTCTTTCTTGTGTACTTAATGCGTTTCTTTCATTAAAATTTATAAATACAAAAGAATTGGGAAAATTTAAAATATTCGATAATTTTGTCCATGGGTGTATTAACTTTTTGCACTATTTGGTATTTACAGTGCAAAATTAAAAATAATACTTTGTTGCGCTAGTGCACAAAGTAACTTACTTTTTGCACTAGTGCAAGCAAAAAGCCTATTATAGTTTTATTGCTAGGCAACGAAAGTTTATTCATAGTTATTTATGGATGGCGTTGAACAGTGACAAGTGACAATTTATCTGTCTGTTGTCAGTTTGACTTTTACATTTGAATATTTTGTGTTAATGTAAAATTCTGTTCAATAAAGTTTAAAAAAAATCCATTAAATTCGATCATAGAAAAAATGTTGTGTTTAACACTTGCAAAAAGTGTATTTGTTGCACTTGGCATGATGAACATGATGAACTTCATGCCTCATGCAACAAATATACACTTTTTGCAATAGTTACACAAATAACTATTATATAGGCAACGACTTGTAGCTGTGCGTAACGGGTTGCATATACCTAAGCTGTTGGAGAGTTTGCATGTAACAGTGCTCTCGCCGTAAAAATGCTGGAATATATGTCTTCCTTACTCATCTTTTAGATGGCGCAAGTTATAAGTGTCCGACTCTCATCGGATCCAAACTGAGATACATTCGATATTTACTACGCTGGAATTGTCTTCACTTGGGATATCTCTGATATACCCGTACCAAACCAAACCTGTACAACACTGATGAGACCTAACAGGTCGAAATAATTGTCTGTTGTTGGTAAAAGTGTAAGAAATTCACAGTGATAGAGTGATAGCTAAATAAATATCGAATATATCTTTTTAGACAAATAACTATTGGAAATACATATCTACATTTTTATAATGTAGATAACAAACAATGAAGCTTTATAAATGAATGCATGATTGCAGAAACAACCTAAGTAACTATTTTATCGAAATATGCTTTTTTACATCTTATAAGTCTTGAAGCATAGTGCTATCATTGGATGTAGAAAGCGCAGAAAGTGTAGAAACTGTAGATACCTAAAGGCGGAGTCCCAAGCATCCCTTTTCCTACGTCCAATATATCCCAAAAAGTTTTAATTTTCGTGAGCAAAAATTTTGCAACTCACATAGACTAGATTTTCGTATTCGACATCCACTAAAATATGATTTATGTGAATTGCAAAATTATAATTTTTCGGATATCGGATCTCGGAAAACGGATGCATGGGACTCCGCTTTTAATTAGCTCAGGTTAGAGTGTCATTTAAATTTCAAGATGATTTTTTGAAAATCTTATATTTTAATGTGCATATTTTACGAAAAAAGCTGTGGGCCTAAAAATGTTTCTTTCTCTTACCTGGTCTTGAGGAGACTTACCCAATTGATGATGATGATTCTTTGATTTTTTTTTTAATGGAAGTGTAGGGTCTTCTCTATTATATCGAAAGAACATTGTCGGCCTCATAAAAAACGTAAACAAATATGGCTGACTTAATTTTCAATGTGTAAACATTCGCGCGCTCAAGAATAAAGCCTCGACGCAGCTGTCTACTCCGAAATACCGGGTGTAAACAAATAGTGGGCCACCCCTGTAACTTCCTTGTTTTTAAAGATATCAGGATAGAAATTTTTATGGTGAAATTAGGTAAGATTTCCAACTTTTTGAGACCTATCCGCCATATTTGTCACTTCCGGTTTCATCGGAAATGGCCCCAATAATCTTTTCTAAATGGACGACCCTATATGTTTTTACATTTTTGAAATAAACATCAAATTTTGGATATATTTATGCTATTTTGAATAATTTATACAGGGTTGCACGAAAAATAATTCGAATTTTAATTGTCAATCTAGATGGGTGTGGATATGTTAAAATTATTTTTGTTCCAATGTAATTTATATACAAAATACGAAAACGTCAATATGTCCAATAATACATCATACAGGGTGCTCTAAACTCATTAAAATCACATTTTTCAAAATAACTTTTCTTTTAAATATTATGATATGGGCCACCCAGATATTCAGAAAGCTCTATTTAGTAGGGGTTAAACGGTACTAAAAGTTCCGTAATGTGTAATCGTTACCGGCAGGAATGACAATTTTTCTTAAGAAATTTATGATTTATATCGAAGTTCAATTAAATTTTGATCAACCCTGTATATTTGTGTTAATCAGAATGGACCTCTGACTCATTCTTATTGCATATCATAAAATATTAACACAAATATACAGGGTTGATCAAAATTTAATTGAAGGTAGATATAAATCATAAATTTCTTAAGAAAAGTTGTCATTCCTGCCGGTAGGTAACGATTACACATTACGGAACTTTTGGTAGGTACCGTTTAACCCCTACTAAATAGAGCTTTCTGAATATCCGGGTGGCCCATATCATAATGTTTTTAAAAAAGTAGTTATTTTGAAAAATGTGATATTAATGAGTTTAGAGCACTCTGTATAATGTATTATTGGACATATTGACGTTTTCGTATTTTTTATATGAATTACATTGGAACACAAATAATTTTAACATATTCGCACCCATCTAGATTGACAACTAAAATTCGAATTATTTTTCGTGCAACCCTGTATAAATTGTTCAATATAGTATAAATGTATCCAAAAACAAGGAAGTTACAGGGGTGGCCCACTATTCGTTTACACCCGGTATACGTTTTTTCTCTATGCTATACAGGGTGTATCACGAAGACCTACTATTAGTAGTTTCCACTGATCATCTGGAGAACTACGCACTACGCACACTGGGATTCTGAAAATGAGTATACAGGGGTTCCTCACAATGTTCTATCGATTAAAAGTATTTTTGCTGAGATGGTTATCTTTTCCACAGCCAACCTGCTTCTAAGTGACGGATTATATTCATTTTTGTAATAATTTTCAAATATCTCAAAATCGGGAGGATTTAGGTATAGGGAATGCTAATACCAATCAAAAAATAATTAGGTGCATCGAATAGCATCATATAACACAGGGTGTTCTATTTAAAATAAGCGAGTTATTGGACTTTGAATTCGATCTAATTGGCCAGTAATTTTTCGACGCCCTTTATAACTTTCAACAAATTTCGCATATTGCAGGTATTTAAATACATTTCTGTATTACCTACTCATCTAAAATTTGAGCCCTCTAGATTAACAACTAACGAAGATTAAACCGATTCAATTCAGTATATAAGTTTAAGGATATGCTTACAAGATTTTCCCTAAATTTCGATGTAGAATCTAAAAATGGAATAAAAAATAGTACATTCCGTTTGAAATAAGCGAGTTGATGCCAACTTCCGGTAGAACCATCCTCGGTCCCATCTCAACGAGAATATTTTTAATCGATGGAACATTGTGAGTAATCCTTATGTATACAAATTTTCAGAATTCCAGTATGCGTAGTTCTCTAGGAACGGCTAATAAAAGGTCTTCGTGACACACCCTTTATAATACGTTACACTTTTTTTGTAGAAAATGACCGTTATTGCTTTGTCCTGGCTGCGTGCTGACGTTCTTTACAGCAAAACGCATTTTTTTCATGAATTCTGTGGCAAAATTCTACTAATGCTGAATATATTCTAGTCTCACCTCAAGAAAGTGGTTGAAACCATTCTGAATAACCATCGTTTCCTCAACATGTGGTAGACGTGCTATATTAAGATAAAAATAGTAGCACAAATGAGACTGGAGAAAATACGAACATGGGAAAGAACAGCAACAACGATAACAATAATGACAGTGATGACGATGATGATGACAATATTCTCATTAGATGATTGCGAATATGGGGGTTTTTAAATTTTTACTCGGAAATAAAAAATCAGCATTACTATTCTTTTCAAATAGAATACTCATACATGTTCATATTCCTTTTGCTATTGTAAGAAACTAAAAAGTAAAGACACTTTTGAAACCAAACTAAAATTTTATATAATTAAACTTTAAGAATAATTTAAATAAAATCAATCATAGGTTGATTTTAATCTTAATGAACGGCAGCGTCATTCATGTCGCGAAAAGCAAATATCTTGTTTATTAAAAAATAGGTTTCCAGCGTCGAAGTGTCCAGTCTTGTCCGTTTCTTCGGGAACTTTTCTGCGTCATCTTGGATCCGCATTTTCAATTTTGAAAAACTAACATCGGATTTGTAATAAGCGATCTCAAAAACGCAAAAAACAAAAATTATAATGAAAATTACAAAACTTTTTGGATAACTTCCCCGCCATTTTGAATTTTGCAAATCAGATATAAGATTCGCAATCAGCGAGCCTATATATCGTTTTTTGTATAATATTACATAAAATATAACATTTTCAAAGAATCATCTTGAAATTTAAATGACATTTGAGCTAATTATAAAAATTCATTAAAAATATAATTTAATGGAAATCGCAAAGTCGGCCACCGGATTGAAATTTTGGGGTAGGTATATTTATAATTAATTGAGCCTATTTCTAAAGAATCATCTGTGAGGCGGATAGAATTACGGTCGAAACTCTAACAGCCGTATTCACCATTTTCAACTTAACAGTGTGTTAACTAACAGACACATAACAGCAGATATAGTTTATTTCAACGATAAATGTAACATAAAATAGGTCGCTTTCTTTGTGAATTAAAGGCCGCTTTTTAGTTTTAGGAAGAAATCCGCCTTTTTTATGTTACATTTATCGTTAAAATAAACTGCAACAAAGGATTTAACAGACTGTTAACCCCCAAAATCTATGGTGAATACCACAGTAAAATGTAAAATAACACACTACTACGGAAGCCCGGTAGCGCCATACACTACTACATACATAGAAATGACGTCACATCTCAGCACGCAAAGAAGTGACGTCACATCTCTGTATGAACACAGAACAGGTAACAATTCTTGTTCTGTGCCTCTGTGGCATGACTGGCAGTTGTTGGCAGACCTGGAGTGGAGCTGGGCAACAGTTTCCGAGATATTTGGCCCCAAAGTCTCTGAAAGTCGTATTTTTCCACTGCCATAATCACATTTTCACCAAATTTTTCATTTTATGCTTATGAACACCTCTAAACAGACTTATTTAAACACTTTTAAATAGTTTCAACACATTTATTCCAATCAATAACTAATTTTTGAACCTTATAAAAGCCATGAAAACATAACCTAAAATTTACGAACATCCGAGATTATGATAGTGCAGCGAGATCTAGGGTACGTATAAACGAATTTAACGAATATGTTCCTTCTTTGACATAAAAATATAGTGCAAGGAACATATTCGTTTTATTCGCGGCACTATCGTAATGTTTGAAATCTAGGATACACATAAAACTAATATGTTCCTTCTTTGAGAAAAAACGATAAAAATATACTGCCCCGGGCGGGCGGGTGCAGTATATTTTTATGTCAAAGAAGGAACATTAGTTTTATGCATAACATATAACTCGCAGCACTATCGTAATGTTTGAAATTTTAGGTTATGTTTTAAAAAAATTTCAAAAATCGGACGTTCCGTAATATAGAAAATTACCTTTGTTCTAAAGTATTGAAATAAACATTGGTGATGGTGAAAACGTTAAGAAATGCCGAAAAAAATAGCTTGTGCGATGATGGCGGAAATGTCATTTTTGGGGTATATTGGCCCCCATATCTCGAAAAGTACTGCAGAGCGGGAATTTTTGACTTGAAATTCGTGTTCTACGGACAAAAATAGGTAAGTACTGAAAAAAAAATCCGAAAATCATAGGATCCGTTAGTCCAATATAAAAAAGTAACCATAAAAATCCGAAAATCATAGGATCCGTTAGTCCAATATAAAAAAGTAACCATAACCTAGTTTGATGTATTCAAAAGTATTTCAAAGTTGCTCAGAGCAGGAGCAGTTCGAGAGCTTATGCCACAGAATAGGAATTGTAATCTGTTCTGTGTTCATACAGAGATGTGACGTCACTTCTTTGCGTGCTGAGATGTGACGTCATTTCTATGTATGTAGTAGTGTATGGCGCTACCGGGCTTCCGTACACTACTAATCATACTATTCGTTGAGTTCAGTAAGTCGTGTATTTAGGTTGTTACTACACTCAATAGGAGATGGCGGCACTAGTATTGTGTCGTTTTGACTAAAATTCTGTGTTAGCAGCCATTAAACACGTAGCAAGAAGTTTTCTAATCAATACATCAACAGAAAGAATTACGCAAAAGAAACAATAACATATTGGCCCCATATTTTGATTTTATGCAGAATTTGCAGCTTCCACAAAATCCAGCGTAGATCATTTTTATATCGCTACATACAATAGGTATATATGTCTCAACTTCTGTGACAACGACAACTGCCCCGGATAGAATGAAAATAACACTGTTTTACATGTGTGTTCCTGCCCTGAGTGCCCTGGGATCGTGTCGTGATTTCATGAGTTTTAAAAAGAAAACTAAAGTCGACAGAATGAGCATATTACCCCTACTTGAATATGTAGAACATATTGGTACCTACATCTAGCAGTAAATAAAAGTTTATAGTACATAATATTGTGGTAAACGCATCCGATATCAAATATTTTAAAGCATGGTGGACAAAATTTTACAAGAAAAATGTTTTTTCTGTTGAAACTGCATCTGGAATATCAGGATCACGAAATGTAAAGCAGCCGTTTAATATTGTTACGTGTTTACACCTCTTATTAAACATCAAACGTGGATTCAACAATTGCAACAAAATTAACATTTAACATTAATTTACTCACTAGCTACTACAATAGTTAGTCACTTAAAACACTAATTACTGCTTTTAACCACTATTTGTCATTATTAGTGGCGGCACAATCTGTTAAAAAGAGGCCTAACCTAGACATTTTGACTACCGAGCTGAATTTTTCAGAATATGTAGTTTTTGATATGTATAATAACATACTAAAAGTCCCGAAGAACCCGAATTGAGCGTTAGCCGCCATATTAAAAAAATGGCTTGCGCGCGCAGTCGTAGAAAATATTTTTTCCTTGCCTTATTTATTAACCGATTTTAATTTTCTAAAAAAGCAATTATAACCAAAGAATGAGGCTATAATATATATTTAATGCATTTTACTAAACTCAATATAAGTGATAAAAAATGTACTTCAAATGAAAAAGTTTGTTTTGAAAATTTTTATTTATGCAATTAAAAAGAAAACTGTGGGTTTTATGAAAGTATTTGTTCAATAAAAGTTGTAGGCCATAAAAAATCAAACAGAATTGTTTTTTGAATTATTTTGTAGCTCTAAAAATAACGGAGATAGTGCAATTTTATTATATAAAATCATATGTTAGGATCGTTAGAATCAGAATTAAAAAGGTAGGATGTGCATTTCAATCACGAAGCAATTAACCACAACAAATGTTATTTCCCAGATAAGTTTTTAGAGGGTGCGTGAGTTAATAATCATAACAATAAAGAAAAAAAATTATAACAAAAAATCATAAAATAATAGTCCTGAGCCGAGTCCTGAGCTTACGATCCTCTCGGCATAAAAGACCAATCCGGCCTGCCGAAAGTTGACGAAGTCTCCGTTTACTTAGGGCACATGATTCTTACATCTACAGTCATTAAATCTGCGGTATTTGGGAAATGACTGTATACATTCGGAGGCCACGGGAGGAACTATCCAGCATCGTGAAACGGAAAATATTAACCTTTCAAATTCACTCCAAAAATGAAAACAATTGAAATCAACAAATATTTTGTACCTAAATAAATATCACTGGGATTAAGATTGATAAATGGCAATGGCGTTATAAATAATAATAATAATAATAATAATGCCTTTATTGCCCAACAGGTTACACCCAATAACAGGACAATTTATTAATATTACGTAAAAAGATTCATAATAATAATAATATATACAATAAACAATAAGTACAAATAGAAAATACAAAAATAAATGCAATGAGCGATGTTTGGTTAAAGATTATTCACAGCCGTATGTAAAATTTCATATTTGTACAATTATTTAAATCATACTAAGACATATTTGATTGAAATTACTACACATTGTATATACGGGCGATTTTAAAATAATATTACTTCTAGCATGAGGACAGTAAAACAGGTAATTATATCTAGAATGATAATTTGGTACATTAAAACATAACTGCGACAATAGTTCTGGACAGCAAATATTACCATGCAATAAATTACATAAAAAATTACATTACATTACATATAACATAAGAAATATAATTGCACTTTCGTCTTAATTCTAAGCTGTTCATTTCAAACCTGGTCAGTGTGTTTTGTTCAATACCTATTTCAGGATAAATCGCATCAACTTTAAATGACAGAAATTTTAGAAATCTTCTCTGCACATTTTCTAAGGCAAGTTTGCGATTCGCGTAATAGGGATACCAAATAAGATATGCATACTCAAGTTTAGACCTTAAGAAAAGTAAAGAAATTAACAAAGGTATGCTTAGAACATTGCTGCAGTCCTTGATTAAGAAAGAAGGTATTAGATCGAGACCAGAGGTCATTTTGTTTTTTAGTTTGGCAGTTGCTTTTTGAATTTCAATATCAGTCACACTATCAAAATGAATGGAAATACTATGTAGAGCAGTCACAGTTACATCAGATAAGTTAGGAAAATCTCTCATAGGTAAAGATACACTTTGAAAAAAAAGACCAAAGGCAATTACAATATTCTGAGGGCAATCAAAGTAGTTTCCTTCATATTCCGTTTTACCTGGAATTCTAGATGTGGACCTTTTCGAGTGAATGTATAAAATATAAAAAAAAAGTATGAAACTGACATCGGTTGATTTCTTGTCTTTTAAAGCTGTTGGCATGTAACCACTCCAATTAATTAGTTCTTCCACGACTATACAATAATGCATATCGTTCGCGTTTGATAATTTGCCAATAATAGTAATCATTATCCTTTACAGGGATTTATGAACTCTACTGATCAATCAGGAACTCACAACTTTCATAACCATTGGCCTCTAGTCAATCAGAAACTCACAATTTTTATAATCACCGGGTTTAAATTTTCAGTTCACACAAAGTAGGCTAAGTGACGAGGACATTTTAAAATTAAATAAAGTTCTTCTGACAGTTCTGACAATTTTTCGCGTGTTTGTAATTATTTATTCAAAATATTTTCCCGAAACATAGTAGTCTGAAAAACCATAGTATTCTAATCACGAGTTATGGCCATTACTCATTCGGTTTACGCAAACTATCCCAATAAGTAATGGCTTCATAACTCGCTCGTTGGATAATATACTGTTAAACTCTTTCAATAATGGCCCAATTACCCACAATACACTTTGACAAAATTTTTTATCGCACTTACCTACTGATAAAATGTCTTCCATAACAAATTCTTGTAATTTATTTATAATATAGGTTTTTTGTAATACATACTTCATAGTATAGATAGGAACGTTGCCATAGTGGCCCATAACAGCGCAATTCTTTACTCGTGGAATTTTTCAATTGTTTTTATTTTTGGAGTGAATTTGAAAGGTTATTATTATTTTCGATTTCTCGATAATGGATAGTTCCTCCCATAGCCTCCGAATGTATACAGCCACTCCCCATATATTGTAGGTATAGTGACTGTAGATTCCAGAGTCGTGTAACCTAGGTAGACGGATACTCTGCCGACTGTCGGCAGGCCAAAGTGGTCTTTTATGTCGATTGCAGCGCCAGCCTAGGCTATTATTTTATTTTATTAGATTTATTATTTTTATAATTTTTCTGTTATAATTTTTCTTTCATTATTATTATAATTATTAACTCACGCATCCTCTGAAAACTTATCTTATCTGGGAAATAACATTTGTTGTGGACTGTGGTTAATTGCGTCGTGATTGAAATGCACATCCTACCTTTTTAATTATGATTCTAACGATCCTAACATATGATTTTATATAATAAAATTGCTGTATCTATGTTATTTTTAGAGCTACAAAATAATTCAAAAAACAATTCTGTTTGATTTTTTATGACCTACAACTTTTATTTAACAAATATTTTCATAAAACCCACATTTTTCTTTTTAATTGCATAAATAAAAATTTTCAAAACAAACTTTTTCATTTGAAGTAAATTTTTTATCACTTAGACTGAGTTAAGTAAAATGCATAAAATATATATTTATAGCCTCATTCTTTGGTTACAATTGCTTTTTTAGAAAATTAAAATCGGTTAACAAATAAGGCAAATAAAAAATATTTTCTACGACTGCGCGCGCAAGCCATTTTTTTAACATGGCGGCTAACGCTCAATTCGGATTCTTCGGGACTTTTAGTATGTTATTATACATATCAAAAACTACATATTCTGAAAAATTCAGCTCGGTAGTCAAAATGTCTAGGTCAAAACAGATTGTGCCGCGACTACTATATACTAGTCACTGTTCCGTTTCTTTTGTTCAGTTCGCTTTCCAGTATTCAACATAATTCTTTCGTTTACTAATTTTTTGTCGAACAGCTGACTCCATCTATTGGACGACTGCTGAACCATCCACCACTCATTTAGAACTCTGCTTTGGCATAGATTAAATAAATATAAGTTATACATACATCCCATTGTTAGAATGCAAATAGATATTATATGAACCTTGTGCATTCGAAAAGTAGATGGCGCACTCGAAACTCCCAAAAATGTAATCTTTTCTGACTATTGATATCATTTGTTGAAGAACCATGTTAAAAACATATTGGCAAAAACGCTCAAAGCTCTAACAATAAATCTTTAGCTATAAATTGCAACGACACTAAACTTGTGAATTCCAAGTGCAGCCAAACAATTAGCTCCAGCTAGCTACAGCGTGGTTGTGAATTCGGTGAAGCCTTGTTTTAGAGTAATGAGATAATATTGAGAGCAATATATGGGCGCCAGAGTATTTATAACTAAATACACAAAAGTTTATCAAAAACACAATTAGGTATTTACTACATAAACTAGAAAGAAAAGAAAGCTGTGAATTTAACAAGTTTAATCTTACAAATTCTTTACAATAAACAATGACTCAGAACTAAATATAATTAAAAATATTGAAAATATGAACAAAAAAAAAATATGAACAATAATTACAATTTAACCAATTTCTCTGTCTGTCCGTTTTACTGTTGTAAAGGCTTACTCGACGGGAATGAACTGAAACGGAAGGGGTTCTCCTAGTAGCGATGAATCCTGCGAGTACTCGCGGTTGATGAAAAGGTTGCGAGATCCTGTCTCCACACTCTTACTCAGTCTAGAGTGTCCAGGTTCCAACCAAATTTATTACTTTTCGGGAACACCCAATATCTCCTTACTTCTGATGTTGTTAACTCAGTACCTATCGATTTTCAGTGAGTCAAATTTCCAGAAAGCCAGATGTCATGAAATAAAGACAGAACAGTTGAGAAAAGGAAATAGAGAAATAAAACTAGGTTGAAAATTATTTCAACTAGTGGTAGATGAAAAAATAACAAAGTTCCGGCAATATAGTTAAATTACTAGATAAAATTCACAAAATTAATATTTCTAAATATTACAATAGAAAAAAATTGTCAAAATGGCACAAGATATTAGAACTTGTAAAATTACCAAATTTACATAAAAATACGGTATCTGACACCAATTACTAAAAAATTGAATTATTAACAAAATAATACTAAAATTCGAACACAAGAATTTAATAAGGTTGCAAAACTTCACTATCAGTTCGTTAACAAATAACCTAACTTGATTGAATTTGTCCTATAGGTTGAAAACCATGAGGAGACTGTAATTTTTAAAAGACTATAATTTAATGTCAGATTTGTACGGGACAATTTAAACATAGAAACGTTAATGAAGTAATAACTCTAAAGATTCAGATATTTAATATTAATAACAAAATAATTGGTAACAATAATCGCAATATTGAAATAAAATCTAAATTTTAGCACACATAAAGATTTCAAGTTAATATTTTACTAATAGTTTAACGGTAAAAATAACGCTTTCCGACGGACAAAAATGAACGAACTTATGCCTAATTCAAAATGGCAGGAAATACGTAAAACCAAGGTAAAACTACACTCTTGTAACTTACACGAAAATTAAGGAATGAACTAATAATAATAATTTGTCAATAATAAAATCGATATAGAACTGTGATAGCGTGAATATGATGAAAAAAGGAAACCAGAAAATCGGACTTCTGTCACATCCGAAGCAAGTGATCAAATGTACTACAAATTGATTAATTCAAAGAGAAGCAAAAAAATCCTATAGATCACTTACCCTGTATGCTTTGGAAGCTCCTGGACAGAAATCTGTAGGACAGTAAATAAATTCGGCAAAACCCAAAGTCTCAAGTGGACTTCCTTCACTATCCGAAACCAGTTTTCCTTTTTCCAGCTTATATGAACCACCGTCGAACCTAATAACAATAAAAATCCACACAGAAATTGTTCTATTTACGAAATAACGATAATCTGCAAGTTTCACTTACAACGATAATTTAACAATAATTGAACCACGAAAACGTCTACTTTAGACAAGATACGGTAAAACGGAAATAGGAATACCCATCCACGTGCTTAAAAAAACAGTGCTACTAGGTAATTATCTGAAAATAATCCAAAATATGGAAATAATACGAAATACGATAATTATTTTGACAAATTATTATTTTTACTATAGCACAATAAAGCTGAAGCAATAATTAATAAGCAAATTTTATGAATAGCGGATATTTAAGCGACTACAAGACATGTATGACTTACCTACTAGGTAAAATTCGAAAGGCAAAAGTCGCTCTCTCTAGCCCGGGACGAGCCTCGTTCACAACGATTCTCCGCTGTGGCGTTTTTGTTGTATTTTTTCTACCACATACCGACCAAATGCGAATACAGGGTTATTCAGTTGTGAGGAGTCATATTTTAATACGCAAAATAGAAACTATAACCTGCTGTAACGAATTGCAACTTAAATCGTTACAAAATGTACATAGAAAAATAAACAAGTTCCGTATAATATCCATCTACATTCTAACAATAGGATGGTATATCTTAATACTTATTTAATCTAAGGCTTTGGGAATACATACTACAGCGGTGTAAATACAACAGATTATTTCAAAATATCGCAATTTTTTATCTATAGTAAGGATAAAAGGGGCTTAAGAGTTATAGTTACACATTCGTATATTTTTGGCCTAGGTGAACTTAATTTACCGTTATTGCATGGTACTTGAAATACTTCATATTTTCTTTATGCAGAAGCGAGTACGTTATTGGCAGGAATCTCAATGATAACAAATTTGCCATCACTTTAAAAAAGTCTTATAAGCGAGAAAAAAATAGCTCATATTGATACCAGAAATTGAAATGAATAATGTATAATGTAATATGTTACTGCCATTTTTAGATCGGTATTCTTTTTTCTTTTTTTTATATACATTTCGTTATTATATTTTCTAGTGTAAAATACTAGAAAACCACTGATACGAATTTTAGATAACAATATTGTATTTATATTCATTTAGAACTATATACAGTGGTTTTATGGGGCAAACTGTTGAGGTTTGCCTTTGATACTACACTTTTATCTTGACATATTTTGGCAATTTCTATTTATTTTGTAGAATATGGCGTGATTCCCAAAATTAAGTTCAATGAATATTAACTATCTGCCACAAATAAACTACAAACAATATGACTAAAGTTGTTTCTACAATCATGCATTCAAATACAAAAGAATTATTAACACAAAATTCGAATTTGCTCACGGCTTGCCTACATTTTTCCAACCTCTATGACAATTTGTGATTGTGTGAAAAAATACAACATTAACATTATTATATTAAAATGCACTTTAGACGATTTTAATCGCAGAGGATGAATCACGATATTTCTTTTAAATGAGATACTTCGTATGTTTTCCAATCTTTGTTGAAAATATGGCATTGCGAATCGCTAAAGGCTACAAGTATTTGAAAATATACTGGGTGTTTTATTTATAGGATGTGGTTTCAGTAAGATAAATATATCTGATGACGATCAAAGGCGTCTACAGTTTTGTAATTGAACAAGAGGTAAAATGCAAGATCTTCAATAATGTTTTCTTCACTGATGAGGCAACTTTTCATAAAAATAGATTTGTTAACAGGCACAATTTCCATTATTATGCTTCGGAAATTCCTCACTTTTTTGAGCAAGTTGATAACTAGCCCAGTTGGTCTGTAAACATTTGGAGAGGAATTATTGGAGAACATATTGTGATAAGGCTACATTTCTTTGATGATCCAGGAAATAATAATAATAATAATAATAATATGTTTATTATTTACCCAAACAACAAAAGAGGCATCAATACATTTAATTTACATAATTCTAAAAATTAGGGTAAATAAAAGGCCGTATGTTAGGTACAAGTACCAATTCTGCTACATAGGCCTAGGGCCTATGTGGCCCACTTTGATGGTACATTGACTGGAGCTATTTTTTTTCATTGTCTGAAGAACTATCTGCCACAATTAGGTAAACCTTCATGAAAGAATTCGAAATAGGACGTGGTTTCAGCAATATGGTGCTCCACCATATTATTTAAATGCAGTAAGAGACCACTTAAATAATATCTACCCACTTTAATGAATTGGAAGAAATGGTCTTCATTAAATGGCCTACTAGATCCCCAGATCTTACAAAAATTGATTTTTCTTTATGTTTTATTGTTTATAAATAAAAAAGTGCTGTTTTAAATCAGTCGACGTTTTGCTTATTATTAGCACGATATCCCCAAGAAGATGTACATAATGAAAAGTGGGATTGATCCCTTGGGCATTGCATTCATTAAGTGTCAGGTCATTGTACAGCAGGGTGGTCAAGTTATGGTGTCCTCGTCATTTATTTAGAAGCCAAAAAAAAGAGATAAAAAAAAGTGTTTTATGAAAGTTACTAGACTTTTAGTATTCCTCATCATACAGTTTTATTTATATAGGGTGGCTTATATTCATATAGCGATATGGAGATCTTATATGCCTTTTGAGTAAATGCCGAGGACACGTAGCTGGACCAACCTGTAGATGTTCTTTCATTCTTATAGAAAATTATCAGGAGGATAGTTTTCGAACTAGAAATGGGTGTAGGTCTGTTCTAGGGGTAGTTCGT
Organism: Rhagium mordax; assembly: GCA_963680705.1. Taxonomy (NCBI): domain Eukaryota; kingdom Metazoa; phylum Arthropoda; class Insecta; order Coleoptera; family Cerambycidae; genus Rhagium; species Rhagium mordax. The sequence goes on along the minus strand of OY796656.1, from coordinate 78,829,088 downwards.
CTTTCTTAAGAAAAGAACAATTAAGTAGGTTTACAAACGGGATGGAATATCTTTGAGAGAGGAGTGGCACTAGAGACTTCACAAGACAAGGACAACATCTATTCACATAATTGGCTTTCTATCAATATTTTTATAAAAAGTTTTCAACAGTAGTTACATCGCTGCTACTACTACCACTAAAACGTAGAGAACCATTCCATTGCTCTGAAGCTTTATATAGCTGTCTGACGTCACTTCAATACCAGACATTTTTTACTATGAACAGCTATGAAAATCATTGATCAGTCGTATCTTCCTGATTCCTACTATCCTCAGTTCTCTAAGATCTGTGTCGCCAATTTTTCCGCACTCAATGTTGCCGTTCAGTAAGAAAACAAAATTAATAAAAATAAATTTTCACATGCAAAGGTAAATTTTTCCTTTTTTTTAAATTTTAATTTAGTTCATCTCTCGTTTTTTTTCATTATTTATACTCGGATTTTATATGCCCATGAATTAGGGTTTAGTGTTACTAGTAGCGAAAATTGAAGGTATTGTAGTACCAGGACATTTCGAGAAAAACCGAACTGTTGATTATCCTATTATGGAATAAAAGGAGGGGGAGTGATCCATTAGTTTAAAGTTTAAACTCTACAGTGTGTCCACGGATGGACGCATGAATAGGTGTAAATGACAAAAAATTTTCGAATTGGACATTACTCTTCTGGATTTAGCCCCTGCTTCGTCTAAAACTAAGTAGTGCCAAATATAAGTGAAATCGCTCGTATACGTTCTAGCGACATATGCATATTTTTAAAAATGCACTAGAATAAACTACCTTTACTTTTGAAGATACAACAAAATTGTATTAAGAAAAGTTGTTCAGAATAAAGATTTATGGTGGGTTGCAAAATTTAAGGAAAATCGGCCAACTTTAAAAAAACATTTTTTTTATTAAGTTTATTAAACTACCTACCTTTATTATGCATTCTTTTTTTCATTACTTTATTAACAATTTATGATCAGAATAATAATAATAATAATTCTGTTATAGTTAACTACATACTTGATTTTTATTTATTTTTTCAAATAAAAATAACAAAATTGAGAAAAAGAGAGTTCATCAAGACACGCCAATCTTTTTGAAAATTTGTATTTGGGCATATCTTCTTATTCTGGACAACTTTTCTTAATACAATTTTGTTGTATCTTCAAAAGTAAAGGTAGTTTATTCTAGTGCATTTTTAAAAATATGCAGCTAGAACACTCCGTATACGAGCGATTTCACTCATATTTGCACTTCTTAGTTTTAGACGAAGCAGGGGCTAAATCCAGAAGAGTAATGTCCAATTCGAACGTTTTTTGTCATTTACACCTATTCATGCGTCCATCCGTGGACACACTGTATATGAACTAGGAAGGCGTTATAGACATATCCACTAAATAAAACACAACTTATTCTAGGTTTTGTGTCAATTTTCTAAATACTTTTCAAGACCATCACGAGAGTATAACACATTTGGTGGTCATAAGGAAAATATATATTAATTAATACTTGATTAGAAGAAAATAACCAATAATTTTTTTAATATTGCATATTTTATTTTGATAATTACGGAGCAACTACAACATCAGTGTATTGTTCAATCCAGTCAAGGAAACTGGTTACTCTAGCAAAAACGGATGGAGAACCCGCTAAACATCCAGTTCTACCATAAGATACGATACCGATTTGTATATCACCAGATACGAGAGGACCACCAGAATCTCCGTTGCATGCTCCGACACCGCCTTCCCCTGAAATGCATACTTCTGACTCCTGGAAAATGTTGTAATGGGATCTGCACACGGAATTAGGAAGAACTGTACTATTGACAGCGAGGAGAACATTCGACCTGGAGCCACCACCTTGTGTGAGTCCCCAGCCACTGACTCTAACATTTTCACCTACAAAAAGAAATGACTAATTACGAAAATTATGTAAAAAAACCGAAATAAATAACACTAAAATAAAAACAATCCAAAATAAAAAAATAAACCTTTACTGGACACGGTTATAGTGTTATAGACAAAACATCATGTTTTTTACAAAAATATTTTACATCATGTTTAAATTTGTATCATAAAGTTGAGAGTAATGGGAAATATTTCTTTTTTTAGAGAAAGCTACATTTATTTTCGTCCTTCGATCAGTCATTATCAATAATCATCTGGTTTAACTACATAAAAATGTGTTAGAATTTTTATTGATTGAAGGTGAATTACAAATTTTATAAAGTGGTTATAAGAACTTGGTAAATAATAAAAATACATACCTTCAAATAAATTCTGCACCTGTGACCGACTAGGAAGCCGAATAACATCGATATATTGGCTAAGAACAAGTGGTTGTGCTAATTGTATGACACCTACGTCATTGGAGATGGTGGCTGAATTATAATTTTCGTGTCTATACATTACTGTGGAGGTTACAATAAGTGCATTGGGTTCGTTTTGAGAAAGGTCATGTGATCCAAGATATACAGATACTATTCCCGCTCTGAAAAGTTTTATGAATAATAATTATTTATTCACATATGAGTACGAAAATTTTGAATTAAAAAGGAAACGAAATTTTGTATAATCGCCTATATGTTAATTGATAAAACCACGTTTTTATAAAAAACTGACATTTTCTTACATCTTAAAATTGCCTACATAGCAATGTTTCGCAGATCTGTTTTGATATTTAAAAAGAGGGAAAACAATTAAATAAAATAGTAAACTGTTTAAGTTTTCCCATTTAATTCATCAAGGTTAATTGTTTGCCATACATCAATTTTCATAAATTTTCGAGACAGTTAAAATTTAATAAAACTATTTTAGTAATAATTTATCAAACAAAATATGCTAAACCATTTTGCATCGCAAGCATCTGTATTTAGCAAAATACAGTAAGTCCGTCATATAGCGAGAATATAAACATAACTTTTTTTTTACATAGGACACCCTGTATAGTATATTTTTTTAAAGAACTCTTCATCCTGATTATAAATATATATAATTTGTATACAGGGTGTTTCATTGGATATACGTTAACTGTGGATAAAGGTACCCTTCATAACGGAAATACAGTGTGTTTAACAGTTTTACCTATTTCTTTCTTGATTCATAACTAACAAATCAACCTGTACATTTTTTTGACATTTGGCACACGTATTCTCATAGTTTGACAAATCCACTAGAACAACACAATATTGATGTTCTTATTGGTTGTTCTTGTAGTCCTAAGTAAAAAAAAATTTTAAAAATTCAGATATACAGGCTGTTGTTTTGAAGATCGAAGATTTTGTACATTTTTTATCAAAGCGGACCTGGATTTTCTTTCTTCTTAATGTCTTGGTTGATTCGCCCAGTTATGTAGAATACGTGTGCCAAATGTCAAAAAATATACAGGTTGGTTTGTTAGTTACCAATCAAGAAAAAAATAGGTAAAATTGATAAAACACCCTGTATCTCAGTATCACAGTTAACGTATGTTAACCACAGAAACACCCTGTATACATAATATGTAGTTATTTAAAATATGAAAATGAACAACGGTTCATTTTCGTTTAGAACAATAATTACTCGTGGTTTCTTTTGTAAATTCTTTCATTTGCATTATAAAAGTTTTTAAATATAATACTTCTATATTTATATCTACATGGGTAAATTAGTCTACAGTGTGCAACACTTATTTATGCTGAAAACATGGCAGTATTGTTGTCAATATTCCTCGGACAGAAAAAATTATTCTTCAAGATTCTTTTTACTTCTGATTGCGCATCCTCGGACCTACACATTTTTCCAAAAAAATATACAGGGTGCTTGTGACAGGTCGAAACATTATTTTACCACAAGAGTAACTCATGTTAACAACGGTGATACAAAAAGAAGTTAAAGGAAAAAGATACTTGAAATCGTATATTATATTATATACTTAAGTAATCCTTAATTAATATAGACTGGAACTCATTGGATAACCCTAAGTACGATGCCTCTTTATCAGAGTTTTTTGTAAACACCTACTCATCTCTTATTGAGAAACACTTTCCTCTAAAAAAATGCAAATCGAATAGCAAGCCACCTGTTCAGTGGTTTGACGACTCACACAGGCGTATGAGAAATACACTCTGCTGCATAAAAACCATTTCTGATTGTACTAAAGACTATACTCTGTATAACACTTTAAAAAAGGTATACAAATCCAAAATTGCTGAATCTAAAAAAATTGCTTATGACAATTACATTAATAAGTCCAATAACAAGGTACGTGATAGCTGGAAGTTAATAAACTTTGAGACAATAAATTTAGCTCGTGTTCTCCTAAGCACAATATTTCATCAGATTCCTTTAATACTTATTTCTCTTCAACTGCTGAAAACCTTATAAATCTACTGCCAGTAGTGGATACATCAGCCAAAGACCATTTAAAAAATTTGCCAAATTTCAATTCTTCATTTTTCATCGAGCCGGTTACCTCTTATGAGGTTAGAGCTGCAGTAAATAATTAAAAAAATTCAAAGTGCACTGATATATATGGTATAAATAGTTTAATTCTTAATTATACACCCTTTTACGATTCTAATCAACTTCTGCATTAGTGAAGGACACTCCAGATTTACTAAAAGTCGCTAAAGTTTTACCTCTTTTCAAAAAAGGTGACATTAATGTTATTGATAACTACCGTCCCATTTCGATCATCCCAATTTTTGGAAAAGTCATTAAAATCATTCTCAAAGCAAGGCTTATAAATTACATAGACAAAAATAAGATTTTAAATTGTTGTCAATTTGGTTTCAGGAATAAGTGCTCCACCACTATGGCAGTTTTTAAAACAGTGTGTGATATAGTCGAGGGCCTTGAGAGGGGTGAACATGTGACCATTAGCTTGTGTGACCTCTTCAAGGCTTTCGACTGTGTCTCACATGTAACTCTTCTCAAAAAAATTAGTATTTATGGCATTAGAGGTTTACCATTAAATCTTTTTTATTCTTATCTTAACAACAGACAACAGTGTGTATCTATTGATAACTTTGTTTCAGACCTTCGTCCAGTGAAACATGGGGTGCCTCAAGGCTCTGTCTTGGGGCCCCTATTTTTCATATTATATATGAACGATTTCTTCCACTTTATGATACCTAAAAAATGTATCGCTTATATGCGGACGGCACGTCTATTATCGATTTTAGTTCCAATATTAATGACTTATATGATGTTAGTACATTTTCTATAAAACAAGCAGGTACCTGGTTCTCTTCAAATAATTTAAAACTGAATGAAGATAAAACACAAAAGCTTGTATTTTCAACAAATAATTCACTGGTTAAAGGTAACTGTATTAAAATTCTTGGTGTGGTCTTAGATGACATAGTTGGTTCAATCATGTTGAACAACTGTCACATAGATTATCTAGTTCTATATTTATGTTACGTAAACTAAAAAATCAACTTTGTTTTCAAACTTTAAAAACATGTTATTTTTCATTTTTTCACTCACAAATTAGTTACGCCATTCATGGGGTGGCTCATCGCATGCAATAAAAATCTTTCGTATACAGAAGAGAGCAGTTAGGTTACTTACTAATGCTGGCTGGAGGGATCACTGTTCACCAATATTTAAATTACTTGGTATAATGCCGGTTCCTTCACTTTACATTTATTTGACCTTACTTGAAATTCACAAGAATATAAACTCTTTTTCCACTAACTCCGATTTCCACGCTTATGGTACTAGATCTATAATCCAACTCAGACAGCCACGTTTTAGATTAACTAAATCACAAAAAAATTCCTTGAACCTTCAGTTATATATTCATATTCCCATTGACATCAAATTACTAAATTTTAATAGTTTTAAGCACAAAATTAGAGACCACATGTTAAAGCACTGCTTTTATTCAATAGAAGAATTTTTAAATACACAAATCTGCACTAATGTAACTGAGACTAACAATTTAATTCAGTTTGCAGTAATTGTTTTGTTTTATTTGTTATGCACCAGACTGCGAGTTGTGGTATAGACTTGCCTCATCTTATCATCTAATATTCTTTGTGATATTTACATCTATTTGTTTTCATTGTAAGCATAACGTTTATATTTTAGTTTGTCCTCATGTTAACTTGTTTCATATTGTGTGTTTTATGCTACATTTTTTTTTGTACTATTGACCTGCCAAAAACATTTTGTATCTGGGTTAAATAAAATCTATGTCTATGTCTATGTATATGTCTAAATTTAAAGTTTGGATGGAAAATTCCTCGGAAAATTCTGAAAAATTATTTTCATTACCATTTTCAAAACCCTTAAGCTGGAAACAAGGCTTGATCATTGTTAATATTCCTCGAACAGAAAAAATTATCCTTCAAGATTTCTTTTGCTTCTAATTGCGCATCCTCTGACCTATACATCTTTTCAAAAAAATATACAGGATGCTCGTGACAGACCAAAACATTATTTTACCACAAAAGTAAACTCATGTTAGCAACGGTGTTGTAAAAATGAGTTAAAGGAAAAAGATATTTGAAATCGTATATTGTCTAAATTTAAAATTTGGATGGAAAATTCTGAAAAATGATTTTCCACTATTTTTTAACACATGCGCACTGTAATTTTTTTTTAACAAATGTATAGGACAGAGAATGCGCAAGCAAAAGCAAAAAATTTTATAGAATATTTTTTTTTGTCCAAGGGATATGAACAATGATCGAGCCTTGTTTCCAGCTTAAGTGTTATAAAAATGGTGAAAAATAATTTTTTCAGAATTTTAAATTTAGACAATGTACGACTTTAAGTATCTTCTTTCTTTAACTTTTTTTTATGTCACCGTTGTTAACATGAGTTTACTCTTGTGGTAAAATAATATTTCGCCCTGTCACGAACACCCTGTGTATTTTTTTAGAAAAATGTGTAGGTCAGAGGATGCATAATCCAAAACAAAAAACATCTTGAGAATATTTTTTCCTCTCCGAGGAATATTAACAATTATCGAGCTTTGTTTCCAGCTAAGTGTTATAAAAATGGTGGAAATCATATTTCAGAATTTTTCATCGAAATTTTAAATTTAGATATGGGATTTCAGGTATCTTTTTCCCTTAACTTTTTCTTGTGTCACCGTTGCTAACATGCGTTTACTCTTGTTGTAAAATATTGTTTCGGCCTGTCACGAGCAACCTGTATATTTTTTTGGAAAAATGTATACTTAGGTAAGAAGATGCACAATCCGAGGCAAAAAACATCTTAAAGAATAATTTTTCCTGTCCAAGGAAGATTAATAATGATCTAGCTTTACTTCCAGCCAAGTTACAAAAATGGTGAAAAACCATTTTTCAGAATTTTCCACCCAAATTTTAAATTTAGATATAAGGTATGATTTCAAGTATCTTTTTCCTTTAACTTTTCTTTATATCACCGATGCTAACATGAGTTTATTTTTGTGGTAAAATAATGTTTCGGCCTCTCATGAGCACCATGTATATTTTTTTTTGGAAAAATGTATGTCAGAGGATGCGCAATCAGAAGCAAAAAAAAATGTTTTCTGTACGATGAATATTAACAACGATACAGCCATGTTTCCAGCTTAAGTGTTACACAATGTATATTCTACGCGTTTTTATAATTATTGTAATATACAACATATCTTACATATCACACTTTGTTGTGATAAGGTCTTCAAAAAAAATATATACAGGTTGTTTCACAAAAAAATGAGGTTATGTCTGTATCTTCGTTATATATAAATAGTTTGTTAATTTGTAGGTATATTCTGAAGGCACCCTGTAAACGGCAACCAATTAGCAATTAGCAACAATATTTAATATTATTACATTAACTTGAGAAAAAGTTATTTCTTTTTATATAATTTAATTTTGAAGAAAAGAAGACACTCAATTAAAAAGAATACTAATCATGCAAAGAATGTTCTTATGCTTTCTATATGAGGTATATTTTGTTATAAAAATATACATTGTTATTTCCATTTTCAGTAATCTTCCTTCTTTTATTTCATGTTTCATCTAATTGTTTCTAAATTTGTATTAAAATTCTGTAGCTATAGTTACATTATTTTGTTTTCTAATAGTTTTTACTTTTGTAACCTAATAAACGTTAGAGAAAATATTTCAAAAAGGTATTTGGTCAATTTTGTTTCTCGTGCCAAAGATTTTTGAACACAAATACCTATGATGATAACAAAAATAAAGGGATCAGAAGTAAACTTACCCAACAACACAATGTGCAGCAGTAAGAATGTAATTTTGAGTGATTACCGAACCACCACATGTCCAGCCGCTAGTACTACTTGGAGTTGTTCTAAAAAGTAACCAAACTTGAGCAGGAATTGAATGAGGTACAACCTCAACTCCGTTGACTATTCTTGATCCAATACCATTTTTGTTAAAATCCTCAACATCAACATACATCCGCCTCATGGGAAAGTCGGTGAAATCGGCCTAAATTGACAATTTGACAATTATATTACATATTTAAAAAAAAACAGTAGGTAATACACAGTTGTAAAAGTTTTAAATTTGTAAAAAAATATTTTTAAGATGGAAATAATGATTGTACTTTAGGTACTTATTTTTATAATATTATCAAGAATATAGTATATATAAAATACAAAACTATTGACATGACCAAATGGACTTAGCTTCCGAAGTTATAAAGGGGGAAAAGCAGAACAAAAAAGGCAAGTATAAAAGGATTACCTGGGGATATGCCCATGTCCAGGTCACTCCAAAAAGAGCCAGAAGCAAGATTGTACCTCTCATCTTGTAGGATACCAACGGCACAAAGGCGACTATTTTATTATTACTGTTTCCTGCCTTTTATATTTACATGTGACATGATCAAGCAATATTTATTAATACCTTTAAATGATTTATTGATATCTATCAAGAAGTCTATCACAACTTTATTTTTATACCTATAATCTGGATTAACATTTCTCATTCAATCAATATGTGAGAAACGCTGCTTATATAATTTAGTTTTATTGTAACATTATTTATATTTTGTGTCCTACAGAACCGCATTGGAGATAAATTCTGAAATTAACTTGATTTTCGTTCTTTCCTTGAAATCCAGTAATAAATAGTAATTTTCTTCGTGATTTCAAAACTTCATGACTGCAAAATTAACTTTTCACTCTATTTAGTATTGATTTAAAAATACAACTTCAATATTTTCAATGGAAAGAATGGAAAGCTATATTTAACTTCATAATTATTCATTTGTAAAGTACTGTAGTATAAAAACTATCTTCAGGTTAGGCATCAACAAGAATAAAAGATGGTATTGATATCTGAAACAAATGTTTTGGGAAACTAAATTGCTTCTATGCCCTATGCTAATTATATCACAATAATTTAACTTACTGCATAAAAGTTTGTGATTAATATTATCAAACACCTTGGAGTAACTCAATAAAATTAAAGTTATTACTTGTTTACAATCAATGGCAATATCATCACATACATTCATAAGAGCAGTTGAAGTACTGTAGTCGCGTCTAAAACCGAATTGATATTCTGGAATCACCTTGTGATCAAATGTAGGTTTTGTAAGCTGTATACAAATTGCTTTTCCTAAGATCTTGGACTTGACTCATGAAATACTTTTTGGACGAAGGTCTAAATAATTAACTTTAAGCAAATATTGTTTCCACAGAGACGGGAAATAATTACTTTCTATACAGCAATTTATAAGGTGCATAAGATATATGTAAATATGGGGCAAACTGTTGAGGTTTGCCTTTAATACTACACTTTTATCTTGACATATTTTGCCCATTTTCTTATTTCTATTTATTTTTTTGATTGGCGTGATTCTCAGAAATAAGTTTAATGAATAAGATATATGTACCTATACCTACCTACTATATTACCTACCTATACGTACGGGCTGCAATACTTCAACATGCTTATTGAAATATGTCTGATGCATAGGCATTAGACTTCATGTTGCTTACAATATTACCTATTTGTTCCACCGATAGTAAGGTTAATTCGTAATTAATATCAATTTTCACTTACATAAAATTAAATTAATTATCATCAATACAGAAGAAAAATAATCATTTATTTTATCAGGATTCAGGATCGTTCAAATGAGTCGCAATACTTGAAAGATCCTTATGTAAAATGTGACTATTTATTTCTTTCATCATTGACATTAACTAAATTGTTGAAAACGGCTTTTTTTTCACGACGAATAGCAGATAATATAAAATTTCTAAGCTGTCTATATTGGTTCCAGCCAACAGTAGATTTACTTTTTTTATACTTAGAGCAAAATCTCTCTCCATAATCCATAATTTAATTGGATAAGTAAGCCAGTGATATCTAAAATATTTACCATAACTGTTCTAACAGGTGCATGTTTATTAAATAAATAGATTATAAGATCCTTAAAAAATTGTAATTTATCATCGATATTTATATTTTGGATAGGTGTAATCACTAGTGATAGTACAAAACTTGGTACAGTCGAAATTTTTAAAAACTCTGAAACTGCAAAACCTTGCTTAATTAACTCGTTTTTCGATTTGCAATTTACAATATGTTAGACAATGATCAGATATTGTACTCGCATCAAGAACTCCACTATCATTAAATAACTTTGCATTTAAAACAAATGTGAGTTCCAAGAGAGTTGATGATATATCAGTAATTCGAGTGAGTTTACATATTTATTGATTGATCAAAACCAAAGGCGTCAAAACATTGAGTTATCAGGATTTAACAAATTTACAAATACGTCCCCCAGACTGATTATTTCATCCACTGTCAAGTGTGGAATAATCAGCGAAAAAGTATCATCAATACTATTTAAAATTTTTTTACCAGTAGTAATTTTAGAGTTTTTTATTTTCAGGTGTATTTATAGCTGTTCAATATTTTCATTAAATTTTAAGTTTAAATCATCCTGAGAGCATAAGATGTCAGTCATACAGGGTGTCCCGAAAATGCAGGTTAATCTCTTAAGGGAGTATTCGTGAAGCAGAATTATAGCATTTGAGTCATACATACCTACATCCCAATGTGCATCGCAAGCTTTTATTTAACTTGCAATGTTATGTATGTTTGTTTGTTTGTTAGGTCAAATCTTGCAACTGTATTTTAAAATAGTTATCCCCAACCGATTGAGCTGAAATTTTGCATACACGTTTAGTTTGGATGACAATGCATGTTTAGCTAAGTGACGTCATTCTAAATCCAATATGGCGGACGCCCCAAGATGGCGGACTAGTTATTTTTTATGCACCCCCATAATATGGGTATCAATTAAAAGGGTTTGCTGAGAAGAATACGAAAAATAAAATGACGTCACACCAAATTCAATATGGCGGACGCCCCAAGATGGCGGACTAGTTATTTTTTATGTACCCCCATGATATGGGTATCAATTAAAAGGGTTTGCTGAGAAGAATACGAAAAATAAAATGACATCACACTAAATTCAATATGGCGGACGCCTCAAGATGGCGGACAAAATTTTCTTATATACCATCATAATATGGATATCAAATGAAAGGGTCTGCTGAGAAGAATACGAAAAAAATTAAAAAATAAAAAGTAAATTAATAATAATAAAATATTTTTAAAAACAAGCTTTTATTTAAATTCTCTAAGAAGAAGAAAATAAACTTTACATTAAATCAAACCCATCAATTTATTACATTATACAATTTATATGATATAAAAGCTTGTCGCGAGATTTGCCTGTGTAAATAAACAAGAACACAATATTAAACTCTCGCGACAAGCTTTTATATCATATAAATTGTATAATGTAATAAATAAATTGATGGGTTTGATTTAATTTAAAGTTTATTTTCTTCTTTTTAGAGCATTTAAATAAAAGCTTGTTTTTAAACATATTTTTTTATTATCAATTTATTAACATTACGTTAAATGTTAGATAGTGGCGAGAATCATAATTTTTTAAATATCTTCTTAACAGTTTGAGTAATCTCTTTCAATTTTAATACACTATAATATGAAGTTCAATTACATCTTCAGTAATGATTTGGTTGACATTGATAGACTGGATGTTTCAGTTAGCCTTTAACCCACCTCAATTTTTTTTCTTTAAGACGCCTATGACTATCCTACGTTTTCTACGAAGAAAGTACATGTGATTTTTGATATTTTTTTACTACTCTAATTTTCCGATATCTCAAGCGGTTTAATGACAATTTGACAAAATGTAACTGCACTAATAGTTTTATTAATAATTTGTAATTCATTATTGATTTACTGTATACGTTATATTCGATTATTTATTTAAATTTTACAATAATTTATGGTCTTGGGACGTTCAAATTTGACGTTTAAAAATAAAAGAGATAATAGCAGAGTAGATAATTTATTTAAATAATAATAATAATAATAATAATAAACGTAGGTGCCAGAGTTGGTAATTCAGGACGACTCAGTCAGTACTGAAGATGTATATTATAAAGTGTATTAAAATTGTAATAGATTACTGAAACTGTTCCGAAGATATTTAAAAAATTATGATTCTTACCAGCGACATTTATGTACCTCTGTTAAAAACGGTGCACATTGGGATATAGATATGTATGATTCAAATGCCGTAATTTTGCTTCTAGAATAGACCCTTCAGAGATTGACCTGTATTTTTGGGACACCCTGTATATGGCTACACCACCGCCACGTGTGCAAGTTGGATCCAACCTGAACAGTTTGAAACCTGATAACGGGCAACGGTTCCATTCGATGAAATATCTCCTCAATTGCTTGTCATACGTCTGGTCTTTGAGAATATTTACTACAAACTGATTAAATTTTTATTAATAGATTTTAATTATTGTTATGTTTTTCAAGGAACGCTATGTAGATATGGTTAATTTCATTATAACATATTCTACAGGGTGAATCTTAGAGTGGCGGCCATATTTTTGGGGTTAATAGTACTAGTCGTCATGAACATGAATCCGAATTTTTTTTTTGTAGGTTGTAAAATGGCCGAGTTATGAATTTTTAAAAAAATTCGCGATTCAAGTTTCCTGTAATTCCGGCGCCGCCGGGCAAGCACTTACTGCATTACGTGTGACCGGTCGACAGTGTTGCCAAGTGTAGATGATATAAAACTCTCGCTAGCGCATTCCACTGGCGGGGTACCCAAATTCAAATAAAAAGGGTCTAAACAATATTCATTTTTCATGGTGCAAAAAAAAAAAAATTGTAGATTTGTGTTCTCATAGTGAACGGTGTCGCCTCCTATAAATATGGCCCCCACTCTAAGATTCAACCTGTATATAGGTAGTTGCTGTAGATGTTTTCCAATGTTTGTGTTGAAAATGTTAGTTTAACAACAGACATTCAGACATTTTTCAGATTTGTGATAATCATAGAATAAGTAGGATTTGAGATAATCATATGTTAAGTACAAATAAATTGTTATCAATTTGACATTCAGACGTAAACATGTCAGTGCATGGGAGGAGCATTTATTTATCAAACAATGGCTTTGTTTCACAAATGTAGGGATGTATTAGTTTTGCAACGTAAAATGACTTTAAAGTGTTAATAATTTATAATTAATAATTTAATTGGTAATATATTATGTTAATCTTTTTACGTTGTTCAATATTACTTGATTATGTCGGGGAGAGTCTTATCCTGTCAAATTAGATACTCCAGTAATATACCAAGTTTAAATGTAATATACCGAGAGATCAACAAACACATATCAAGGGCATCTATGAATTTTCGAACGCTTGACTTAAATAGGTTACTAATAATATTTCCCATAGAAATAGCAGTTCACTAATGTGAAAAATAACTTTTTTGTAAATTTCCAAGGTATACTTGATTTTTAGAAATTAAAATTATGGCACAAATTAGTTTCTATCCAAGCAGGGCTGAACCCCAGAAGATGAAAACTCAACTAAAAAAATTACAGACTTTTTCACCTATTCATGCGTCGACACACTGTATATTGCATTAAAATAACAAAATTCAAAAAGAAATAAAAACTGTTACTCTTTCGATCTAAAAATCTCGTAAATAAATTACTATTTGTATGTTACTAATGAATAAAATACACTACTCAAAAAGTTGAGTACCTACTGTGGTTGTGGATTTGTACACCAATTAATATTGAGATTCTACAGCTTATCATATAAGAGAAAGTAAACATTTATTTTCGGATTACTACAAATAAATATTTACAAGAGGATCAGTTAGAGGGTGTTTTTTGACAACTAATAGTATTTTTGTATTAATTTAATTCCTATTAGTTGTCAAGAAACACCCTCTAACTGATCCTCTGACATTACGTCAAACTACGCCTTTGACGTAATTTCCCAGTTTTGACCTGGTTAATTTGAATATTTTTTAGATAAAACAACTTTTTTTGGATAGGAATCTCAAGAAATGTGGTAATATATCCCAAAAAAGAAAAGGAAGAGAATGGAAGAGAAATTATACGTATCTACGTCAAATTTGGTAACATGTTTTCAGGTCGTTAATTACTTACAATGGTAATATAGCCCAGGAATATTAATTAAAATTTTAAAGGTACCCTACACAAATTCCTTGCAAATAAATTTTTGCTGTGGTATGTCAAGTAGGTGTTCCCGTATAACATACCAAAAGTCTCTAATTTCTCGACTGGAGCTTCAATGCGTCACATCGATTTTTCTAAAAGGGGTCTAAGTAAATAGATTAGTTATATGAAATTCTGTTTTAACACCAACTTTTATAAATCAGTGTGTTAATATTTTAACTTCCCTACTGGTTGTCCCGCTTTCGTTCGCTACTGTTTTTTTTTTTTTAGAATTTGATGTACTCGATAGGAAGTGCCCAGGTGCTGCGCCGCAGCGCCCACACATGTACCCATACTAACAATCGCGTTCTAACAGGTTGCTTCACATTTTCCAACTGTGGTAGTCCAAGTGTATTATTTGTGTGTTATCTAATTGATGTTATTGACTGTTATTGAGAATTTGATTGGTTATGCAGCAGCACTAAAAGATTAAGGACCTAATTTCATTCTATAATTCTGGTAAGTTTAATGTTAATAATAAACAAAATGAGAACGTGAGTAGTAAGAAAGGCTGCGAAGTGGTTTTGGTGTATAAATATTTGGAAGTAGGGCGTTTTTTATTTTCTAGGTTTTCCATTTGTAGGTTAGACCCAATAAAACAATGGAGAACTGTTTGCTATGCAACCAACCACTTGCAATTAAAAACACGACTACAATAAAACGGGGCCTTGATACCAAAGAATGATATCAAGGCCCCGCAACAAGAAGTTGCAAGTAAAATCAGAGAAGATGGTAGCAGCATCTTTAGAATCTACTAATCCCCTGATCCTCCATACCCATTGTCGAAAGGGATACACATTACCTTTCAATTTGAAGAAAATACAAAAAGTTAGGGAAGCTGAAATAATCGATCTGTCTCGTGCCGCAGTAGAAAAACCATTGCTGTTCCCAGGTTCCTAACTTCGATTTTAAGAAAAAAATGTGTTATATGTGCCGGAACAGCCGATGTGATTAAAGAAAAGAAGAAACCAAAACATAGGCGTGAGGATATTCGCGTTATTCATACAATCGAAATTAAAGACAGTTTGGTTATCGCTGCTAGAATTAGCAATGACGAAAAAGTAGAGTAGTAATGGCGGAGCTGGGTCTCCCCCCACCCTTTTTTTTTTTGTGGTGGGGGGTAACTAGGGTAATTAGAGTAATGTAGGTAATTAGACTGATGTAATTGCAATAGAGGTAATTAGAGTATTGCAGGTAATTAGCCTGATGTAGTTGCAATAGAGGTAAGTAGAGTAATGTGCAGTAATTAGACTGATGTAATTGCAATAGAGGTAATTGGAGTGGTGCAATGCAATTGTAGTTGTAATTAGTGTATGTACCAATATGTGTATGAGTACTCCAAGTAGTGGTGGTGGGGTAGCTCAGCTAGACTGCTATAAAGAAGATGTAGTCGCAACACAAAATCATTTCTATCGTGTTCTATCGTGAACCATCTACAGCTAACAAATCAGCCTAGTGCAGTCAGTGACTTCAGTTATTTCAAGTGAGCAATATCTTATATTACTCTTTATAATTCTTTCATTATATTCATTTTAAATATGGCAATTTCCGAAGTTGACTTATTAGCACTTAATGAGCTAATAAATCAAGATATGCAGGTTTTAGAGCAAAGATCCATTTCAGCGTTAATTTTAAATAAACCTTATATCATAAAAAAAATATCTTTGGTTAATACAAGATTTGGAAAATCAATCATAGTAACTTTGTTTGAGGAAAGTTCAATTACGACTTTTAAATCATTTTTACCGAAACGGTTTGTGGAAATTATATGTGAGAACACTATCGATAAAATAAATTCGTCAAATGGTAAAGTTACATTGACATATTTAGGACAAAGTTCTCCAGCTTATCCTGGAGCAAAATCTAGTCCATTAATAAGTTTCGGTGTTTAATTCTCAAACAAAAATAATCGTAAAGTATTTAAGTTAGCTAAGTTTAAGTATTAAGTAGAAATGGAATATTGTGGAAGAATGCTAGGAGTATTATAGAATAGTATCACTTGTTAGCCTATAAAGATTCTGATATATCTAAATTGACATTTGTACAACATATTTTTACTTCGTGTACACCAATAGCTCAAACGTAAGTCCATTTAGTGCTGTTTTTTATGTATTTTTTTACATTTCATTTTTTATTTGTAGGTACGCAGCAAAGATGTGGATGCAATATTCAACCCAAACATGGACCCCTGCAGAAGACATTAAATCTGCCATTGAGAGATTGTCTTGTAAACTAGATGACTTAATAAGGGATGCATTGGTTTCATTAAATTATGATATGAATATCTGCTTCGACGCTGAAGAAGTTCGACGGGTTAAAGAAGCTTCTAAAGCGTATAGCATTGGTGTAAATCTATGTGGTAGATATTCCCGTGGCTTCTTAAATTTGGATGAGTTTTGTGAGCATATGGACAGAGTGGAACTAAAACATTTTCTATACGAGATAATGGAGTACCTACCTAAGAATATTATTGAAAAATATCAACTCGACCAGTCTGATGTAGAAGATAACAATGTAGATACATAAATAATATTCATCTTCTATTGTCATATTTATTACACCAAATATTGTATGTATCTGTAGTAAACAATATTCTGTATTTTATATTATATTATAAAACTGAATAAATAAAATACACATTAAAAGATTACATTCATTTTATTTCATATTTCTTATTACACAACAAAAAATACAATCATAGTATAATTAGAACAGTTTTTATTTTAATTTTATATTTAATTCTACAATTACATTCTGAGAAAATAAACAGTTGCAAGTACATCATGATTATTGTTGATAAAATTATCCAGATATCTTGATAGAAATAGGTTGCACTACTTAATTCCACAATAATAAATATTTTCTTTTTTTACTTGACATCGAGAAAACCATTCTGAACCGAGCCATCTAATGCGTTATAACTTAAATATGTATCATGAAGTATAAGTGCATACACTCGAGTTTGTTCCGGAAATTTCGCTTTTCGTGTTTCAAATTCTATTTTTATGTCGACAGTAGATGATTTCACTGCAACAGGTTGGTGTGAACAATCAATGACAAACAAAGGATTCTTCCTGAATTCCCCAAGATCCATCATGGGTTCGCTCATATCTTTATCATAGTAACTACGTTGGAAGTTCTCATAAGCATAATATGCTGCAGAATCGAGCTTCTTATCGAAATCTAAATTCCAACGTTCATATGGATATACTTCAGAGTTTAGAAATAGTCGAATATTATTTATGTCTGCGTGTTTGAACTGTGTAACATCCTTTGTTCTATCATTGGCCTGATCAGTGCCTTGAAAGCCAAGAAGGATGAAAAGTGGGCTTTCAAGACGGGTGGAGAGTTTAAGAGCCCATATGTCATAGGTAGTATCGCGTAGACAGGGAAGCTCATAAAAATCCCACGCACGGTAGACCATCTTAACTTTGGTATTATTACCACTTTTATTAATTCGATTCAATAATTTTAACTTTTGTCGATCTTCAGGTACAATGTGCCTTATCTTCCACTCAATTTTGCTGATTTCCAACTCTGCATCAACCTCACCGATATAGGAGTCTTTAAATGAGCGTGCAATTATCATAATTAATTCTTGCTTCACATTCAGAATGCCTTTGGTATAATCTTCTGCAAAACCCATAAGGAACTTAAGGGGTAGTTTGCCACTGAACACGTGACTGGCGGTATCTAAAATATCTTGTCTCGTTTGAGTGAGACCCCAACCTGTTGTTATTAATGAGCGTGCATGCGTTTGCCCATACGACACCATAGTTTTCATTGTGGTAGTAATACCAGGTCTTCTAACTACTGCTACTTGTTCACCACCCATTTCCAGTCGTATCTCTTCAAAGAGAAATGTTAGTGCATTATTGGATAAATAACAACGCTTTGTGGTGTCGCTAGGAGTAAATTTTCCCTCTATGTATATATAACTTTCTGAAATGTCGAGTATAACATCTTGAAAATTGATGGGAATACGTATTTCATCAGAGTTTCTGTAATATGGGGATCCATATGGTTTATATGTATGCTCATGTAGGCTAACTAGGGAATGATCTAACACAGGTTCATCAAACACCTCAAGTTTGTCACTAGTTGCAGTAGCCACCATTATTATGACCAATTTTTTCGCAGTTTTAATCCAATAGATTTTAAAAAGGCTTGATCCTCAACTGACAATCTATGTCTTAACTGTTTAAGGTATAGACTTTGAATGAATTGCTTTCCACATCTCCCTTTCTTTTTATTTATACTGTTGTTCGCTACAGTATCATACTGATGGTGATGTACTTGCTGTCGCTGTTTATATCTAAAACCCATTTGGTTGGTGATATCCGACTTTCTTCAATTCTAGCCTTACAATAATTTTCTCACCTCGAAAATCGATCAAATCACCGTTGTCGTCCAGTATGCGTAGTGTGATGTTGTCTATTAACTGACACCCTTTAGGTCTAACAGGTAAATATATGATATTTTTGGGTTCTCTAGTAAGTTTGTAGCCAGGCTCAACGTCTATGTCAAATTCAAAGAGAGTGTGTGACTCTTCTGCATTCAGATAAGCTCCAGAAATAATATTGCAATCTACGCGTATCATCCTTACTTTCATAATATCAACAGGCTGTGTTGATTCGTAATTTTTATTTGGTTGTAAATATATTTGTCCAAATCCCAACAGACTTCCTATTGAATTTGGTTGTCTAAAATCTACTTCATACTTTGACAAAATCTCGCACTTTAAGGTATTGTTGTTTGCCCTTAAAGTGAATATTTGCGTGTAATCCTTTCCATCAATATTCATAGCTTTCAACATTGCAGCATAGATTTCATCAATTTCATAAGCCCCCAGAGGTATGTGAACAGTAGTGAATGTATCTTTAGCACTAACCCTATATTGGAAGATGTTATTTGTTTCATCCACATTGTATATGGAGTTGTAAGAGTAGAATCCAATTAAACCTAACCCATGACGACTGCTCCTATCCAGTTCAATGGGTGGATCAAAGTTGACACTTAGCTCACTTAAGCGGCTCGTTAGTGTGAACGTGTACGACATGACTGATATAATTAAATTGTGTTACCCAATTTATTGTGGATTACAGCAATAATGGTATAATTTCCTCTTCTTAGAAGTTGATGGTAATATATTTACATTGTTATTGGATGCCACATTTACATCGTTTACCTTACAATAGCAGCAAAACATTTTTCTAGGTGTTGGACCATCATTTACGTCAACATTGCTTTCATAATCATTAAGGTAATGTTCTGTACAATATTGATATTTTAATATATCGACATCGTTCTGAAGATGTGTAGGTAGCTTATCCCATACTAATGCAATTTCATGTGAAGCCAACCCAATCATCACCTCTTTGGGCATATCTGCTAGTTGTTGTTTGCTCATCTTCAACAGACTACGCAAACGGGAGAATGCAATTAGTGAGTGACCCATTCGCTTGATACCTTCTCGATCTATTGCTGGGGTCATAGATTTCAGTTCCATGGCGTTTTATATTTGTTTCGTAGAGAGAAACTTTAAACACAAATGTCCACACAACACTGTGTTAAAATTCTGTACACGTTTGTAGTTATAGAATATTTGGTTGGCCCTCCTTGAATCGTTATTGAAATATGTAACTAATTCTATAGGTGGGGGTAAGTCGCCAAAACTATCAAAATAATTTACTAAACTACCTCGTTTTTTATATGCCACCCAATGTGTCCCAGGACCATATATACTATCCAAATTGATTATTGCGGATTCATTGTAATGTGGCCCATGTCTTGGTAGTGAGTCACGCATAAATACACCTCGAAAGTATGCTACCTTCATTTTATTAGCATAATATTTAAGATCAATGTCGGTAAGAGGTCTCCGAGGTAGGGAGTCTATTAGTTTTTTGAATTCTGTTTTAGATAAAGACCCATCCCCTTTCGGTATGGCTTCATATACATCCCCTTACCACTTTTCATAGCTATTGCTTCCATACTTCTGTTGTGCCGATTTGCTTCAGCTAATTCTTCTCTACCCTTTTTCACATCATTTACAGCTTTAGCAATACCAGCAGCCGTACCAGCCAAACTACCCAATGCAGATAATCCAGCAAAAATGGGTATTAGAGGTAAAATACCACCAACTTTTGGAATTGGTATAATTCGAGGTGTTTGAATATTGCGTTTTCCACCGGCCTGTTTTATATATCGACGTGCAGCTTTTAGAGCAATTTCAACCACCTTCTTTTGGTCTTTTACTTTTTTGCCTCCAGCATTTCGCAGTGTGTCACGCACTTTTCGTACTATCCCAGATCCAAACGCTGTCTTTTTAACATTCTTCTTAACTTTCTTTGTTTTCTTGATGATTCGTTTCCTTATTGGATTGCGAGATATTGTTGAATTACATCCCATACCAAGACGTTGTTTTCCCTTCATTATAGTTGTGACTAACCAAGCAGCTGCCTTTTCTCCACGTCCTGCGTCTTTGGATTTCACCCGTTTCCACGCAGCCTGTTCAAGCTGATAGTCTGCTTTATGGCGGGCTGCTTGATTACTGCTATTTTTGTCGTATGCAATATCGTGTTGCTTACACGCTTTATCGAGCTGATTTATGCCAGAATCACCTCGTGCTAACCTTTTATTTAAATCTGTGCCTGGACCACAAAATTGATAACCTGGCAAATGCAACTCGACGGGGAGCTTATTAATCAGGGAATTAACTAATCCTCCACCGCGCTTCGTACGTTTTTCACGTGTGTATCGTATCGTAGAAACCATTTAAATAAGAGTTGTAAATCACACATCTACTTATATAACATTTAGCCGCGGTACAATGCACATTGTGAAACAGAAACAAACGCTTTCTATAGATAATTTGGATGAAAAAGTTGGGCGTGGGTTAAGTGCTGATAATCGCCATGGACCACTACTACCTTCAACTGTACGTGCCCTCATAATAGGACCCTCGAATTGTGGGAAAACAAATGTCTTAATATCTTTGATCACGCATCGTTTAGGTTTACGTTTTTTAAATATTTACCTATACTCAAAGTCTATAAATCAACCCAAGTATGAGTATCTACGTAATGTATTAGCGCCGATTGAGGGGTTAGGATTTTATACATTTAGTAATGGTACGCAAATAGTGGAACCATCCGAGGCAAAGCCAGAGTCTGTGTTTATATTTGACGATGTAATATGTGAGAAACAAGATGTTATAAGGGGATATTTCAGTATGGGCCGACATAGAAATGTGGATTGTTTTTATCTTGGCCAGACATACTCTCGAATCCCGAAGCAGCTAATAAGAGACAATAGTAATTTAATTGTTGTCTTTAAACAGGACGACATGAATCTGCATCACATCTTTTCCGATCATGTGTCACCTGATGTAACGTTTACAGTATTTCAAAATATGTGTGCAAAGTGCTGGAATGACAAATATGGATTTCTAGTGATTGATAAGGATAGAGAAGTACAAGGTGGGCGATATAGAAAAGGGTTTGATAGCTTCATATATCCATAATGCATTTTATTAAAAACTTCACTTGAATTACATACGTCGTTAGGATTACTTCGTTTACGTATGCGCTAAGATGAAGGTTACCAAAGATAATAAAAAATATAACAATCTTGCACATCCCAGTAGCGAAATAACACTCAAGCGACAGCTGATTGAGGCAACAGATGCTGTGCGGAAGAAGTTTAACTATATCAAGAACAAAGATATGGAGATGCACGTAACACTTGAAAAGATCTACCAACCGATAACTGAACCTTTAAATGTTATATCTTCAGCAGCAGAGAACAAATCTCATATCCAACAATTACATTCAAAACCATCATCATCAAGGGTGTCCACCCAGAGGGCTGTATCATGGGAGAGTGCTTCTGAAGAAGGATCCGATAAGTATGTAGGTGGTGATGATGTTCCACATTATATCCCCATTATGGAAACACCACCATCGTCAATAAGAACAACCCCTGTATCCGAAACTTCTCCAGCTAGTAAACTAGAAAAAAGACATGAGGTTGTAAAAAGACATATACAAAATTTAAAATCTGGTGATTCCAAGTATGATAGTTTATATGGAGTGCGTGTAGATCCCAAGACAGGCAAACTGCTGATGGGCAATGCCGAAATACGTTTTTCCCATGGAAATATTACGCTATGGTATGGCAATAAGAAACTTGGCGTGTATCTAGGTAGTCCTAAATTGTACGATCTAATATTTCTAAAACGCCCAACAATTTTAGATGATAATAGAGAGGGTGTTCTCGATGATGAATGGAGTAAGATATATGGAGAAATACTAAGAAAAACAAAGGCACCTTACAAAAAATTCGATGTAGCGAATGGCTATAACACTACTAAGCGTGGAAAATTTCACAAAATTATCAAACCATTAACATCTTCTACAATTGCGACACGATCGTCAACAAGTGGTCACGGCTTAAAACGTGTACCTACCCACAAATTGTACAGAAATAAAGATAAAGAATATATTTTTTGGAATAAACCCAGCGAACTCGTGGATCGTCTACGTCTACTATGGAGTTCGAAAATAGCGGGAAATAACAACCACGACAATGAAATAATAGAAATAATATCAGAACTTAGGGAAGAAAAAATAGTGTATTAAAGATGAAATAAAACATAGTATCATTATACTTAATAAGTATTATATAGTCTGAAATTTTATAAACTGGATCAGATGCAGTCAGAAATGTCTACTGTAAACACTATCGACAAATTTGGACGCAGCAAAAGAATTAGTGCGAGTAAGTTAATAGCCCATCGTGGATTACCTGGCGTGGGTTTTAAACTTACCAGAGATAATCACTATGATATTGAAAATAAGCGTTTAAAAAATTTAGGGGAACCTGTCGATGATCAAGATGGTGCAACATGTAATTACGTTAACAAGCGTCTACAAACAAATGATGAAAATGCTGCCAAAGCTATTTTTGATACAACCGATGTAATTATTGGGGAAATGAAAAAATATGTTGATGTGGGACTTATAAGAAGTGGAGAAGAAAATCGCGCTATTTTCAATAAACAAAATATTGAGATGATGCAGAAAATGAAAATAGAAATGAGGAAATATGTTGATAAAGCAATTTCTGAAGTTAAACGTTCGGCCATAAACAATCGCAATACTTTAATCACTAGAATCTCTAAATTAGAGCATATTGCCACCGAACTCCAACCAAAGAAGGTGCAATCCGGAGGCCTAGCATTTCCACCAGAACTAATGCCTGAAGTTGATATATAGCTGAAGACAATTTTATAATGGAGGTTAGCAGCGAAAAATTACAAGTTGTTAACGAGTTACATAGAAATGCTCGACGAAATTTTCGTAGAAGGCGAACCATAATTAAGGGGTTTGGTGATTTGTGGCAAGCAGACCTAGCTGAAATGCAGCCATACGCTGATAAAAATAGAGGGTATCGTTATATTCTTGTAGTGATTGACTGCTATTCCAAG
Source organism: Rhagium mordax (assembly GCA_963680705.1). Lineage (NCBI taxonomy): Eukaryota > Metazoa > Arthropoda > Insecta > Coleoptera > Cerambycidae > Rhagium > Rhagium mordax. Next base: position 78,805,021 of record OY796656.1, on the reverse strand, counting down.
TACGTATGGACCAAACCTATTAAAAATAAAGCAGCTGTAGAAGTTACCAAGGCTATGCAGACTATTATTCAAGAAGCAAATTATTCACCGAGAAATTTACAGACCGATAATGGTACTGAATTCTATAACAGAAAGTTCTCCGCATTAATGAAGCGGCACGAAATTAATCATTATTCTACGTATAGCACAAAAAAAGCAGCAATTGTTGAGCGAGTAATCCGCACATTAAAAAATTGGTTGTATAAAGAATTCTCAGCTATGGGTAAATATAAATGGCTCGATATCCTACCAAACGTTACAAAAAGTTACAATGACAAAGTCCATCGTACAACTGGCAGAAAGCCCATTGATGTCAAACCAACTACACATTTAAACGTATATAATTATATTAAGATTGCTCTGAAACCGAAATTTCATCTCGGTGATATAGTTCGTATTAGCAAGTATAAAGGTGTATTTGATAAAGGGTTTACACCGAACTTTTCAACAGAACTTTTTAAAATTACCAAAATAAACATAACAAATCCCACAACTTACCTGATAGAAGACTTGTTTGGACACCCAATCAAGGGATGTTTTTATGAAATGGAGCTACTAAAAGCAAAATACCCCGATGTGTATCTAGTTGAAAATGTATTAAAGAAGAAAGGAAATAAAGTGCTGGTAAAGTGGTTGGGGCTATCTGTAGAACACAATTCGTGGGTTGATATAGCTTCTATTGTTTAAAATTGTCATTAACTAGAAAAATATATTAATGTATCATTATATAGTTATGTCGATTGAAATATTTTAATATGTGTCACAAATGAATAATAAAATGAATATACTTTATTAATATTTATTTAATTTATTTCCTTCATTTTAAATTGTAAAAAAATTAAAAATAATCATTTTTTTTTTTTTTTTTTTTTTAACACTTGAAAGATAATAAACATACACATAAATGTTTTAATTCCTTTTTATTTTCCTACAATCTATATTATAAGAATGATACAAATATACATATAACATAAAACATAAAATTAATTAAATATAATTAAAAATTAAACAAACATAAAAAATAATATAAAAAGTACAAACTAGAAAATCTAATATTATTATATGGGTACTGTTCTTTTTCCAGTATTATTGCACACAAAACAACCTTCGATGGCACCGACTGTCACTGTGTCATCGCCACAAGCTTTGCACTTTATGGTAGGTACGTCCCACCACTCAACCGTGTTGTGCAGACTTGCGTGTTGGTGAACAGCCCCCTCTACGACCATGCGAGAATACGATACGTAGCACCTAGTGCACATAAAGTATTTTCCCTGGTCAATGCTGCATACCACAACGAAGGCCGCTGTAGCACACACCTTGTCCATTGTACCAGCCACCATATCTTTTATCTGGAAAGCCATCTCGTGCTGGTCTTCCTCGATGAGGTCCGCAACATCGACTTCTATACCATCGTCCACCATTTCGTCGACTCCATCGTCCACTATACCATTTTCGCCGCCTTCGATGACTTCCTGGATATCGATGTTGGCACCATTGGCATCAACATCAGCAGGTGCTCCAATCTCCACAGCCTCAGCAGGTACCCCCATCTCCGCAGCCTCATGATTAAACAGCATCCAATTATTGGAATCTTCTTGCGCCAACCGTCTTAGAATAGATATAATAGATGGATTTGCCATTTCGATACGTGGTATATAGATAGAAATAGTAAATGCAACTAAGTTTGGTTTAATATTACTCCCATATATATAGTAGTGTGGGGAGGGAGTCACTCTAAAATAATAGAGGGGGTATTCATATCCAATCATAGGATACGTGTTATTATGAATTTTAATTAGTGAAGTTTGACACCTTAACCACTCGGCCAACCTGACTTATTCATTGATTCAGTAAAACACTATACATTAAATGTTTACCCCCTCTCCATCATCAATAATAGAGGTGCCTGTAAAGTAATGTTTGTAGGAGGCGCCACTGCTGGGGGTGGAGATTAGTTTGCTTTATATAACACACAGCAACGCTCTTGTTTGTCAGATTTAAAATTATTAACATCATGGACACTTCTCAAGTAAATTGCGTCTCCTCCAGCACCGACTCAAAATCAACGTCATCGACCTGGTCAATGCCTAGTGAATACGACCCAGACAGCAGTGATTGGTGGGAACGGTCACCTCCATCGTATTCGATAGACGAAGAGGACCAGGAAGACGAAGAGGACCAGGATGACCAAGCTACCCCAGATAGCATTGACGACAGACCAATATCACCTTCATCTTATTGGATAGGTGAGAATCTAGGCGAGGACCAGGGAGACCAAGATAACCCCCCGGACAGCAGCACTGATAGGGCAACATCACCATCAGCATGGTCTATGGAAACGGTGTTCTACGATCCAGACGGCCAGCCATCACCTGACCAGAGCCACTGGTCAGATTATCAGCTCTTGATAGAGTGCGATAATGTCTGCGAGGGAACAGATTAGGCATCCATATAAATTAAACATTGTAAATAATTTAATAAATAGTTTTAGTAAATAAATTAATTGTAAGTCATTTAATACATTTATTTACTTAATAAACTCTTAAATATTTATTTAATTTATTTCCTTCATTTTAAATTGTAAAAAAATTAAAAATAATCATTTTTTTTTTTTGTATAATTTTAAAAGTTTCCTACAAAATAATATGTTATTACAATACTAAAAATATATTTACAGTTTATGGTTATAATATATATTACATACACACATACATATATACAAATAATATAATTTATTTATAATTAAGACACCAACAGTCCCTATTATGGTGAGTCCAACTACTATAAAACACACCAATGCGATCACACAAGATGAGTGCCCCTGACATACATTTTATGCAAATGTTGTTCCAACAATTGTCCTCGTACTTACTACAGTACACGCATCGTTGTCTTAATTGTGGTTGGTCTGCTTTGCAAGCTTCACATACGTCTCGATATATACCAAAATTCGTTCTTTTGAGTATGGTAAGACAATTGCGACATTGTGTTTCATTTGGACAATTGTCTCGAAATTCTTTTTTCTGCACTGGGTTCTGAATTACACACTTTTTGCACAGTCCAGTGCATGGGTTGATAATTTGCTTCCTCCATGCAGTATAGCAATTATGGCAAATTCTTGAATTATTGTAACTATACGGTTGTACTGCTATTATTGGTTTTAATTTCCACTCTCTTGGTAGGACCATTGTATGCACTTCTGTTTTAAGACACGATTGTGTTACGTAAGAAGTTTGAATGCGTTCCTCTTGTGGTCACTCTTGGTTTAAATAGCTAATAGTAAACTTGACGCAATAGGAAGGGCGTCACCGTCACGAATTATAGAATATAAAACGGAGGAGGTTTAACATCAAATCAGTTGAGTTCCAACATTTAAAGATGGCTTATAGACGATTCCTCACTGAACTGGCAGAAAATGATATGGGTGCAATGGTGTTACACCGAGATGGTGTAAATCAAGAGCTTCAGGACTTGAATCAAGATGGCAACCTGGTTCCCGTCAGTGTAGATGAAGGTCTTGGGGATGATGTGGAAGACGAAGCGGGAGAGTTAGCCTTCTCCGGAAAAATATTAAACAATTATGATGATCGGCGGAGACTATATTGCACGTCAGCGTCTTTTGTCATAATCAGAACCAGGCCGGATGCAACCAAACACTTCCTGTGTGGGCTATGTTATATATCCTATACACGGATAGTGTCCGGACGTCACCAGCATGTAAATATTCACAAAACGACGACGTTGGATGGTGCAATGATAACGAAATGTAAATGTTGCAGCACAAACTTGGTGCAATTGCATCGAATTGAAGTATGTCATACATGTAATAATGTAAATAAAACAATTGCGTGAACGATACAACGTGTTTTACTAAATTTGATTCGTTATAAGTAGTATTTATTAATGTAAATTTATATTTCATTTTATTTTTAAGTTTAATTGTATATATTTTTTAATTAATAAAAATATTTGTGCCACCCTGTATATTACAAGTTGTGAAAATTAGTAAATCATATAAATATTAAAACAAATGAACATATGAATGATTTTATTAAAAAGTATTTTGAAAAAAAAATGGTTATCTTTTATTTATTATTATTTAAATTAAATTAAAATATCTCAAGATATAAACTGATTCAAAATAATACAGTTGTAAATGTATAAAGCCGATAGCTTGGGTTGATTTTATAGCCTAAGGCCATGCGACCCTGCCTGGTAAATACGGATCGATGAGCAGGTAGTTTTTTGTTGAAATTAGGAAATAGACCTAACTCTTGTGGGGCGTTCGAGTAGCCGAGCGGGCAAATACGCGTCGATCTTGAGGTCACTCAGAAGACCACAGGATCGAATCCTCGGACGCCCCCCGGAGAAAGGAGGTGGTGGTTCTCCGGTTTTTTTTTAAATTTGACCTTTGACCTTTCCTAATTAACCATTAATTTTGATTTTCATGTGTTTAAAATTCGATTTTTTTAATTTTTTTTTTTTTTTTTTTTTTTTTTTTTTATGTTGTTATTAACCTATTAAACTCTTTATTTATTTAAATTAATTAACCTTTACATTATGTGTTTATTCATGTCAAACATGTACTCATAATATGCACAATTAATTAATTACATGTGGTGTATTTATTTTATTAACTAATTAATTTTTTTATCATTTTTTATTCACTTTTTAAAATTTGTTTTAAACTTTTTTATATTTATTTTTAACAATATATTCTTACATAATAATACACAGTAATTTATTTTTTATCATTTTTTGTCTTTTATTTGTATCATTTTTTTGTAATTATTTGTCATTTATTTTTTTGACAAACTTTTTAATTTTTTTAAATATTTTTTTATTAATAATATATTTTAAACCTAATTAACAATCTTATCTGACTAACAATATTCTTAAATAACTTAAAAATCTAACTTAATTAATTTGCCTTTATTTGTATGCTCTTTTAATTATTTTTGTCATTTATTTTTTTTGACAAATTTTTATTTTTTTTGGGGCATTTATTTTTTTAATTATTTTTGTCATTTATTTTTTTTGACAAACATTTTAAATTTTTTTTTTTGCATTTATTTTTTTAATGTTTTTTTATTAATACTATATTTTAAACCTAATTAACAATAATCTTATCTAACTAACAATATTCTTAACTAACTTAAAATCTAACTTAAAATAACTTTCCGCCGCGTGTGCGCAAGTGCTCAGCCACCCATTTGATCCGAAATAAACCTCATCTGCTTTGCAGTTTTGTCGAGAGCCTCCCTTTGTCTCTTTACGTCGGCCTCTAATTTTGCGGCTCTTTCCCGCATATCAGCAGCACGACGCAAGATTTTCGGATGATCCCGACAAAGCCTCAAATTTAAATCATGTGTTCTCTTAAGTTGACCGTATATTTTAAAAAATTGTTTAACAGATGTTTTGGTGTCAACTTGCGAGAACACCTCCGATTCAGAATCAGAGTCCGCTTGTGCTGGGAGCGGATTCTCATTAACAATCGGAGCTACCTCTGGCGGCGGTGGCAACACCGCATTAGAGCAACCCGGTTGTTCTAATGCGTCATTGCGTGGTGGTGGCAACACCGCATTAGAACAGCTTGGCTGTTGTAATGCGCTATTGCCAGGTAGAGGTACAGCCACAAACGACGCAGACGGTTTTACCTGCCCTTTACCTGCCGAAACCTTATTTTTTTTTGGTGAAGCAGGTAGCGGACTTAGAGGGGCAGGTACAACTGTCTGCGCGAAATCCATTATCTCGTCCCATAAAGTCGCGTCACAGTCTATGGATTGTGTTTCTGTACGTCTACCTTTACCTTTTGATGGCGCCGACGACGACTTTGTGTTTTTATTGTTGTTTACATTACTAGGCAAAAAGTCGTCATCGGAGTCATGTGCCACCAGAGACATAGATGATTTGCGCGGATGAGATGCGCGTACATCCTGACACCCTGAAGTAGATGGTGTGACTTTAAATTTTTTGTTTAAAGCCAAACCATGTAATTTCGGGGTATGAACGGCTTTACCTGCATTACTCCTGGATACGGTGACATTGACGGTATTGCCGAGGTCACCATCTTCAAGGTGCAAAACAGGTAAATCTGCGCCAGGATGTATATTGCCGTGCATCTGCTGATGGTGCCCATGATACGCTAGCTGACTACCGCCTTCGTTAGAACACGAAGCGCCCCCAACGTCAGCAGCAATACCATCTTTAACAATAATGTTGTTTAAAACATTAACCCTGCCAGAGGATGGATTTTTTATTGCTGACTTCACAGCACCGCCATTAATGGCGGAACCTGACGCCGTAGATGCGTCAGGTGATGGTTTAAACGTAGCCAAATACGTCATTAAAGTCAAGGGCGGTAAAGTTGGTGGCGGTGTCGACGAGCGCCTTTTACGCCCACCAGCAGATGATACATTTTTAACGGTTCTTACCATTTTGTTCACAAAAACTGAGCAATGAAATTCACGAGAGCACACTTGCACACACTAGCACAGGCGAAGACGGAAAGAATCTTGTAAGCGTCCTCAAACCCAAGCCAAGCTAACTTCCCCCTCCAACGGTAGGGAGTGGGTGACCACTCTCGTCTCTCATTGGTTGGACGACATCACGTGATTTATGCAAGCCAAGCTTTCACCCCACTGTTGATTTTCTTTGTCTCAACAGAATCCCGCTACAAAGTGACGTCAAACTTTTCTAAATGTCATGCGCACATCGAATAACTGACGCAACAACTTTCTATTTGAAATGACATCACATTCCTGACTGCAGCATAAAACGACATTTTAGTTTTAGCAACGTCACCTACTCTTACATTGTAAAACTGTATCATTACACACACCTCTTCAAGTCACTACCTACATTATTTATAATTTACGATTTAACCTAATCGATATTTAACTTATTTTGGGAGAAAGGTTTACTAATAACAACACTGTGATTTTTATTTAGATATTTTTATTCTATTATTTGAAAGTACTTAAAATTATCACAATAATTTTGTATTATAATGTTACAATTAAATATTGGTGAAATTTTGTAGTTTGAATTTTCCAGTTTAGTAGTTCATGTATTCGAATTTTCGACCTTTACGTTAGAAGATGAAATAAAAATTTTAAATTAATTATTGGCTTAAATCAGCTATTGCTGCAAGTAAAGCGTCCAAGTTTTCATTTTTTTTCTCCATATTATTTATGGCAACTATCAGTCGTTCTATATTTTGTTCTTGTTCGCTCTGAAAAAATGATATGTCACGGTGCCCCCACGGTAATGTTTTAGTAGTATTAGGAATAACAAAACGTTTGTCATCGTGTTGGGACAAGGCCACTTTGTTCTTTATTTCTGTGTAAATGTCATGCAAGCAACTCCGAAACGTATTCATTTTTCTAAATATTAAACCTCCCCGCTCAACGATTTTCTTATAGTCATCTATTGACAGCTGCTTTCTAATAACAGATTTCTTCACACCTTTAGCTTTTTTGAGTTCATTATCCACCGATTGTATATAATAAGCTTTCGCACCCGTACCATAAAAACTAATAATGGGATCAGAGGGGAACTCGTCTTTCATTTTACCTAACACCGACAAGCCCTTATGAATATTAAATTTATTTATTTCTTCGTAGTTAGATGTATCGAATTTGTCTGGATTCTGTATTATGAAATTATAAAAGTTATCTGTAAATGTTTTTATAATCAACGAATCCGTATCTGTATACAGCAAAGAAGCATTATCGCCGAAATGTTTTTTGATAACGTCGTAGAAAAAGTTGTATAATACTGTCTTAGACAACTCCAAGATACAAAAACCAACGTAAATTGGTTTGTTGTAGACTACCTTTAGTTTACCCATATGGATGGCTACAAAATCATCAGTAAATATTGAGCATGATTTAAAGTTAGGGCGTGTTATTAATGCATTTGCACCCATACTCCGCCTAACGCTCTCCCAGTGGGTAACTAATTTTATATCCATTCTATTATCAACATTTTCCATTGTCTTACCGAATACTGCGTTATTTAATAATTTATACTGATCTTTTTCAAATTTATTCTTAGCCTTATTTCTCATATCGGTGTTTAGGTCAATATATTTTTTAAGCCAAGGTGATTGTTTGAATTTAAGTATTCTATGTGTTTTTATAACCATTAACCCGTTATCTAGCGCTTGTTTCAAATTTATATAATGCACAATATATCTCCTCTTATCGTTTAAATTTGGTATCAGTTTTGTCAATTTCGATTTTGATTTTGGTGGAATAATATTTTCTACTAAAAAGGGTAGGTCTGAGTGTAAGTCGTGTAAATCTTGTGGATAATGTATGTCTACTTCGAGAACATACCCATGGGTGCTTTCATCTGAAATGCTCGTAATATCTAAATTCATGATTTCTTCTTCGGACAGCCACACGAATCCACCTGTCGGCAATTGTTGCGACATACTATGCCCATATAGGTTCGTGGCATCTAGATATGTGATGAATGAAGAAGGTTCTTTGGGGTCGTAGTTAGGGAGAAATTTGTTATTCGCAATATGTTTCCTTTCCGTACACTGGCTTACTCCACCACGTATTCCCTTTTTAAAAAAATGGATCATATCAATGTCCGTTAATAATTCCAACTCCACTTTGGTTAGTTTTAACATAGCGTCCCACGAGAGACCCGGACAAGTGTAATACTGAGCAGGATCAAGTTTATATTTTTCCAAACAAATTTTACGAAAATTTTCAAATACGTCACACAAAAGGAGTACGTCTGATTTTAAATAAAGATCTGAGTAATCGCCCAAATTCTGACAATCAAACAAGTTCCACACATCGTTAGCCCTCTGATAATCTTTATCTGTTATATGTTCTTCATTTAGGTTATCGTAAAATTCATCTTTCGAGGGTAACTCTACATTATTTAGTTTCTCTAAACTATCCATAAAACTATATGGAAATACACCCTTTTGCCTCATTAAATTAAATTTTTCCTTATCTGTATAGAAACTTCCCGTAACAAACAATTGGTTATCAGTTAAGTTGCCCCCTAAATTTTGCAACGATGTTGATAAGAACTTAAAACTATCGATGAATCGTAGTTGTATAAATTTCCGTTTTTTCTCCCCTTTCTTATTGACGTAATCATGCATATAAAGGTGTTTCGTGAAAGATATATATTTTTCTTTATTTTGTGCTATAACATCAACTCTGTCCTTATGTGCACAGAGCTGTTTTATAAATAGGTGACTGTCGTAGCCACTCATATTGTGAAATATGATAGGTACAAAATTTGGTAATTTGTAATTTAAGTTACATACAGAGTGTGCGGCACCAAATCTTACTTTACCAGTTATATGACAATGATCTCTAACTTTTACATCCTCTACTTTAAATGGTTTCTCACATATACCGCATACGGTCGCATTCAGGAAGTCTTGTCTTTCTTGTGCTGTGAGTTTAGCCATTGGGACTATATCTTTCATATATCTGTTATAGATTTCCCTTACATCGGCTTCAATACGCGATACAAAAACTTTGGCTACATCAGATCCTCGATAGAGTTCAAATTTTGATAAAGAATTGTCAAAAGAACATTTTATGAAATATGCGAAGGAGTAAGGTTCGTGTATAAAAGTTTTATTTGTATAAGAACGTTCGGGGTTCGGTTCACAAGTATGAATAGGTTTCAGAATTGATTCAAAGTCTGCATACACTACAAATGGTACTTGCATTTGTCTTTCAAAGTTTTCAAATTTTAATATATTTTCAGGTACTTGTTTACCATATTTATCAATCCGAAATTGTGTCGATGGTGTTGTTGTATAAACATGATTACAGTCATTTCTCTGATGCTGGAATAACTGACGCTCATTATTAAAATATAGTAAGCAACCATCACAAAAGTACTTTTTATGATCATGAGCTGAAATTTGAGCGGAAACTAGCTTAGACAAGTTTTTTATCCAACAATAGTGATTATTAGCGCAATCTTTCTTACAGTGATGATTTACACCACATTCACCGGAAAGTAGTAACAAATTTACATGCATAAATAGTTTTTTTTCAGAATAACGTAAAGGCCCAACAACTTCATACTTTATTCTATTATTCTCAAATTTTTCTTCTAACCCGTACACGTTAATTGAAATATTATTCATCTCCTCAAATTTTGAAATATCCCGCAATTTTACTGGAAAATTCATACCTGATAAATTTAAAACTCTTGAAAAATGTGGATATGATGAGGTCTCAGATGTGCAGCCATTTGCAGGATACAACGCTGAAGTTACAGCCCAAGCAAAACAATACTGATCCTGGTTTTTTACATTTACCACTGCCTTCTTGTTTTCTATGGATTTTGGCAACTTGACATATGATGAACCACCCAGAGGACTATATTTATTCACATTGATTTCAACAAAAGCAATTCGTTCGAGGGCCCATCCTAAAATTAAATTATAATTAGTCATTTTCTTTCCACCTTAATGTATGTTTAAATACCTGAATCACGTTCCAGGAACTCCGTAGTTTGTGTAATCATAGCATCCACAAAGGTGTCCAAAGTATTGTTCAAATCCATAGCTTGATCCAAGATTTTGTTGGAAGTGTTAAATGATTTCATTTCAGATAGTTCCTGTGTCTGTAATACGTACGTAGCAAACGTTTCCATATTTACTTTTACTGTATTATGAATACGTAACACTTCCTCGAAGAGATTTAATATTTTTGATCTAATTTCATTGAAGAACATTACATAGTCTTGGTGATTATTTTCGCTATATACTCGATAGGTTACAATCCTGTATTTGAAAGCGCTCTGCACAATTTCTACACCTTCTATAAACGGAACACATGAATTTGTCCTATGCTGCAATGTCCTTCTATGGGAATTCATTTGGGTTGTGCTTAGAGTCACATTACAGCAATTACAAGTTTCCATATTTGTAGATGTTGAAGGATTACATTCCAGTTTAGGATATTTTGCTTGCGGACCACTATCATGTATCTTCTTACAAGATTGCCTCTGATGTCTTCGCAAATTGTCACCACGTGTAAAACTTACACCACAAGAAGTACAAATATACATTTTATGTCTTTACTCTGGGAGACTAGCACCACAAATGGCTGTGTGCTCCTCATCCTCATTTATATACACGGAGTGAAGCTGCCCCACCACCTCTACTTGAAATACTCATACACATATCAGTACATACACTAATTACAACTACAATTGCATTGCACCACTCCAATTACCTCTATTGCAATTACATCAGTCTAATTACTGCACATTACTCTACTTACCTCTATTGCAACTACATCAGGCTAATTACCTGCAATACTCTAATTACCTCTATTGCAATTACATCAGTCTAATTACCTACATTACTCGAATTACCCTAGTTACCCCCCACCACAAAAAAAAAGGGTGGGGGGAGACCCAGCTCCGCCATTACTACTCTACTCGAAAAGGGCAGATTAGTTCTATCAAGAGTCGAAGGTGAGTTTGATTTGGTAGCTGCCGAAGCCCGCTATCACAATCGTTGCTTGACGAGTTTAAAAGAATCGTAGCTCTAAAAAATAGTCTGTAGATTTGACAATTAATGAAAACATGCCGTCGACGACCAGTCAGGAAGATTTTTTAGGAAATGCAAGAAACAAGGTCCAGTTGATATCAATTCTATCCGCAAAGCTAAAGGACGCTAACATGGATGTTCGACAAGCAATAGGAGATGCTGATAACTTGATAGTTTCAACGGCCCTATCAAAGTCTTTGGAAAGCAGTTCGATAACTGTTGTCGCAAATGATACTGATATTTTGGTTGCTCTGATTGCTTTAGCTAACAAAAATTCGCTGTGTGTCCTACAACCTGCAAATGTTAAGACACCACTGAAGGTGTTTAACATTCAACAACTTCAAACCACTCTCGGCAATGTGAAGGACGTTATTTTATTTCTACATGCCGCAACTGGTTCAGATACAACATGTGCAATATTCGGAAAATGGAAGAAACTCGCTTACAAGGTTTAAAATCCAATTCAGAACTGTGTAGAAAAGTTAAACTTTTCTATCAACCGTTAGCAGCCCGAGACGATATTGCATCAGTTGGAGAAGAATTTCTGCTCGCACTAAACAATTCCAAGAGGTGCAACAACTTAAATGAGTTGCGGTACTTCATGCACAGCAAAAGAGTCGGCTCAAAACAGAAAAGAAAGAGTGCACTAGATCTATCCAACCTTCCACCAACAAGTGATGCAGCAAGGCAACACTTTTTCCCAGTGTATTTACAAGTGCAAGATTGGTTGGGGAACGAAATGGTGGCTACTGAGTGGGGATGGCAGAAAATAAATGGCACCCTAGTTCCTGTTCCTAGTGTATTGCCTCCTGCACCAGATGAACTTCTACACCTCATACGATGCAATTGCAAAAAAGGTTGCCTAAGAGGGTGTCAGTGCAGGATAGTAGGTCTTAACTGTACTTCTATGCGCGGACATTGCAGAGGAACCTCATGCAATAATATACGTGTCGTGGCAGACGAACTAGACGATCCATGCAGTCAGGAAGATGATGGTGATGATGACCTTATCGTGGAAGAAGAAGTACTATAATTATGTGGATTTTCTATTAATGGTAATAAAATATTACTTTGATAACGATAAATTTATTTTAAAATGTTCCAGGCTTGATGAGACCTGGAACATTTTTTGTGGTACCTACCTAATTTGAGAAAAACATTAAAAAGGGGCAATCATCACAAGGTAGATAAAAACAAAAACAAATGCAACTCACACCTGCTTAACTGTCAAGAAATTACATTTTAATGTCAAAGGTACACTTCTTAACAAATTCATATTGAAAATTTCCTTTTTTTGATTAATCGTTCAGTAGCAATATTTTATAAAAAGTAGTAAAATGATAAATTATACATGTGCGGAAGTTTTTATTAATCTTGTACATTATTAAAATATACTATCTCTGCTTTGCTATTTTATTGACTAAATACATTAAAACATTTTTATTAAACACATGAGTATTGCCACATAAAACGGAGAATATCTCGAAAACAAACGCCTCTGGAGATATTTAATAAGAGATCTTTATTATAGCATTTTGATTGGGGAATTTGAAAATGAGACGATATTTTCAAAATATCTGACAGTAAATTTTTTATTAACAAAAAAGTGTTAGACTACCCCTTTTTCTACGCCACTGAATGGTGGTATCAGATTTAAAATGTTATACAGTGTAACGAAGTAATTTTTTCCAATCAAGGAATGTTCATTTTTGCTTTAAATATTACCGTCACTTGGGTACACCCTGCCGCTGTTTTAGTAAGTAAGTCCTGTTTTAATTAAGTTATTAATGAGTTGTTAAAAAGTCCGCTGGTAAACAAGCAATCAAGTGATTAATTGATTAATTTTCGACAATCCCTTGTATAAGTAAAATCCGTGAATTATTAGAAATAAAGGCCGAGTCGGAAATAAAAATCATTCGTTACTAAAAATGTTAATCCTTGCTCGTTTTAATCCGTTTCTTTTTGCAACCTAGTTTAGAAGTTACAAGTAACTCATTCCCGGTTATATACGTTCTGAGTTGATGCACCAAATTGCATAATCCGCTGCACCTCTGCAAGTTACGCTGGGTTGTGCATCCGAGTCCGTCGTTTCAAGTCGGTGACCGCCCCTCTATCACGCGACCTAGATATGTCAAAAAGTTTACAAAAAGGGAAAGAACACTGACTTCGCTCTCATTCCGGGCTCATTCTCATTCCGAGAAAACCGGCAGCAGTTCAGCCCATTCCGTGAAAGTCGTCCGCAGTCCAGGTGCATTCCGAAATAGTCCGCGACATCAGATCCGATCCACCTTCAGAAGTGCCAGATCAAACCAAAGCCGTCCACAGTTTCGCGCCGCCGCTCCGAGTTGAATAGTAAATTCCGTCAGAACGTTATTTGAAAATAATTTTGGTAAGAATACACCGTAGTCCACTGCATTCTGCAGGTACTGCTTTCAATTAAGTATAGATATTCAAAGGTCTTTGTGTCCGTACGTATTGTTATATTATACTACCCAATCAAACCAGAGCTAATTAGTAATACCTCCGTTGGTCTTTTGTTTGCTAATATATGCAGCAGCTGCTGAGGTTTGTTCGCTAGGGCCACCTCAAACGCCTCCCTGCATAATAGGTTACCGGAAAACCTACGCTAAACCAAATAGTCATTATATGCATCAACTGGGAGGATTTGCTCGCTAGGGCCATCCAAACGGGTGATCTGCATAGAGTTGGCTCGTGAAACTTACGTTCATTAACATAAGCATTAACAAATAGCTCTACGTTTGTGGCAGTAGTTTGCCGTGTAGTTAAAAATTCCGTATAGCCTACAATATCTATAGCTAGTCGATTGCCCGCCGTGCCTAATACATCCTAGTGGAAAGGTTCGTTTGCTTGTCGTACATAAGAATTCATTAATCCCACGTATCCGAAAATTCCGACGCAAAAGCACGTAAAGATTCTTGATTGCCAGCTCGATTTGTTTTTATCATTTTGAAATAGTTTTATACACACTCGACTGTACAGTCGTGGAGGTTTGGAGTAAATTAATTTGTTCATTATGACTGATGGTTGAGGTGGTAGAGTATCTGCCTCTCACCCAAAAGTCCCGGGTTCGAATCCTGGTCGTGGCAATGGAAAATACTGTGATAGGGATTTTTCCATTATACACGGATATTGGATGCGTGTCCCTTGTCTTTAAAAGTGTAGCCCCCTCCCGCACAAGGCTCTGCCTTCTGGGATAAAGGGGGTCGTAATTACATGTGGTGTATTTATTTATTATTATCACTGAATAAATCCGTTATTTTAAAGAGGTAAAATTCACGAGTCATTATTTCTGTCCAAAAATTTCTGATTAACCCGTTTGAGTAGGGGTTGAAGTCCTTTAGACAGACCCCCAGCTTACGTCCAACTGTTAGCTACCCCGGATTGCTTTCCCAAATAGGAAAGCCAACAAGTGCTGTCCTTTGCACTCAAAAGTTAAAGTACTGGCGCCCGAGATTTCCGTATAAAAGATTACGTAAGTATCTGGGAAAAAACAGCAAGCCATTACAACAGTCATCGGTAGTCTTAAGTAACACTCGCTCACAAAAATTTTGATTCCTCTGCCTACTCCGTTTAGAGATATAGCTAAATAACTGATCTGCCAGTCGACACTATAACACCCTGTATTTTGAAAACGAAACGTTTTTGACGAAACTGTATAGAGGTTTTAGTTTTATTTTAACGTTCTCTACGCTCTTAAATTTATGGTAGTCAATTTAGAAACACCTTGTATATTATGTCCTTTATCTGCAACAGTAACAACTGTTTCTTATGTTTACGATGATGCTTAGAAACACTTATTCTTTTACGTGTTACGTGTATTAAATAACTAATATTTTTGTACTTCTATAGCTGTTAAAGTAACATAACAGCTCTATTAAAGTCTGTTGGGGACTTCTCCCGCTTTCTAAACTCCTTGGACTGTATATTATATAAATAATTGAAGCTGCTTCAATTATTTTCCCAAATATTTTATTATCATAAACCTTTTATATTTTTATGAAATTGACATTAATTCATTATTATTTTCTTTAGCCATCTTATCACTTATTATTAAATTTTTGTACGTTGCCTAAATTACATCTTTAACATTCTCCCACCTTGAAAGAAAAGGAAGTCTTTCAACATCATTTAAATTAATTTACATTAACATTGACTTATACATGTTTTATTCAGCTAATGGTCACAGTTAGTATTATTACCAATAGGAAGTTGACAAATTTTAGATATAGCACGTTTAAGTTCAGCACACTTAGTTTTAATGGAAGCGACACGACACCTTTTATCAGGTCCAAGATGTAACGCACTAATTCTACCAAGTTTCCATTGTAATGGAGGAAGATTATCTTCCCGTATCAGAACTATTTGTCCTATTTTGAGATTATTCTGTTCGGTTTGCCACTTAGTTCTATGTTGAAGTTCAGTGATATACTCCTTGGACCAGCGATTCCAAAAATGTTGGACTAACATTTGAATATGCTGGAACTTTGATAAACGACTCATCGAAATGTCCCTAAGGTCAGGATCTGGTATAGACGTGAGCCTCTTTCCAATGAGGAAATGGGCAGGAGTTAGGGCATCCAGGTCATCAGGACTTGAGGATAAAGGAACCAATGGCCGAGAATTTAGAATAGCTTCCACTTGAACAAGCAGAGTATAAAATTGTTCAAATGTAAAAGAGACATTTGCCATTACCCGTTTTAAATGGTGTTTGCATGATTTCACCCCTGCTTCCCAAAGCCCTCCAAAATTTGGTGAATGAGCTGGAATAAATTTCCAAGTCACTCCTTCATTCTCAAACGATTCTGACAAGACTTTACATTGTTTCTTTAAAAATTCACCAAGTCTTTTTAGCTCGGTTTTAGCTCCAAAAAAATTGAATCCATTATCTGAATATACTAAATTTGGTTTACCTCTTCTAGAAGTAAATCTCCTAAAAGTTGCTATGAATGCCTCTGTTGTCAAATCTGAAACCAATTCAAGATGCACTGCTTTGGTAGAGAAACACACAAACAAGCATACATAACATTTGGATATTTTAGATCCACGACCTGGTTTGTCCTTGATAAAAAAAGGGCCAGCGTAATCAACCCCAGTTGTGAAAAATATGGGCATTGGACGAACTCGCATTACAGGCAAGATACCCATGATTTGTTTTACTCCTGCTTCAAACAATAAATAAGTTAAATGATGCTTAGATGACAATAGTACAGGATGTTTCTTTGCATAATCCAATTCTGATAATTGGAGTCTACCTCCTACCCTAAGTAAACCAACTTCATCCATAAATGGACTTAAACTACTAACACTTCTCGATTTAATTAGTCTCTTTTTACCCAAATTATAAATTTCTTGAGAAAATGACCCCATTTGAGCCAATTTTATCAAAGAATGCATCGCATTATTTAATTCTAGAGCTGATAAAGGACCATTTAATGGCTCTAATGAATTCCTGCAATTATAACATGAACCGGAAGCAATAGGCTACCGTACGTTTTAAATGGTTTAAATTAGAAAATCGACTAAAAGAAAATGAACCACCAAGTTGAACAACCTGACAGGTTTTCGTTTGTTTTCTCATATCTGGAAGATTCGCCACAGTTTGAAGAATTGGCAATGGCCATAAATTCTCATTAAGAGAGAGCCATTCTGGACCCCTCCCACCATTTTTTACATCCAATTAGTTTATCTGGGGACACCCCACGTGACAGCACATCAGCAGGATTATCCTCTGATTTTATATGATACCAGTTGTCTGGTTTACTCAAACTTTGAATTTGTGAGATTCTGTTCCCAACAAAAGTCTGCAATAAATGAGAAGACGTGGCAATCCAATTTAGGGCCGGTTTTTCAATGTTGAGTTAACTCTAACTAAAGGATAATATCCAAGCAGACCATTCTTACAATATCCTTTAGTTAGAGTTAACTCAACATTGAAAAACCAGCCCTAAGTACAATAGTAGAGTCACACCATAACCTTGTTTTAAGAAACTTAAGAGTACTGCTCTGCTTTAGCTTAGAAACTACTTTAACAACAACTATAGTAGTGCCAAAAAGAGTAGTCAGTAAACTCAGGGGGAACTAGTTGTGGTTTTCATCTCTGGTAGGCGGATAAAACTTAATATATTTTTCTCAATTATATGGGATTATATGGTAAAAAAAGCTGCCGCTTCTGTATTCCATAACAGCTAAATACTTTGAAGAATTGCCGGTGAATGTTTTGATTTACTGACTACTCTTTTTGGCCCTACTAGGGCTCCACATAATTCAAGTCGTGGAAGGGTCAATAATTTCAGTGGGGACACCTTCACTTTTGAACAAACTAATGATACATGGACGTTACCATCAAAATCAATACTCCTGATATAGACACATCCGCCATAACTGTCGATACATGCATCACAAAATCCATGAATCTCAATTTCAATAGGTTTCAAACAAACGACACGTCTTGGTATTTGAAAATCATTTAAACAAAATAATTGCTGTTTCAATTTTTCCCACTGTATTTGAATATCTTCCGGAAGATTTTCGTCCCAATTTAATTTTAATAGCCATAATTTCTGAAGTAGCACCTTTGCTAAGATTACACATGGGCCCAATAAACCAAGAGGGTCAAAAATTCTTGAAATATCTGACAACATAGATCTTTTTGAGATGGTATCTGAACTTGAAGAAAAATTAATATTGTACATTAAAACATCCATTTTAAAACACCAATATATTCCTAACGTTTTATTTTGATCTTTCTCACCTAATTCTACCTTACCTAAATCTGAAGAACATGAAGAAATCTGTTGAAGAACTTCTGAATCATTAGATACCCATTTTCTCAACTCTAAACAACCGGTTTTAAGAATTGACGAGACCTCGTTACACATTTCAATGGCATCTGCAGTGATTTCTGCACCAGATAACAAGTCATCAACATAAAAGTGATGATGGGATGATTTTCCGTATTTTCTAATCTTAACTCTGTCAAGCATCGTATGGCCAAAAATGGTGCTGATTTTGTCCCATATGTCACCGTATTTAATTTATACTCACCAACTTCTTGTTCAGGGCTAGATCTCCAAAATATCTTTTGTAATGATCTTTGATTCTCATCTACTAGTACCATTCTATACATTTTGGCAATATCTGCACAAACAACCACATTATACTCACGAAACCTTAATAAAATTGACAACAAATCGTCTTGAAGGGTTGGTCCTTTAGCTTGTATATCATTAAATGACACCCCGGTGTCAGTAGGAGAAGAGCCATTGAAAACAACTCTTAATTTCGTCGTTAGACTTTTTTCATTCAATACTCCATGGTGGGGAAAGAAATATGAAATTTCTTCATTTGAAGCTGATTGTACTAAAGACATGTGACCCATAGCTTTATACTCTTCCGAAAATTCGGTATACATTTGTTTTAATTGGGAATTTTTGGCCAACCTTTTCTCTAACATAAAGAATCTTTTTAAAGCATACTACCTTGAATCACCTAATCTTAAAGGAGAGTCTAATAAGGGAATTTGAACCACAAACCTACCATCTTTACACCTTGTAGTAGTGTCCACAAATTCTTGCTCACATTTTTTTTCTTCATCAGAGAAATTAGAAGCTAACAGTGAAGGTTCTTCTAAAGCCCAAAATGTTGCCATTTGTTCTTGAATATCCAAATTTAGAGTCATATTGCAACGGACAATTTTTCCATTCCCAACTGGAAAAACCGAACCTGATACGATCCATCCCAAATGCGTTTTTTGAAGAATTGGTTGTTTGTTACCTAAACCCATTTGTCCAGCACAAAGAAGTTGATAGAAAATATCTACTCCTAACAATATATCTATTTTACTCTGCTTACAAAATCCAGGATCAGCCAAATTTATATTAGTAGGAATATTTAAATGAGACACATTCACATTTTGACTTGGGATGGATTCACTTATGTGTGAAACCACTAAACATGAAATCATTCTTTCAAAGTTACTTTGTAAAGACTGAATTTTAATACGACATTTAGAATTTATATTAGATACTACTTGATTGATCCCAATGATAGCAATCTCAATATTTTCGAGAGACAAATTTAACCTTTTACATAAAGTCGCCTATATCAAGTTAGATTGTGAACCTGTATCAAGCAATGCTCTACATGTATGTGAATAACCATTTGAGTCTATCACCCTAATTAAGGCTGTCGAGAGTAGAATTTCACCCTGGACGTTTTCACAAAATGCAGAATGTACCAAAGACATGTATCTTGAACAACCTGCATCGGTATTATATGAATTACGTCTTACCTCATCCTTATTAACAAGATCATTATTTCCTTCCAAAAGCCCAATACTTTGGCTAACATTGGATGGTGACACTTGTTTTTCATAATGTAGCAAAGGATTATGCTTGGCTCCACATTTTCTGCAACCATTTACTTCGCATTCTCTACTGACAGCTTTGCGCTTTTTAAACAATTTAAACATAATTTGAGTCGTTTAGCGTGTTCAAATCGAGAATGAATGTTGAGTTTTAAGAACTCTTCACATTGCCCAATAGAATGTTTATTTTTACAATATGAACATACCACAGAAGTAACAAAAAATGATTTATTATTTTTTGATTTTAATTGAATTGGTTTAATATCACCTCTACCTCTTTCTAAAGATTCCAATATTTCTGCCCTTGACTTTAAAAATGTTTCAAATTCCTTTAAGCTTGGTAACTTAATCCCTGACTTTTTCCTTCTCCCATTCACGTTGAGTTTTAAGGTCTAATTTACCACTAATTAAATAAATAATAATAATATGCCATGATTCAATTGACTGTCCAAGATTTTCAAGAGACCTCAAATGTTTTGTCATACCGTCCATAAGTTTTCTCAATTCTGCAGTGGATTCTTTGGCCAATGATGGCAATCCAAATAAGGCTTTTAAATGATTATTGACTAACAATGAGGTGTTGTTAAACCTATCACATAAAAGATCCCATGAAATTTTATTATCGCTGCAGAAAATTCTAACGAATGTATGACCTGTTTTGCGTCTCCCTCCAAAGTAGTTCGCAGAAAATGAAACTTTTCAATGTCTCCTATAGATTCATTTTTGTGAATCATTGATTCAAACGTATCTCTAAATTCTTGCCAATTTTTAAACTCGCCACCGAATTTAGGAATAGGAATCGAAGGCAACCGCGGTATTGATTTCAGAGCCAAAACAGACCTAGACATATCACCAGAATGAAAAGATGTTGAACTTTCTGATCTATTATCATGATCGAGAAGATTTTCCTCATGATCAGACAATATCTTTTTGCAAATAGCTTCAACCTTATAATAGGAATTTTCAACATCAGTACGTATTTCTATTTGGTTATCAAACTGATCGTCATCAACAAAAACTTCAATTGCATTTTGACAATCATCAAATTCTGACATTACCCTCACTATTTTATTAGTCGCGATTCTAATTCAATCAATGTACAGCAATCGCAGCCAGTCGTGGCGAGCGGTGGGGATTGTAGGAGAACATAGTCGACCTCAAGGCTAATTATCAGCCTTGAGGCGACCTATCAGAGAAGAGCCACTGCAATCATGATAGCGATGCGTACGCTTGTTGTATACCACTCTCTACATACAGATTCCCCTAAGCTCGCCACGACTGGCTGCGATTGCTGTAACTTTATCGAGGGGTTGATCACCAACTCTAGAATTTAAAATATTATCTACAAATTTTTTAAATAGTGTGATTTTTGCTTTTATATATCCACGCTTTTTCACCAAATCTGTTAAGCTTTGATCAGCCATTATTACTTAAGTATTAATTAGCGGTACTCTGTGCACTCAAGTGTAACTAAATAAACTCAAAACAGAAATGTTGGTTGTAAACTCATTCTCCCTTCTCCGATAATACCAATATCCAATGAATGTTGCACTTACTGTGCTGGCACAAATAAGCTGTAGGATCCTTTGACCTGCTATTCAGATCCTTTCCAATTCACCAATTGACTTATTGCTTGTAGACTTAGACTACCTATACCAATTAACAGGACTGTTTTCCAATTAAACTTCCTCCAATAACACCAGATTACTGACTTAGGGTCAGTTGTATAAAGAATCCAATACTCAATTCACCAATCCGGCTCGTACGGACCAATATGTTGGGGACTTCTCCCGCTTTCTAAACTCCTTGGACTGTATATTATATAAATAATTGAAACTGCTTCAATTATTTTCCCAAATATTTTATTATCATAAACCTTTTATATTTTTATGACATTGACATTAATTCATTATTATTTTCTTTAGCCATCTTATCACTTATTATTAAATTTTTGTACGTTGCCTAAATTACATCTTTAACAAAGTCTACTCTTATAAGAAATTTCAGCAGAATAAGTCAATTCGTAGAGGGTATATTTTGACCCCTACCTACAGCGTTTATGTTTAGAGATATGAAAAAAGTGTAGAAACAAAAGTTGTAAATTTTGGTGTAGTCATTGTAGCGAAAAGAAAGTAAAAAAGAAACAATAACGAATTTTAACAAAACCAGTAACAAGATAACAATTATTATAACGAACATATACAAAGTTTTCGGCGGGTGCACACGTTAAAAGTGTAATAGCACAATATTATGCCATAATGTGAAACAATTAAATTGGGTACAAAAACAAGTATCACCGATTTTCTCAAGTAATTTAAAAGTTTGTATGGAATGTGGTATACCGTTAGAAAGGGCATAAACTAGAGAACATTTTAAAAGCATTTGAACATCTTGATCGCTTTTACTTTTTTTTGTAAATGCGATGCAAAGTTGCATTTTAAAAAAAATTTCTACCCATTGTCGGGACTTCTTTTCACATTTTTTTCCATTCTTTGTCAGCGTTACTGATCGATTTCATTGGAACAGGGATATATTAAAGACACAGATAAAAATTGTCTTTAACTGTTAGAATCATAAAAAAATTGTTATAATAGCTGATATGCTGAATTTTAGAAAATTTTCAAAATTAACAAAAACAATTATATCTCGAAAACCCTGAGACTTTGTATAGAGGTCATTGGGGCTAAATATGTGGCCTCACCTATCCACCCTTTCCATTTGGCAAACCATCCGCCAAACACCCTGTATATGAAATAAACAATAGGTTTTCTCACTAAGTACAGTGAACTTGTTGTGAGGAAATGGTACATTCACATATAATTTTTGTGTATTTTTACAAACTAATATCAGTATAGTATGTCGTATCCAAGTTTTTATTTATTTAGTTCCTTTCTCATAATCGGGTAAATATGTCTCATTTGGTGAACCGTCACATGCCTATTTTCAATAATTTATTATTTATTTGTTGTTTTTTTTTCTTTGTGATAGTATTATTCCACTTGTTTCTAAGATGTTTTGGTGTCGATTAATTGATGTAGCAGTAGTCTCTGTGTGGTTTCTATTCAATGCTTAATTTGCCTTTTGTACATTTTATACGACTTAATATTTTTAATTTCAGGGGGCAGCATATCGAATAACCTTGGGGCTAGATGAGTGCGATTTCTCTGACCTATAGTTTTTTTTTGCGTGAGGTTTTTCTGTGAGTGAGTTTTTTGTGCTAGTGTTATAAGTATGTTCTCTGAATTTTATGTTTTGTCTGGGTTTTAAATATGTTAATTAGTATTTTTTGACAGAACAACTGACGCAGGTCTAATTTTTTCGTTTCATTATAAAGGGAAGATACCTGGTTTTACTGAAGTTTATTGTGAGAAATTCGTATTGAACCATTTTTTAATTACTGCAAAGTCTTCTTGCAGTATTTCTTATTTTACTCCATGTATCCTCGGTGTATACAATGGCAGTATCATCAGCAAAACTACAGTCCCCCGCGAAGCGCCGCAGCGAAAAAAAAAAGAGCGAAAATTTTTAAGGAATTTCAAGGTCATTGTGTTTTACAAGTACCCCAAAATTAGTATTAAACTCTACATTGACATTAATGATGCTTTTTAAATTTTGAATAGGAGAAAATATTTATTATTACAATAAATATAAAACACTCTACTTAGTCAATATAATGTATTAAAAAATATAAGTATACCAAATAATAAATAATACAAAATATTGCCCAGCAGGAACCAGCAAGGACTACAATATCGCTCACATAACCTATATAGTATCTCTAGAAATAGAAAAAGTACCTGGATGCTACATTTTTCTCTACAATATTTCTGCACCCCCGCGTACTTTATTTTTTTCTTGGAAGATCAATAATCAAAATACTATTTTAACGCTGCTATCGTAGTCGAAATACATCATATAACCTCCGTCTAAAATTTGATCCCTGTAGGTTTGATAGTTTTGGAGATAGCACGAGTTATATCTGAAAAATTTTAAATATCGTGTATCGCCGAAAAGGGGTAAAAAATTAATATATGTAGGGGATGAACGCAAGCTCATATCGCAAATCGCCCTCCGGAAATGGATTCGGCAGAAAATTTTACATAATATGGACCTAATTTTAAAAATATGTCCAAAAGTTGCATAGCAACAGAGAAATAAGCGGAATTTAGTTCACTGGATCCCTGACCACGGCCGACTCTCGACTATACTACAATGAGATGTAAAAAGTGATGTGCGCACATTGCAGTTCAATCTCAATGGTCATTGGTCAGAGGCAAGCCTCAAATCACGTGGCAAATTTGCTGAAATTTGGATGGGCCTACACGTATTTTACCGTCGTATATATTTTCTATCTTTTAACGTTCTGTGTTGAGTACAGATTGGGGACTGAGGCTGTTTTGAATTAGCCGCAAAGAGAAACACACATTGCGATGGACCACATTAGTGTGACGTCACATAATTATGCAACCGTACGTACTACTATCATGACAGACGGATATTAAAATAAAGTTTACACTGCTGCTAACTTCATTATACTTCTGAGTTGTTACAGCTGTCGTTAGTGTCAGTGTCGCTGACGCAAATTTTATAACCTCTTACCTTGGTGTCAATAATACAATAAAAATCAATTAAACCTATAAAAAATATAGAATATTAAAGAAAGCACAGGTAGGTATTTAAGCATTATTTTGTCTTTACAATTTACATATACCCATATTTAAGAAACGATAATCAAACTAACATACACATTATTGCTTTACCTTTACCTCTTTTATTTTAATTTGGAATCCTTTGGGAAACTAAACATTTTACATCCAGTTCTATTGAGATGATCACACTCAGGTGCAAAGCACAAACCCATATTTGAAATTAAGCACAAAGACTAGTGTATTAGAAAAAATAGTAGAATAGATTTGAAACTGGGAGAAAACTTAAGTTAAACGTAAAGTTCATTGTCAAAATGAACGAAAATGAATTAAGTGTTTGAAGTTAGCTGCAAACTCATAATTTGAATTTTTGAATTCTTTATTCCTATTGGAGGAAGTTTCCGCCGCTTTACATATTAATTTATAAAACTAAAACGAAGTTTTTATAAATCATACGTGGATACATATATTTTAACATATTTCTTAAATGTGAAATAGGTATTGGAAGTCTTTAAATAATCTTTCAACATACAGAAATACTATAAAATTCCCGACAATGTTTTAGTACTATATATTATAGTCCTGATGGACAACGCAATACGGGTCAAATTCCAATATCACAATTTCGGCCGTAAACTTGTATGCCACTAGAAGTGGGGGTCGTGACGACACAACTAATGTAGTCCATTGTAGGTTGCCTGCGCTTTCAAGGAATAAATATACGGTGCGTGCGCTTCGAGTGGATATTTGTAGGGTCGTAAAATTAACTTCTTATTTCAATTTCAGTAGGTATTTATAATATAATACCTGGTATTTAAAGTTAAATTTAAAATTTAAGCCAATATTCATTATTCTACTTTTCTACTTTGGCTGCTAGAGGAGGCTTAGCCTCCATTGCCTCCTCTAAGACACCGCCACTGCAAAACTAAGAATTTTTCCTTTAGATGGCATTTTTAATAGATCATTTATATAGATGTTAAATAAAATTGGCCCTAGGACCATTCCTTGTGGAACACCATATTCTGTTGTAGCTGGATCACTCATGATTCTCTTTGTTCCTTGTTATTAAGATAGCTATTCATTAGTTTTAAGGAATTTCCGCAAAAACCTATTTTTTCTAATTTATTTAATAATTTTGAGTGGCTAATGGTGTCGAAGGCTTTCGCTAAATCAATAAATATACATAGAATAGGTTTACTAGTATCTTGGGACTTGTATAACTGACTTATGAGCACGGCTATTGCATCTTCTGTAGATAGTCCGTTTCTAAAACCAAATTGCCTATTATATATAATGTTATATTTGTCGAGATAGTCTACGATTCTTTTTTTGATCATTTTTTCAAATATATTTTGCTACAAGTATTATGTTATTGAAACTTGGTCTTACTAATCTTCAGTTCATGTGGATAAATGTTTCAAATCTCTTACCGGTTCTCCATTTGCTTAATATTTTGGAAAAATGCCAACAATCTAAGACAGAGAATAGCGAATCCAAGAACGGTTGACAGGACCATATTTTGTAAAAGAACAATAATCCAACGACTCGAAACAAAACAATCCCTTGATTTCTTTCGTTCTGTTTTTTATTAATTTTGTATTAAATATCAATAAAAATATTTTTGAATCATGTTTGGAGTGCTATTATCTACTTTATTATGCTTGCACAAAAGTGTTTAACTGCAAATAAATCGGAAACGGCTTGTTCTATCAAAATTTTACATGAACACATTTTTCTTCAGAATGCCACCACTTAAATTTCTTTGTGTGGTTGCGTATTCAATCCGTCGCACCCTTAAATATAAAATGCCTAGTTATCCATAAGTTCGTACGTGTACGTACTTGGCTGCCGATGTCGGTTACTGTGTACGTTTATCTGCCATTTTTTTATATTTTCACGAAACAATTTATATTTAGAACATATATACCTTTGAATCGCGTCTTTAAGATATCGTTTTGATTGTGCTGATGATATTGATGTCTGAAACAAATATATTGCAAAACTAAACTGTTTCTATGGTTTGGAGAAAATTAACATAAAAATAACTTTCAGAGTTACTATATGTATGTACCAAAGACTTTATTTAGACATCAATCTATATAAAAAACCTGCTTAATAAAAATAAAATACTGCAAATGTATAAAATATACGTATAGTATAATTAACTGACCTACGAACGTTTCTCGGTAGCTCACCATTCTCCATTCTCATCCAGGCAGATACTCCAAATATGAAATAATCTGAGGATTAATTGAAATTACTCAGAGCTTTAAAAAACCTATCTAGGTTTATATTTTTTTGTGAGCTATTAACTTAAAATCAAATATTATTTTATCCACTCGTATATAAAAAAACAAATTTTTATTTTCTGCATCGTGGCAAGGTATACTAGATGAGTTGAAGAGAAGGGATATAGCACCTTATCTCTTGCGAATCATTAGCTATCTGGAAAGATGGAACAACGAAGAAAGAATGGCCCTTAGCAGCGAAATTCTGCAGGGATCGGCCCTCAGACCCACCTTGTGGAACGTCCTATATGATAGCATTCTAAACTGCATGGCACACGAGGAGGGAATTAAAACAATCGTGTATGCTACAACGATCTGGCGATGATAGTAACCGACAAAACAGAGGAAGGGCTGCAACGCCAAATGAACAGGAGCTTACGCCGGATATCGGAATTGCTCAATAACAAAGCGCTAGCTGAGGCGGCTCTGCTGACAAGAACGAGGAGAGTCTCCCCAGTAGTATTGAATATCCAGGATAAAGAAATAACGTTAAAGGCCAAAGGATGCCATTATGTATTTGGGGGTGCTCATAGACAAAAATATGAATTTCCGTAAACATCTCAACGTGGACACTTTAGCAACCGCCTTGGAAAGAGTGATGCAAAACGTAGAAGGACCTAGGTCCTACAAAAGGAGATTACTATGTTCAGTGGTGTATTCAATACTATATACTGTACGCGTCCCCAATATGGGACAGGGCCATGGACTTTAAAAGTTATAGACACATCATAGAGAGGGTGCACAGAAAAATAGCTATAAGAGTTAGCTGCGCCTACCGAACAATGCAGCGTCGGTGGCGGGCGTAAAATATTTGGTGGAAGAAAGAATGGCGAAGAAGTTGAGAACAACTAAAGGAGAGAAAGGACAATGGAGCTCTGGCAAACAGAGTGGGACGGACCTGGCAAGTGAACTGGACGAAGCATAAACACAGGAAGTTAATTATTGGATCACACAGACATTAACGGGACACTAATTCTTTTGGTAGCTACCTTAATGGTATAGGGAAAGCTGAAACAGACAAATGTGGGTTCTGCGATGTAGCCCCCCATACGTCACAGTACGCTATATTTGAATTCAAGAAATGGGACGGGGAGAGAAGGAGCAGAGTTAGCTAGGACACAGGAGCAAATAACACATGAAAACATGGTACGCATACAAAGAAGTGTAGTGCAAAAATAAATAAATAAAATAATTAATTTCTTGCGATTTAACAATATCTAATTTTATGAAATTTTTTATTATTTTATTATATGCAATTACTGTTTTACTTACCTTTTAATGTGTAGTGTGTACCTACGTATTTTAATGTTAGGTACATAGGTACCTACCTATTCATTTTAATAATTTAGTATTTAATGTTTAATGTTTAGCGCTTAATGTGTTCTTCTGTTTCTCTTTCTGTTTCCTTTTTGACATGTTCAACACCCTGTGGGTACACTGCAAATTAACTAAAAAAGTATATATATATATATATATTTGTATATTTATCTATTTATCAAGCGATGGCTTATTTCACGAACGTATTAGTTTTCCTACGAAAAGTGTCGTTAAAGTGTTATTAACAACGAGTTATTAATAATTTAATCAGTGATATATTAAATTAATCTTTTTACGTCGTTCACTACTACTTGATTATGTCGGGAAGTCTTATCCTGTCAAATCAGACACGCCAGTAATATACCAAGGCTATTTGTAATATACCGACAATAAACAATAAACACAAACAATAAACTTACATAAAGTATTTACTTAATAAAAAAAAAATTGTTGAAATCCAGACATCTACCTGTAGAAGTTACAGCGATAAAACTTCGTTCCTACATATCTGACATGGCTCCAAGTCAAATGAATACTTTACCTTTTTTGTACGCATAATAGATTTTTATACAGGGTCAGTCGAAAAGAGAAAAATTTGAAAATTCGCTACGCTGTGACAAACACCCTATATAAGTTATTAAGTTCAAACTTTGTATAAAGGTATTTGAGGCACGTCTGAATCGAATGCGCTATCCATTTTTTCGAAAAAAAATTGCCTAATGGTCGATCTCTAAATTTCGACCCATTTAGCGGGTCTTAGCAAGCCTTGAAAAAATGAAAATTTAAAATTTTTCCACATGGTCAAATAGAGCTCATCGAGCACTATATCCCAAAAATAAAAAATATTAAAATCGGTCAACGCGTTCCGAAATAATAGGGTGTTCCGGTCTTAAATTGCACACCCTGTATATAGAGTGAATTCTTGATTCTTCATTATGGCTATTGACCAAAGATTTTATTATAAAAAAAAACGCTGCTCTGAAAAGTTTCAATTCGTCAAAGTTACAAAAGAGCCACAAAAAATCCGGCATTAAATCAAGGTGTTTTAAGTTTGCATGAAATTAACTCTGGTCTAAATCTAAAGATTGCTATCAAGTTGTTGCCTTAACTAATATTAGTTATAATTTTGTTGAGTTAATATTTAATTTTTTGCTAACCGTATATAAGTATTACACATTTTGTATCAAGAAAAGAATTTCTTTTTTGAGTGGAAAATCGCCGGGATAGGACAAGAAAACTAAACAAACCGCTTCAAATTGATATTAGGTAATAAGGTCCTTTCCCTTATTAACTTTCAATATTTTATACTTTCACTTCGTCCCAAAAAGCTTTAGAAGAGTCTTGTGTGGAAGGGGTATCATATTTTCAGACAGGGGACATACACCCAATATCCGTGTATAGTGGAAAAATCTCTCACAGTATTTTTCACTGCCACGACCGGGAATCGAACCCAGAACTTTTGGGTGAGAGGCAGGTACGCTACCTCATGACCATCAGTCATATAATAATAAGTATTTTATTTAATAATTTTTAGAGATTTCTTATTTTTTGGAGACGGATCATTTTTTTGCTTAAACTTAATTACTCCTTTTAGTAGTTTTTTATCAGTAATTGATTAGTAAATACTGTAGGAAAATCTGTACACAGATTTGTGTATGAAGTGGAAATAGCAAACCATTCCATCATTCAATGATTACAAAATTTTATATCGCTATGGTTGTACCAAATATTCAACTCTTTGAAGAAGATATGATTTTTACCTTTGCCTTAATTAAATATTACATCAGATTAATTAATTAATTATTATTTGGAAATATTGCGGATATGTTGAAAATCCGAATATGTAAAAGGAAAAATGAATGTTCGATTTTTGTTCATTTTACACTGCAATGGGATTACCTCCAGGTAATAATCTACAGTATACACAAAATTTCGGAAAATTGATTTGAACCTATTGGATGTATAATGAATAAACAAATAAAAAAAAACAGTCAATTTGAAAACTTCCCCTATTTTTAATTAAAAGTGAATCTTATTGAAGAAATGAATTTAAAAAAAAGTAAAACATCATTCAAATTCATTGTGACACATTTGGGCCTGCTAAAAATTCATAAAATCAAAGTGGTAATGACCATCGAGGAAAATTAGTATATTTTGTTAATATAGTGTTAATTCTAAATAATTCGCGAAAAAACTTAATATACAGGTTGTTTCACTTTTCATGAGTACACCCTCGTATCCCAGGAATTAAAGAACGGATCAATTTCAAATTTAGGTAGGAAGTATATACTCAAAATGTGATTGTTTTGACGCGATCAATTTTGATATTACTCATTGACGTGCGACCGTGTGGGGAAAATTGAGGTTTTAAAAAAAAACTATTAGGGATTTTTTATAAAAATTTTGATTTCAGATTCGTATTTAGCATCATCAAAAACCCCTTTATGTCAAATTTGAACAAAATATTTCAGAACTTTCCGAGATACGAGTTTGCATTTTTTTTAAATAAAATATTTGATCCACGACTACTAAATAATGTATGCATTATGTATGTATTTCCTCAAGCATAATGCTATCCATTGTTCCCTGCAGTGAATAATAAACAAAGCTTATATGACAACATATCGGATTTTTGTTAAAAATATCATTAAAGTGGCCATCACATGCGAGTCAAAACACGAAATCAATTGTAAACAACGTTGACGTTTAATTTAATTTATGACATTATAAAAATATTAAAAATAAATAGTACTTAATAGTACTTATAAATTTCTTCAGAAAACTATTTACGTAAACTTTCACCCTCGTGAAAAAATAGACCAATATATGCTTGTGGAATAAACTACTAAAATTAAAAACTCAAAAACTGTTGTCCTTTATTTCCTTCAGCCCGTTAAAATGTGTCATATTAATAGATTACTAGCGTCTATTTCTTGTGCTCTACAAATGAACTTGCTTCTGTGGCGCTATCTGGTAAGTAACATATGGTTCGCGAATGAAACGAATATGTTCCTTCTTTGATATAAAAATATACTGCACTCATGCCTGATGCATTTAATTTAAAAAAATTCCTTTAATCTAATAAAAAAAAATTCCTTTATCAGGGGAATAACACACATATCTAACCTGCCTCCGGCTATCGCCTCCGGCTTCTAACTCGCAATAATAGCCCTCTTAAAAAAAATTCCTTTAATCTAATAAAAAAAAATTCCTTTATCAAGGGAATAACACTAACCTGCCTCCGGATTCTAACTCGCAATTAATAGATCTCATGTCATGCCTGATGCATTTAATAAAAAAAAAAAACAAGAACATGTGGGATTTGAACCCAGAACCCTCTGCTTGCCAGCCGAGCTCTTTTCCGCTAGGCTATTACACCACTGGGAAAGTGCGTGTAAAGAAAGAATAAGTTCAGTTAGGTTTCGGGTAACACGTTCTGTACACTTGGCAACGTTGTTACGGACTGAATGTTCATTTGTAGAGCACAAGAAATAGATGCTACTGAATATAACTATAATAACGAGAAATTTGTAACAAATAAAATAGCAGAACATGAAAAATGATTACTCTAAGCCAATGAAATATTTTGTTCAAACTTGATATAAGGGGGTTTTTGATGATGCTGAATACAAATCTAAAATCAAAATTTCTATAAAAAAATCGATAATAGTTTTTTTTTTGAAAAAATGGACCTTAATTTTCCCTACAGGGCCGCATGTCAATGAGCAATATCAAAGTTTATTGCGTCAAAACAATTACATTTTGAGTATATATTTCCCGCCAAATTTTGAAATGAATCAGTTTTTTAATTCCTGAGATACGAGGGTGTACTCATGAAAAGTGAAACACCCTGTATATTTAACATGGTAAAAGTGCATTTACTGTCTTGGATGGGTTTCTTTCGGTTTCGCCTTAGTTATGAACGTCAATTGAGGACCTACAATTGTAACTTTTTCACTTTACTTTTTAAGATTTTTAATTTTGTATAAAAAATTGTTAAACCAATTTTTAACTCTCAATAATTGCTGTTATTTTTATTACTAATTTATTACTATTTTATTACTAAGTTTAAACTTTAGTGTTAGTGAACTTAAAGATGTAAACGACAACTGCACTTCTGTTGACAAGAAATAATTCGTCCAATATAACATATAGTTTAATTATTGACTGAACATTTACAAATAATTTATTACAAATACATGGCATTCGATAACTATCTAATTCAATACATTTACACCAAAACGACATTCTGTAACTCTCATAATATATTTACATTCAGTCCATTAAACATACGACACAGGATATTGTAATAAATCTGATATGTATTTCAGATCCATTCGAGTTATGTCACATAGGTAATTACATAGAAATATATAAAAATGTTAAATATTTAAAAAAGTTAATTTTTTACATTAAATTATATATAAATAATATTATATAAAACATATTTAGCTTAGGACAGTAACATATTATTATGCTAAAACAATCAAAAACATGCATCACACAAGATAATATAAAATGCTAAATGCCTCTTGATGACTTAAAAATGGAAATCAATGTTATATACAGCTATTTGGTATTTTGGCTACGTTAAAATCTTTACAAATAAAATAGACAACAATGTCTTATACTAAGGTTATGACACAGAAAAAGTCTATGACGTTACGACTATGGATGGAACAATAATGATTCACTAAAGCTAAATGTTCAATGAATGGAATCCAGAATATTGAGATACTCCTCTTCTGTAAACAGGACTTCCTCAGTTCTGCAAATAATAACAACATTAATTAAACATTTCAAAATTGCTATTTAGATTGGCAAATATTACAGATGAAATATTGATACGATAGTCCGAAGACATTGTATTCTTGCCATTAATAATGATACCTTGAAAGAATTTTAAAACCGTCAATCAAAGAGATGTTGATACATTTATTTGTGGAATATCAATTTAAAAATAAAAATTTATTTATTTAGACCAAAGTAAAACTTTTTGATGACAACAAAATCCAAAAATAACTTATCTGTAAAGGATTGGGTCGTGCATCTTTGCGCTCCTGTTACTACTGGTATATTTTTGGTGGTTATACTTTAGAGTATAGTAGCAGCCGGTTACACAATCAATTGGTTAACTAATAGTTATCAATTTACCAAGGGTTAATCATAAAATACTGTTTCACAATATCTGGTCAACTTCAAGTACTTTGTTATCTTATAGTTAAGCTAACCACTAGATAGGGTATTGGTATACCAAAAATTCGTAGTTAACTATTAATATTTTTCAACAAAAATATATAATAGGTTATGTAACCTGATATATTGTAACGATTTAAGTTGCAATTCGTTACAGCAGTACTTCAGTTTTATTGTGCTATAGTAAAAATAATAATTTGTCAAAATAATTACCATATTTAGTATTATTTACATATTTTGGATTATTTTCAGATAATTACCTAGTAGCACTGCTTTTTAAACACATGGATGGGTATTCCCATTCCCGTTTTACCATATCTTGTCTAAAGTAGACGTTTTCGTTGTTCAATTATTGTTAATTGATACGTTATACAATATTTAAATTGTATAAATTATCGCTGTAAGTGAAACTTGCAAATTATCGTTATTGCGTACATCGAACAATTTCTGTGTGGATTTTTTATTGTTATTAGGTTAGGCTGTGGTTCATATGAGCTGGAAAAAGGAAAACTACACTGGTTTTGTATAGTGAAGGATGTCCATTTGAGACTTAGGTTTTTGCCGAATTTATTTACTGTCCAGAGCTACAGATTTCTGTCCAGGAGCTTCCAAAGCATACGGGGTAAGTGATCTATAGTATTTTTTTCTTCTCTTTGAATTAATCAATTTGTAATACATTTGATCACTTGCTTCGGATGTGACAGAAGTCCGATTTTCTGGTTTCCTTTTTTCATCATATTCACGCTATCACAGGTCTATATCGATTTTATTATTGACAAATTATTATTATTAGTTCATTCCTTAATTTTCGTGTAAGTTACAAGAGTGTAGATTTACCTTGGTTTTACGTATTTCTTGCCATCTTGAATTAGGCATAAGTTCATTCATTTTTGTCCGTCGGAAAGCGAAAGACATTATCTGTATTTCATATATTAATTTTTGCTATTTTTACCGTTAAACTATTAATAAAATATTAACTTGAAATCTTTATGTGTGTTGAAATTTCGAATTTATTTCAATATTGTGATTATTGTTACCAATTATTTTGTTATTAATATTAAATATCTGAATCTTTACAGTTATTACTTCATTAATGTTTCAATTGTTCCGTACAAATCTGACATTAAATTATAGTTCTTTAAAAATTACTGTCTCCCCATGGTTTTCAACCTATAGGACAAATTCAATCAAGTTAGGTTATTTGTTAACGAACTGATAGTGAAGTTTTGCAACCTTACTAAATTCTTGTGTTCGAATTTTAGTATTATTTTGTTAATAATTCAATTTTTTTAG
Organism: Rhagium mordax; assembly: GCA_963680705.1. NCBI lineage: Eukaryota > Metazoa > Arthropoda > Insecta > Coleoptera > Cerambycidae > Rhagium > Rhagium mordax. The sequence continues at coordinate 78,770,296 of OY796656.1, read as the reverse complement.
TAATTGGTGTCAGATACCGTATTTTTATGTAAATTTGATAATTTTACAAATTCTAATATCTTGTGTCATTTTGACAATTTTTTCTATTGTAATATTAAGAACTATTAATTTTGTGAATTTTATCTAGTAATTTAACTATATTGCAGCTTTGTTACTTTTTCATCTACCACTAGTTGAAATAATTATCAACCTAGTTTTATTTCTCTATTTCCTTTTCTCAACTGTTGTGTCTTTATTTCATGACATCTGGCTTTCTGGAAATTTGACTCACTGGAAATCGATACTGAGTTAACAACATCAGAAGTAAGGAGATATTGGGTGGTCCCGAAAAGTAATAAATTTGGTGGGAACCTGGCCACTCTTGATTGAGCAGGAGTGTGGAGACAGGATCTCGCAACCTTTTCATCAACCTCGAGTACTCGCAGAATTCATCGCTACTAGGAGAACCCCTTCCATCTCAGTTCATTCCCGTCGAATAAGCCTTTACAACAGTAAAACAGACAGACAGAGAAATTGGTTAAATTGTAATTTTTATTCATATATTTTTTCATATTTTCAATATTTTTAATTATATTTAGTCATTGTTTATTGTAAAGAATTTATAAGATTAAACTTGTTAAATTAGTAAATACCTAATTGTGTTTTCGATAAACTTTTATGTATTTAGTTATAAATACTCTGGCGCCCATATATTGTTCCCAATATTATCTCAGTACTCTAAAACAAGCCTTCACCGAATTCACAACCACGCTGTAGCTAACTGGAGCTAATTGTTTGGCTGCACTTGGAATTGGGCCAATTCAATTCGCAAGTGTCGTTGCAATATTTAATTTTTTTCTCTCTCTGCACTATAAAACAGATATTTGATTTTAAATAATGGATTTGACGGATTATGACTTTAATGCCTTTAGTAGTGATGAGGGGGGTCAGGAGGCCTAGGATATTGCGTTACAGGCCAAATTGTTTTGAAAAATATGACCTAAAAGGATTTTTTAAAATTAGATTCCTGTTTTTCTTTTAGAACATCAAGAAACAAAGTTACAGAGTACAGCTTTATTTTCAAGGTATTAAGAAAAAAATAGTTTCCGAATAATCTAGTTACGGACTGTATTCTATTTCCGTCAGTTTGTGATGTTAAACGCCATACAGGGTGATTCATAAGGAATTGGTAATATTTTACCTGCAGATTCTATAGCGAAAAATATTAATTTTTTGCTTAATAACTGGGGGTCAAATATTAATACTCACTGAAATACAGGGTGGTAAAGTTAGAAAAATAATTCAGTAATGTTATTTACTTTTTACATTTAATATGTCAGTATGTTTCACTTATTCCCATAGCTTATTTTGTTAAACATTTTTAGCACCTACCCTTTAATTAACCAGGATCTTTGTTTAAAATTATGGGTGCGCAGGATTTTCTAAAATGCAAATATCTCGATAGGGGTGCATTTTATGAAAATAAAACAAGTATCCCTTTCTTATTTAAAAATAATGGTTATATCAAAAATTTGGAATGAGCTTATAAATGAACGAAGTACAAAAAAGATATGACGGATTCTGTTAAACCAAAATAGCTTACGTAGCGGCCTCTATACGATAATCCAAAAATGATAACATGTTCGATTTTCTCGCGTCAAAAAACTTAATTGTACCGACCTTTATGTTTATGTGTGAAAAAATCACTGAAATATGACAATATTACTGAATTATTTTTCTATCGACATCATTATTGGAAGAATCTACTTTATTCACCAGAAGAAAATTTAATTATCCAGAGGGGTATAAAATGGGCCTAGAGTGATTGTAGTTCGTTATTAAAAGCTATTTATAATAGTTATTTTTATACCAAGGCTGCGAAATTCTTTTTAACGTACCGAGAGAAGAATTATCGCCGAGGCCGCTTGCGGCCGAGGCAAGATAATCTTGAGGACGCTAAAAAATTTCGCGGCCATGGTATAAACACTATTTTTTGTGCAGCCATAAATTAAACTTAGAATTATGGTGAAAATAACACCACCGTTTATGCTATATTTAGAGGTGGTTTTAATGTTACAGCGTTTCTATGGAAATATTTTGTACGTATACAAAACATTTTGACAGTTCTTAAAATATCGTAAAAATGTCTGACAGCGATAGTGATATTTCAGTTTCTTGCACTCCTCCAGAGCTAAAAAGTATCGTAAATTCGGCACTTTCTGATTTAATACCTGAAAAATCTAAACGGCAATACGAAAAATGTTACAGCGACTTTAGAGATTGGTGTGACAAACAAAATGTTAAGACGGTGTCTGAAAACATTTTATTGGCTTATTTGATGGAGAAATCAAAAGTTGTAAAGAGTTCATCATTATGGAGCATATATTCAATGTTGAAGTGTATGCTCAACGATCGGGATGGGATCGATGTAAGGAAATTTTTAAAATTGGTACCTTTTCTGAAAAAGTCAGTAGGTTATCAAGCAAAGATTAAAGAAATCAAAAGTTTTGACGTGTGAACAGATTGATTCATTCCTAAAAGGAGCTAGTGATACAAATTATTTATTGTGGAAGGTAAATATTAAACAAGTTGACTTGTGATAAGTTGTTTTATTTATTGTAATTATTGTTATGGGTAGTTTTGGTAATGGGAATATCAGGGGCATTGCGACGAGATGAACTAGTAAAAATGACACTTGATGACATTCAGGAAGAAAATGCTGTATTAATAGTAACTGTTCCTGATACGAAGACTGACGAAAAGCGTGTATTTACTGTTACTAATCTTTATTATAATAATAATTAATAAATTTGTTTAATAAAAAATAAAACTTTTCGTTGTCATATTTTAGAAATGCTAAATTTTGAAGTGACTTAAACGTCACTTATATAAGTGACTTTTGGTTTGGCGGCCGTTACTAAAGGTAACGGCCGCGAAATAGTGACTTTTGGTTTGGCGGCCGTTACTAAGGGTAACGGCCGCGAAATTGGATTTCGCGGACTGTTTTGTGAATGCGAAATACTCACTTCGCGAACGGCTGCACAAAAATGAATTTTCTTCTGCTGGAATTTGAGCTTCCTACTCCATTTCTGATGATGGTGGTGGTACTTTATTAGTTTTTTCGGTAAAACCTTTTGACTAGTATTGTAGTCTAGAATCGATCTAGACAGTCATTAAAATTTAAGTTTCTAAACTGTTCTATATTTTTGGGTATTCCATACCTACTTGTTTTTTCAGAAATATTTATTGGCCGAGGGTCTTGATTTGACCTAAAATAATCATTGATATAGTTCGTCCATTATTCAGTGATTACTTAAAAATATTTCTTTAATTCGGCATTAAAGTACCTCAAAATCAATAAAGTCAATAAAAAAATAGTCATTCAAGTAATCCATTATACGATTTTTTGTAGTTGACGGAGGTAAACGTCAATAGGGTAATAGTCCAATCATTAGAGACACAAAAAAGGTGTTTTGGCGTACAAGGTTGGAGTTTTGAAACTTGGCAGGAGTGTAGACTTGGGGGCCCTAAGTATGACTCTAAGTTTGCGACCTCGAGCGACCGCCGCTCGCGCCGCCATCTTGGAAGAATGGTGCACAAAACTAGTTTTAGGCATGTAACTCCGTTCCTGTAGGTTTTAGAGAAAATGTTTCTGATTAAAAGTTGGAGAGGACAAAATTTGCTACAAAATTGTCTGTATACATTTTTTCCCTCAGACTAATAACTTTCCGAGTCAATTAGCGTACCAAAAGTAATTTCATGCAGTAAAGTAATAAAAATCAATGTTTCTAACAACTCTTTTCCACACCACCTATGATGTAGAGTTGAAGGGCGCGTTTTTTTTAACGTGCATGGTATCCCTAGTAGGCCTAATCCACACTCCAAACTTACATGCGCGTTTTCTGTTATTTTGCACTCCGCTATGTCCCTGGTTCACTATGTTCACTATCTTTAGAATCATGTTCACCTCCCGTCTCCTTCAATACCCACTCCAACGAATCAAGGACGTCATCAGCTTCGTATGAATCCGCTACCAAATATGGAATCTTTTCACATATACTATCCCATTACAATAGAAACACAGCACCGAACACTTAGCTGGTTTTCCGACATCTACACGCTCATATTACGGCCTTTTTTACATCTACAGGATATCGATTTTAAAATGGTGTCCGGGCGACGGATTCTGACGTAGTGCAAACAGCATCGAGCCCATGCCTCGTTTTCTACCAGCCATATTGCTCGGGATTTTTTTCACTGCAACACCACATCGTGACTTGGTGGTACGCTCGCAGACAATGCTGGCTTTTGTGGGTGGCAGGGACACGAGATTAAATTTGTTCTTAGACACAGACTTCACGAAATTTTGGTAGCGAAGTGAATTCAATGTGTTCTTTGCAGACGAGCCGCCGCATGCATATGCAATTAATGGTTTTGACACCACCTCTGCTCTATTTAACCAAGGAAAATTGAAGTTCCTCAGTCTGTTGAATAAAAACGACTCATTGCTTTTTCAGGACATCGAAGCAGATGTAGATGCTCTCACTGCAGCCGGTGGCAGTTTTAAAATCGATATCCCGTAAATGTAAAAAAGGCTGTGCAGGAGCGTGTGGATGTCGGAAAACCGGCTTAAATTGTTCAGTGCTGTGCTCTAGTGTAATGGGACAGCATGTGAAAACATTCCAGATTTGGTAGCGGATTCAGCTCTCGAGGACCCATATGAGGCTGATGACGTCCTTGATTCGTTGGAGTGGGTATTGGTGGAGACGGGAGATGAACAAGATTCCAAAGCTAGCAAACATAGTGAACCAGAGACATCGCGTAGTGCAAAACGACAGAAAACGCGCATGTAAGTTTGGAGTGTGGATTAGGCCTACCAGGATACCACGTTAAAAAAACGCGCCTCTCAACTCTACCTCATAGGTGGTATGGAAACGAGTTGATAGAAGCATTGATTTTTATTACTTTACTGCATGAAACTACTTTTGATACGCTAATTGGTAGATAATTGGTAAAAAGTATCGCGCTAATGCCGCTTTTCTGCGATTTAAAAAAAATGGCCTTATTGTTCGGCCTTGTAACTCAGAAAGTATTAGTCTGAAGAAAAAAATGTATATGTAGAAGCAATTTTGTCACCTCCAACTTTCAATTAGAAACCTTTTCTCTTAAATCTACAGGAACGGAGTTAAATGTCAAAAACTAGTTTTGTGCGCCAATCTTCCAAGATGGCAGCGCAAGCGGCAGTCGTTCGAGGTCGCAGACTTAGAGTCATACTTAGGGCCCCCAAGTCTACAATCCTGCCAAGTTTCAAAACTCCTCAACCTTTTGCACCAGAAAAGTACCTAATGATTGGACTATAAATACAGTTTTTTAAATTTAGAATTGTACTATATCCCGAGACCGCTGAATTTTATCGGATAAACTGCGGGTAGCTTTTTTGCAAAATTTTGCTTAGAAAATGTTCGAGACTTAATAAATAATTACATTAAAAAGGTAAATTATTAAATCGAGAACATTTGCTTAAAAGCATAAGATAATGAAATGCGGTTTTCGCCAGTCTTCTTCTAATTTTGATAAGTTTTTTTCTTGAGTATCCGTCTTTATTTGCTCACTTCCAGTTTAATCGCAAATGATGAAAGGTTTTGTATCGACTTAGTTATATTAAGGTGCAGATAGAGATGCGAGTTGAACCGTTCGTGAACCGCTTGTGAACCTAATTTCACCTAATTTCACATAGTTTCACGAAGGTTCAGAGCTCGTTTTAGCAAACTCTCGAAATCAGCATATATGACGAATAGGACCGGCAACTGTTTCTCAAAATTTACAAATTTAAGAATATTTTCTGGAACTGATTCTCCATATTTATTTATCTTGAAATCGGTAGTTGGTATTTTCGTGCATGTATGGTTACAGTCATTTTTCTCAATTAGAAAAAATTAGGTTCACCAGCGGTTCACGAACGGTTCAGCTCGCATGTCTATAAAATTTAAGTTCCTTATTTCTCTCTTGGGGGTAACTTATTGTTGTATTTTTCCAAAAAAATTCGTTGGCAGACGGTCTAGGGCAGGGTATCCAAAAAAGGAGTAGGGCGTTAAATAATATGACCATTCTAAACCCATATTTTATACCCCAAATAAAATTTATTTCTCGTCAATAAATTAGGAATGCCCATCTTTTTGTAAAATTTTTTAAATAAATATGGTAGGTAAGGGTAATTGAATTTTCTCGAGACTTTCTATAAATTAAGAGCAGATCGAAGCAATCCTACACAGATAATATTTTGCAAATTGAACAACGGTCATATTCGAACAAAACGCAGACGAGGAATTTAACACCGATCGAATTTATGATTTGTTTAATTCTATAGGGCCTCTATCAAAATATTTATGTTAGTGCATATGTCCTAATACTCAAGTATATAATAGGTATTTTAAGTGTTTGGAAGTATTTAAACGAAAATTCAGTTAGAGGTAGTTCTGTTTATTATTTTTTACTGAACAAACGCTTGATCAAACAGCTGTAGTCTGCAAGGTACACGCTCCGGGATAAACATCTTAAATATTAATTCAAAGTACAATCGTACTCTAAAGAGTTCATACTATAAAGCATGCGTAAACGTTGGTCAAAAGAGATGGCAATTTCCGCATGCATATGATAATCACCTGTTATCTAGATCTCTGCGTCTCCTTTGAACGAACAACTCGCTGGTGGCCTCAATACAAACCAAGATGAGACGCTTGTCACAGGTGTAGGGGGATTGTTCCAATAGCCTAGGGCCTTTCAGATTTCCAGCAAGTCCAACTTTATCGCGTGATGAAGCGTGCCAGGCGTCGCAAGACGTGTCCAGGGCGCGTTCTCCATTGACCAGCGCTCCATGCCAGATGGCCTTGTGAGGCCAGGAGAGGTCCGTCAGTACGTTTTTGCCATTAAAGGAATAGATACGCGGCGGATGCGGGAAGGGAGCACCATCTCCGTTAAACATTTCAGACCATGAGTTAAAAAGAACTTCGCCTCTTAGATTAGATACAGGCAACTTGCGATCCGCTGGTCGTACAATGGAATCGACGTTTTGTACTCGAGATGACAGGAAAGCTCTGAATGTTCCACGTAAACCTGTTCGTCGAGCTTCTCGATAACAAGCGTAATCGGCCCCACGTACTCCGTGAACATCTCCAGTGTATGCCTCGTTTAAAGCTGCCATCCGTAACTGCAAAATGAAACACTTATTAATACATATTATTATATACATGAGAAAAAATATTGCATAATCTCCAGTACCTATATAGTTATTATAATTATTATACAAAACTTTGATTTTTTAAAATTTCTTCGTTGATTACATAAAATAAGAAAAGGTGGTCTATAAACAAAAATAAATAGTTTTTTAGCTTAATACTTATTACGTTTGCACATATTAGGTGAAATTATTGTTTAAAAGTAAAACCATAAAAAAAGTTAAGAGGTTAGAATTTAGAGTTTCAAAATTCAGTGATGTATTTTCAATTTTTACTCCTTCTCGATTCACTCATTTTTCTTAGTTTTTTTTTTACTATTTCTGTTAAATACATTCTGAAATGAAAATACGGAAGTACTTACAAAAAATGTTCGTTTTTCATTTCTACATCACATTGTTAAAAAATTTACAGGGTGTTACATTTGAAAAAATTGAGAAAATTCAATTTAAAAAGTTCTTAATTGAAAAATAATTTTTGGCCACCCTGTACATTTTTAGGAAATGAAAATGAATCAAAAACTTTAATTAGATGTCTCGTAACTGGTATTCACATAAGTTTTTCTTAAAACCCATAATTGTGACTGTGGTGATTTTTTTAATATCCATCTGCAGATTGCATTATTTCAACAAAAAAATTCATTATATTCAAATGGTTGGGAGATATTCAATGCTAATATAGGAATAAATAGAATCTAGAAAGAGGCTTCAAAAAATGTACTGATATACATTGTGACACACTTAAGATGAAGACAACCCTGTATTTAATTTATTTTTAGAAGTAGAGATTTGAACTTCGGTACAGAAGTAGAACTTCAGGAGCTGCATTTCTTACATTACTCAACTCAAATGTCAGGTGTAACCCCAGCCTACTGCGACCTCGTGAATAGGACACATTCTCATTATTTTTGCGTCGCGTTGGAGATATCGAAAAAAGTTACTAAAAAAAGTTGTTCAGAATCTTATTTTAACCGTAGCTACCGAGGTTCGAGAAAAAATTCGAATTTTGAATTGTATTTCATGATTTTATTTTTAATTTTAACAATTATTGTAATTGTTTCCATGGTTTACTAGTGAAAACTGACAGAAATTTCGAACTTGTGAAAATTACAAAAAATTTCAAAATTCGAATTTTGTCTCGAAACTCGGTAGCTACGGTTAAAATAAGATTCTGAACAACTTTTTTAGTAATTTTTTTCGATATCTCTAACGCGACGCAAAATAATGAGAATGTGTCCTATTCACGAGGTCGCAGTAGGCTGGGGTTACACCTGACATTTGAGTTGAGTAATGTAAGAAATGCAGCTCCTGAAGTTCTACTTCTGTACCGAAATTCAAATCTCTACTTCTAAAAATAAATTAAATACAGGGGTGTCTTCATGTTAAGTGTGTCACACTGTACATAGCATTCCATTTAAAAAAGGCACTTGGTCCTGTAATTTCGTCTTGGCTCGCCCTGTATGTTCGAAAATAATTTCCAGTTATAGATATCTACTTTACTTCCAAATTTTTAAAAAATTTCTAGCTATCGTAGAACTCGAGATATCGAGGTCCGACGCACTATTGCCCCACCCTGTATACAGGGTGAGTCAGGTTGTATGGAAAAGAATTATTACGTGAAGAGAGCATTAAAAAACAGTAATGACGTGTCTCAGGATTTTGCTAGAACCTTTAATTTTTTTTATACAAGGTGTTAAAGTTCAACATTTTTCGATGAAAAACTATTGTCGTCAGTTGATAGATAGCGCTCTATGCAAAATATAAACCAACCAAATTTCATTGACACGACTGTTTTACTGTTTAACCAAATGATATTTGAAAAATTCAAGGAAAAATTTTCAACTTTAACACCTTGTATAAAAAAAATTAAGGATTATATAGCAAAATCCTGAGACACGTCAATACTGTTTTTTCATGCTCTATTCACATATTAATTTTTTATCATACAACCTGACTCAGCCTGTATATGTATACAAGTGGTAGAACATCTTCTAAATTTGTAGTACTAATATAAAAACTGGATAATAAAAATGTATATAATTTAATAAATTAACATAGTTCATATTGAGGAAATGAATAATAGGTAGGTACTCATAAAATTCCTTTATTAGACGTTACCGGTTTCGTGAACTAATTATCTGCTTCACATCCTCAGGAATTTTTATAAATCAAAATCAATAATAGTTCACGAAACCGGTAACGTCTAATAAAGAAATATTATGAGTATTTTTCTTTATTTCCACAATATGAACAATTATTCATATGGGATTAATATGGGATTAACCTACTTAACTTAACATAATTCAACTACAAAAATAAAAACATAATTTTCTAAGAACCACCATCTTTACAGGTATTGTTCTACCTGCAGGCCATTTCTTTCAATTCATAGGTTGCATATTTTTAACATGTAATCTTTCAATTTGGCAAGTCTTTCTCTTATTTCTTGAATAGCATTATAAATCCTTTCCTGCAACTTATTGATATCATAACACGGTGTTCTATAAACTGAATTATTTACATAACCCCAGAGATTGAAATCCATAGGTGTTATGTCTGGACTATTATTTGCCGGTCAAGAAATAGTTCCGTCTTCTGGGTATAATTATATAAATAATCTGTAATATTACGGTGATTATAGGGTGGAATTCCATCTTGTTGCGAAATTATTCATAATGCCACAAGGGTGGAATTCCATCTTGTTGCGAAATTATTCATAATGCCACAATTAACTCAACTTATTTCATTTTGTAGTAAGTTCACATAGCAGTTACTATTCAAGCTCCCATTATAAAATATAGGGCCCACTATGTAATCATTTTTTATACCACACCATACGTTTCATAATTGCCAGCCTTGGTGCTGAATTTCTTGAATTTGATGTGGGTTCTCCGTAGACCAGTAGTGACAGTTTCTCCTATTGCACCCTTTACGTGTAGAAAATGAGCATTCCTCGGTTCACAATGTTTTTTTCAATAAATTATTTTTCTATTTTCAATAATATCTAATGGAAGTGTGCAAAAAGCAACACGTCTTGGATAATCCCTTTCATTTGTATCTTATATGGTATATATTTATTTTTGTTAAGCATATTACATATAGACCCATATGATTTTTCAAGTTTCCTTACAGCATCATTAATGGACTTATAGTATAGTAGGATGTGCTTCGAAAAAAGCTAATATATTTACCTGCGTGTCCTCATTTATAATTATTGCTGGCCGCACTGTTGACTTTCTCGAAAGGCTTCCTTTTTCACGTAATTGTTTCGTCAATCATTCAACAATCTTTTAAACAATCGTTTCGATGGAAACGATAGATGGTTTTATAAATGTTGATATTTCCTTCATATTTTCTAATATTAACCATTACACTTTTATTATTCTTTAAATATAATTCAAGCATATCATATTTTTCATCAAACTGAATCTCATTTTAACGTACGAATTCACCAATTTGATTGTTGTTGATGTATGATTGTATAAATAATGACATTAGTCAAAATAATAACAGTTTCTATTGTTTCATCCACGGCCCTCTTTGCTAACGTAAAATGTAATTTTGTTTTCGATTAATAATTCAAAGCATCCTGAATAAAACTATCATGTATAATAAAATCGACATTCATTTGTATTTTTAATACTGCCAAATAAAAATTTGTAAAACACATTTTTTTCTAATTTCTACAATAAATAATAATAATAATAATAATACGTCTTTATTGATTTCCCAAAAAAAAACAAAAATGGAGAAACACATTCGGGCGAAGTTTAGCCATTAGAGGCTACTCTTACACTTAACCCTACTACTAATCTAATATAGACAAAAGTGTAGTATGTAAAACAAAATAATAGATAATAAAATAATAACATGATTTATGTGCAAAATGTTATCATAAAGATTCTAATGTAACCTAATCTACTTATTTACTAACCTAACCTAAGTTTACTTAAAGTAAATTAATACGACAAAAATATAGCCATATGTACAGGGTGTTCCAGTTTTTTGTAGCAGGACTTTAACAGTCGATAGACAATTGAAAATTATTAAAAAAAGTCCCTATAAACATAGGTTGAAAAATGCTTAGTTTTCGAGATACAGGGTGTTAAAGTTTGAAAATAAATACGGATTTATATTAATATTTCCAGAATGCTAAGAAGTATCGAATCCAAACTTGCCAATTCTTTACATATAATTTAGAGGCCTATTTTAGAATAACAAACTACTACTTTACTTAACCATGGGCGTAGATATATGGATTTACTAAGGCTCTTTTTTACAAAAAAGTAGTACGCCACTGATATTTTCCCATGTTTTCAGTTTAATTTAATAAAGCAAGAAAAAACAAAAATTTAATGTCTCTTGGCATTTTTTGATATGACAAGCCGTTTTCCAGAAAATTTACATTTAATCATTTGATGCACGCATCTGGACGAATTTTAGAAAAACTTGAAGTCGCTCAGAATTTCACCAAATTTGATGGTAACAAAAGTCTCTTAAAAAGAAAGAATGAAACATCGTTAATGATGCTTGTAATGAAGTAAGACACTTTAACATGTTGCTAGCTTTTGTGTTTGTGTTTCTAATAATTTATTTTATTTTTTATTTATTTATTTATTTATTTTAAATACATACCCAACAGGCAAAAGCCCAATTATAGGATACGAAGGTACATTGAAATAAAATTACATAAAAACCAAATAAGTGGTAACAATAAGAGTGGTGAGAATTAAAATGGTAATAATAAAAAATAGTAAAAATAACAATAGTAACAGTAACAAACGTATTAAAAATCATTATACATTTATACTCAGACAACATATATGTAAATATTTAAATATAATACCCCTACTTAGTTGTAAATACTTTTCAATTGCTTAATTGTACAAAAAAATATATCAACCCTTCCCTCAATGTTGCAATAATTAGAGATCATCTGATATAAGGGAGATGCTTTAAGAATATCGGTATTAGCTGTAGGGAGATTAAAAATGTTGTTGTGTCGCGCTGAGATCCTGGGCACTCTAATATGAATCTGATTTAAAATACCCGGACAGTCCAAAATATGATTTAAAATTTTATATAAAAATATAATTAGGTGTGTTGATCTCCGTTTGGACAATTCTGTAAGATTAAACCTAGTCAATAATTCATTATGAGGAAAACCTCTTTGTGGATATACGCCATCTAACACATACACTGCAGATTTTAAAAATCGCCTCTGAATTCTTTCAAACGTTGCAATATGAGTGACATAGATTGGGTTCCAGACTATTGACGCATATTCCAATTTCGATCTTACAAAGGATATATATAATAATCGAAGGGTAAACATGTTAAAAAACCCTTTTGAGTTCCTAATTACAAATCCTAAACATTTAAATGCAGATGAGATAGTAACTTCAATATGTTTCAAAAAAGTAAGTTTAGGATCAAAAGTTACTCCAAGATCTTTTATATAATCAGGTCTGTTCAATAGTACACCTCCCAGTTTATAATTGAATTCAATAGGATTTTTCTTCCTTGTGAATGACATAACGTTACATATGGAAGCATTTAATGGTAAGTTGTTTTGTGTACACCAGGAATTTATTTCATTAAGTGCATCTTGTAATAGTTCACATTCATCGGATGATTTTATTTCACACATTAATTTAAGATCATCTGCATAAATGAGATAGTGTACATGTAAGCCTGACACAATATCGTTAATGAACATGATAAAAAGGAGAGGTCCAAGTGTCGAACCCTGTGGTACCCCAGATAATTGCAGATAGTTCTCCGATCTAAAGCCACGGTACTGAACGAACTGATACCTGTTTTTCAAGTAAGAGGAAAAAAGCTGTACGAGAGAATTAGATAGTCCGAAAGTACTCAATTTGTTCAGTAGCATTTCATGATCGAGTCTATCGAAAGCCTTAGCAAAATCAGTGTATATAACATCTACTTGGCTCTGTCGGTCTAATTTATTGCTAATGAACTGGGATTTACACACAAGATTCGTCACTGTGGATCTACCCTTCATAAAACCATGCTGCTCCCACGATATCAAGCCAGACACATGGTTGTAAATCCTAGAATGAAGAACGATTTCTAATAGCTTTGCGAAATTACAAATTATAGTAATGGCTCTGTAATTTGTTATTTCATTCCTGTTGCCTTTTTTGTAGACAGGGCACACTCTAGACAGCTTCCACAATTCAGGAAAACACGAAGTTCTTATAATTAAATTAAAGAGTAATAAAAACAGATGCACAATCCTTAATTAAAAAAGCAGGTATTAGGTCAGGTCCCATAGTAAAGGTTGCTTTGATTTGTTTAATAGCTTTACCAACTTCATCCTGAGTAATGGAAGGAATATCTATTATGTTGACATTTTGGTTCAAAGGTACCTGGACATTAGCTCCCGCGCGTGTAAAATATTCAGAAAAATAGTCGGCAAAGCTATTAACCACTATTAGTGGATCTTCTATTTCTTCACCATTATATGTTAATATTGATGGGATAGAGGAAACACTCTTTTTAGAATTTATGTAGGACCAAAATGTATTAGGGTTATTTTTTATGTCGTTTTCTATGCCTTCCAAGTACATTTTATGTAATACGCCAACCTCATTCTTTATTTGCGATCTTAGTGTTTTGAAAATATTTAAAGAGTTCACATCACCATTTTCCTTATATTTTTTAAAGGCATTGTCTTTTTTCTTTATTTTATATATGATTTGGCCGTTGAACCAAGGCGGGTAAGATTTACCAGTAGGTTTCTTTTTTGGTATATTATTTTTGAAAATATTATTTAGTTTATTGTTCAAAGCAACAATAGCCAAATTTGGGTTTTCATATACATTAAGAAAATTCCAATCTATATCATTGATTTCTTCATATAGTGTTATGAAATTTGCTTTTTTAACATTAAATTCATCATATGATTTAGTAGGAAGATTATTTTTATTTATTTTATTGGACTTTGTTCCTACAATTTCGACACTCAAAGCAGGGTGATAGGGGTCTTCTAGTAAAATAACCTCAGGTGCTTTATTTACTACACAATTTGTATTACATAACACTAGATCCAATAAGCGACCTTGAAAATTTTGTACATCATTATATTGGTTAAAATTGAAAAAATTTATAAAATTTTGTATCTGCAAAAAATTAGGGGTCGATGCATTTCCAATACTACAATTTAAATATTCAGGTATATTAAAATCTCCAACTATCAATAAATTGGAATTATAAAGAAGGTGCATAGATATTAAAGAATCATATAATATTTGATATTCTTCATTTTTACGTGATGGGGGTATATAAATAACTAAAATATAAATCCAGCGAAAAGTTATTCTCACTTTTACGAGTAGAACATCAATGAATTTTACATCCAACAACGTTCTACAGATAAATTTAATGTCAATTTGAATGGCTTTAAATTTTTTGTCTAGGGCTAAGAGAACACCACCACCTCTGTCAGTAGTAGTTGCAACGAAATCTCGGTCAGTTCTAAAGACATTAAAGTTATTAGGGTTAAATAACTCGAATTTCGAATACTTTCGTTACATGAGGTTTCAGTGAATGCGTATGCCTGGAACTCATGAGTTATTTTAGTTCGACCGTTGCGTTTTAATACATTTGTGTTATAAAAATTTTGATTTACATGATAATATACTTTTACAATAAATATTTTAAATGTTTCATTCTTTATTTTTAAGAAATTTTTGGCACCATCAAATTTTTTGAAATTCTGAGCGGCTTCAAAAGTTTGTCTAAAATTTGTCCAGATGCGTGCATCAAATGATTAAATGTAAATTTTCTGGAAAACGGCTTGTCATATCAAAAAGTGCCAAGAGACATTAAATTTTTGTTTTTTCTTGCTGTATTGAATTAAACTGAAAACATGGGAAAATATCAGTGGCGTACTACTTTTTTGTAAAAAAGAGCCTTAGTAAATCCATATATCTACGCCCATGGTTAAGTAAAGTAGTAGTTTGTTATTCTAAAATAGGCCTCTAAATTATATGTAAAGAATTGGCAAGTTTGGATTCGATACTTCTTAGCATTCTGGAAATATTAATATAAATCCGTATTTATTTTCAAACTTTAACACCCTGTATCTCGAAAACTAAGCATTTTTCAACCTATGTTTATAGGAACTTTTTTTAATAATTTTCAATTGTCTATCGACTGTTAAAGTCCTGCTACAAAAAAGTGGAACACCCTGTATATACACATAAAAAACACACCACAGAAATTAGACAACCCCCAAATCCAAAGCCAAAGGCTGTCCGGGAGGGGGCTACACATTTGAAAAAACGCAGACAAACATCCATACCCACCGACATTGCTATTTGCCGGTGCCCGGTCTCGAACCGGGACTCGATAGGCAGTGTAGCCAGAGCCATGTCTGTCACTTACGCCTTAGCCCACTGCGCCACCGAGTCGCATATATATATAATTACTGAGTCAAAAGGTATTGTTTTAATTTTTTCCTAAATAAGGTAACAGATGAGTTCTTAATGTCTATGCTTAAATAATTATATAACTTTATTGAGTTATACGTAAACGAACGTTAAAAAAAGGCTGTCTTATGCCGAGGCATAGTTAACATGGTTGGAAAGCGAATGTTTACAGTATGAAAGACTTCACGAGTTTTTCCTTTAAATATTTTGGAGTTGCAGTATTTAAAACAGAATGTACAAAATTAAGGAAGTGATACTTAAAGAGATTATTTAATTTTAACCATTTTAAGTCTACGAAAGCTTGAGTAATATGATCATATTTTCTCAAATTATTAACGAACCTATAGCAAGTGTTTTGAATTTTTTGCAACCTGTTGGAAGTGATGGTGTCAAGGCAAGGGTAGTACATATTATTACAGTAAGCCACTTTAAGCTCTCACAGAGCATTTTCTTGCTTTTCTTATTTAATATATGTTTATTTGAATAAAGCAACTTAAGTCGCAAGTAGCACTGCTTAGAAATACTACTAATATGTTCCACAAATCTAAGATTCTCATCAAAAATGATTCCCAAAACTTTTGCATATTTACGAATGATATGTTTTGATTATCAATTTTAATAGACATATCTGATTTTAAATTCTCCCGTTGGTTTTTAGAACTAATTAAAAGTAGGTACTTTAGTTTTTACAGGATTTAATTTTAAATTATGTTTAACGGCATACAAATTAATATTAGATAGGTCATTATTGATAAGAGTAGCAGCACGTCCAGAAGAATTGGTGGAAAAGTGATGGTAAAGCTGTGTATCGTCTGCAAAAAACTGTACATTAACTTCTTTGTACTCACAAATTCTGATTAAAATGTGTACTAAACAAAATAATAACGCTGTAAAGGAGTCTCCTTTAAAATTATACCCCCCCCTTATTTCGGTCAATTATTATCGATTTAAATTGATACCCCTCGTATGCCTTTGAAGGAAATATAAAATCTACGAAAAATTCTAAGTAAGTTTAGTTTTTGAAAAAATTATATAGGTAATAATTGACCGATATAAGGGGGGTACAATATTAAATGAAACATCTTGTATGTTAATTTCTAGAAAATTTTGACTGATAACTAATGACTTTGTTTGAAAACTATAAGGACCATATCGAACATTAATTTACATGACATTATACTTATTTATCTCTAATCTACTATCTACTATCTACAGTATTTGCATACCTTGGGAAAACGATACATTTAGAAAAAAAGAGATAGTAATTTAGATTATTAAATATTTAGATTAAGGAAAGTTGAAATTGAAAGTCTCATACAACTCCTTTTTTCCCTCAATACATTTACTCACGTATGGATACTCTTCAGAGTATATTAAATATTTACGTTAACGGAGAAAAACAGTAATACAAAAAACCAGTACGCTGTTGACTTACAGTTGAATAATTAAAAATAACATTTTGATCGAGTAATGTAACCATTACATTTTTTTAACAGACTGATATTTTTTCTCACACAATTCTCAGCATTGCACTTGCCTTAAGTCCGGGACACACATGAGCGGTGGCGATAGCGGTGGAGGTGGCGGTAAACTTAACATATGGATCGCGCTAAACGCCGCAGATCATGATAAGTGTGCAGTGGTGTATTTAATTTCACGTGTCAAATCTGAACGCCACCGCTACCGCTCATGTGTGTGTCCAGGACTTCACGTGTCAATGCCGCCAATTAATTACAATAATATAATTAATATGTAATAAACAAATATCATGAATTTTTGAGTGTGTATTTAATCAGTTGAAACATACAACCAGTATTTATACAACATTAATAGTATGGAGGACAACACAATTACAAATAAATATCACCATACTAGTTACCGTTAGCGTAGGTACTGATTATCTACAAATAATTGATAATTGCAAATACATTGTTGCTTTGAAACACAAAGCACAACGATTATCACATTATATAATATGTATGTAAACCCTATCAAAAATTATATAATTCCGTGTAAAATTTTGATCTAT
The DNA here is from genome assembly GCA_963680705.1 of Rhagium mordax. Classification (NCBI taxonomy): domain Eukaryota; kingdom Metazoa; phylum Arthropoda; class Insecta; order Coleoptera; family Cerambycidae; genus Rhagium; species Rhagium mordax. The sequence goes on along the minus strand of OY796656.1, from coordinate 78,752,601 downwards.
TCATTCCTGTAGAGTGTAGGTGCTAAATAAATTCATTATACGAATAAATATAAAATTTTCTGATTTCAGAGCTGGGCAGTAATTAACTACAAAATAGTTAAACTCCTAACTTAACTATTTTCCTTAATAAGTATAAGTAGTTGTATTAAAACTACTTTCTTTAAAAAGTATTAGTAAATTAAGTGTTCAGGTAATCATAGTTACCTTTGTTTCTGTTATTACGCATTTAATTCTAATGTCAATAGTGACAAATGACAAATGTTATTAATTTAGAGCATAATGCAGCACATAATATCATGGCAAATTCAACAAATAAAACTTCTTCAGGAGTTAATTTGACAAATTTCACAAATTGTATAGTTAATATTTATAATTAAAAAATAATTCCTATAAACTTGTATTATGTTTTGAATATACGTTGTTTCTATTTCTTTTTGAGAGTTCTTTATTTTTCTTAACTGGTGATGTAACGAACTTTACCTCACCAGTTAGAAAAAGTTTAACTTTTCCTAACTGGTGACGAAAATCCGTTATGGCGGCCATAAGAAAAAAAAAAGTTGACTATCGTTACTCAAAATCTAGAAAGCTTAGAAAATTTCTAACAACGCCATTCAATTGGTAGTGGTCAAAAATATAACCTTGCCAAATTTCATTAAATTCGCATGAATGGTATAGAAGATATTATTTTTTCTTTGAAATCACGATTTTCAATTTTTTCAGGATAAACCGCGAACGAATCAAGATATCCAACATTTCTTGGCAGGAAATTGTAGAGTATAAAACTTTTGTCTAATTTAACCGAGCCTCTATATCTTATAGTTTCCGAGATACCAATGGTGGGCATCGAAAAATTCACCACCGTGTATAGTGGTAATCTACTGACTATTTGCAAAAACTAATTGGTCACTTTTTCAAATATTTAAAAAAATACGGCGATTTTTTTGAAAAAATAACATTTTTTTCATTACTGATCTGTAACTTTCCACTCATGTGTTTAATGGATTATTTTTATTCGTTACGCATAGGTAATGTTAACTATAGCCATATGTCAATATTCATGTAATCTGACAGGGCGTTTAAAAAATATTAAAATTATGGAATATTCAGATTTCCGATTTTTAACATTGGAAATGTTTTTGTTTTCGTATAGGGGGTTGAAAATCAGTTTCATGTTGCATTTTATGAAGCATGACTTATAGAAACAGTGGCGACAACAGAGTGACCAATTTTTGATTGGTTGTCTAAATCACGTAGTACCGGCAGTTATGTTATTATTTTTTTATCGGCGTCTTCTTGTCCAGAAAATCCCAACGGCTATATCTCGTTGCGATTCCTTGAATATTTAAAAAGTTATTAGCGCTTCAATATTCCATGTCGAAGAGTTTTGTAAACTTTGCGAAATTAAAAAGGCCGAATGCGCGCGCAGAACCCTCCAAATTTCATGAGCGTGCAGGTCTTGCCAAAACTTAAAAATTTTTCGTTAACGTCACAAATGTCACTTTTTAGTTAGGATCTGCTGACCTCAAAATCGCAGCTGGACCGCACAATTCACGATGTACTTTCAAGTTGGACTTTCGAGCTTGAATTTATTGCCAGAACGGCGGCCCGGCGGCCTGTTTTCGTTTGGAAATAAGGTTTAAAATTTTCGTGTTTTCGCAAAATTCGCCAAAAAATCCATAGTGCGTCCGATAGATTTACACCTTATAGTCGATCCAGCGAAATTTAATGATTTCTTAATATCGGTCCTAGGACGGAACCGAGTACAGTTTCGGACTCGGGACGACTTCAGGACCCCGAAACAATTTTCTGTTTCTCGATAGTGCCTTTCCTTTGACATTTAATTGTATCGAGTATTGTATCCAAGTAAGAAACTGCATGTTTCAAGAGCAGGATTAAACAAATGTTTTTAGTTCCCTAGTAGGGGGTCGAAAATCAGTTTCATGGCAGAATGACGTAACGCGTGAGATTTCAGTGGTTTCAGAACGATAGACGTCAAAATTACACTTCTTCTTTCACTCCTATTGAGCCTAAAATCAGAGCGTGACCGTGCAATTCACAATGTAGTTCTAAGTTCGACAGTCTCTCGGAAATTCGTTTGGAAATAGTATTTGAAGTTTTCGTGTTTTTGCAATTTTTTCAAATTTGTCAATAACTTGCAATTTGACAAATCATAGGGGTGGATTATGATCGGGGTGGATTATGATTAGGGTTGCTTTGGCAGGTTGCCGATACCTGATTTGTAAGTATTACGGAGTGTTAGAAGTTTGAGTGCCATTACTTTAACATGAGGTAGATTATGCAAAAGTAAACAAAAAATTATTACATGGGAATTTATCGCAGAGTTAGAAAAGTCACGCCCAACAATCTCCAAGGCAACTTAACATCGAGAAGCACGTCGAACAGCTTATTTCCTTTTGTCTCGTCGAAATATGTATAGCCGAAAACCATATTATGTAACTTAAAATTTTGTCGTTTTTCGCAATTTACAAAGATAGCGGTGATTTGAAGGAAAATAAAATATATGTTCAACTTCTCTCTCTATCTTGGATTTCTTACCAAAACAGTCTCTCGGAAATTCGTTTGGAAATAGTATTTGAAGTTTTCGTGTTTTTGCAATTTTTTCAATTTTGTCAATGACTTGCAATTTGACAAATCATAGGGGTGGATTTAGGATCGGGGTTGCTCTGGCAGGTTGCCGATACCTGATTTGTACGTATTACGGAGTGTTAGAGGTTTGAGTGCCAATACTTTAACATGAGGTAGATTAAGCAAAAGTAAACAAAAAATTATTACATGGGAATTTATCGCTGAGTTAGAAGTCACGCCCAACAATCTCTAAGACAACTTAACATCGAGAAGCACGTCGAGCAGCTTATTTCCTTTTGTCTCGTCGAAATATGTATAGCCGAAAACCATATGTAACTTAAAATTTTGTCGTTTTTCGCAATTTGCAAAAATAGCGGTGATTTGAAGGAAAATAAAATATATATAATGTTCAACTCCTCTCTCAATGCCTGATCCAATGATATGTTACACGGTTCAAGTACAGGCAAAATGTACCGAAATTAATCATATAAGCAAGGAAATTGCGAAATCTTTGTAACTCTATACTTATTATTTATGTAATTTTAAGGTGGATTTTTATTGCATCCACATTTGTACGACGTATGTTAACTATGTGAAAACCAAATTTAGGCAAAATTCAGTAATCGTAGCCCTCCCTCAAGAAAAGTTTTTGTCAAATGATATAAACGAAATCCGATTAATTTCAATGTTGCCAAAATTCTTTAAAACAAAGGATTGTTTGTAAAACAAGCTGTAGATGATGTGGATTCATCTATTGTTAAAATAGCAATTAAAATTTGTACTTAGTTGATGAGGACGTTGATCTCCTTGTTCTATTAATCGCTTTAACTCAAGAAGAAAAAGATATACTTTTCATAAGGCCAGGAACAGGAAAAATTATATGGAAAATTCGGAAATGACAAGAACGTATAAAAATAGTTATTTACATTACTAGATGCGAAAGGTTACTTTAAGGTGTGAGGTGATTTTTGAATGGTCGAGGCGAAGCCGAGACTTTTCAAAAAACACCGAATACTTACAAGGGTTTTCGCATCGTGAAATGTATTATATTTTTTCTACTATACCGAAAAAATTATTGGATTTACTAATTTAAAACTAATTATTTCATGAAATTAATTGACGTTTTTAATAAATTTTATAGTTTAGGAGGCTGCCTGTGAAAATTGTTTCCATGGCAACGAAATGTTACACATTTTAATTTCTGGTGGTTTCTAACTAAAATAAACAAATACATATGTTTTGTGGCGATATACATGGGAATATTGCTTGTGCATTGTTTTACCCCAAGAAATCCAAAGCAAGGTATATGCAAACTTATGAAGCGTTTCTAAAATGGAGTAGTGCCGACAAAAATGTTGGCGTACTTCCTAGAAAGAACTTTCTTTATTAATACAAAATTGTTTAGTTGTATTAATTTGTTCAAATAGAACGAATTAATTTCGTTTATTATTAATATTATTTATTAACATTTGTTTTTCTACTTTTCTGTCCTGGCCGCATAAGTTTTACTTTCGTAGATAGCAACGCGTTAGCAACCAGGTAACTCGAATGTTTACTTTCGTTATCGCGCGTGTTGCTAGGGTTACAAAGTTCATTTATATAGACGGTGGTAAAAACTACAATTTTACTGACTCATGCCTTCAGTGGTTATGATACCACGTCTACAATATTTCAGAAACAAAAATTAAAAGTCATCAAACTTCTTCAGAAAGAAATGCAGTTGGTTAATGTAGTAAGAACTTTCAATGGCAAGAATTTAACCCCCTCACAAGTAAAACAGGCTGGTGAAACTATTTTCCTACTTGTATACGGTGATTTAATCAATTCAAAAAATCGCTGCACAAACAAAAATCAAAGTTGGAATTATTACCACCAACTTCAGATTTGGACAATTTTCCTGTACTATTAGCTGCGTTTAATAGTTTGCGATTAATCGAAATTATATTAAATTATTTCAGTTTTAACATTAAAAATGTTTGTTAGTGAAATTATCTAATATATTTATTGATGTTCCATTTCTGAACATGCAAATATAAATCATGTTGAATCCAAAAAAAATTGAAAACAGTTTAGAACGTTGTTATTGTCGAATAATGCAAAAACAAAATACTCTGAAGAATTATTGTTATTATTGGGCCAATATAAGGCTTGAATAAGGTTGTTTATAGACAACAAGTCTTGAATAAAGATAGGTAGAGTATTTTATAAGAAAACATGAAAATGTAGGCGGTAATAATTATAGAAATTTGTTTTTTATGGTTACATGACAGTTTATTAATTATAAAATGTAAGTTCAAGTAAATCACTTTATTTTGCGAGATTAATCGTCCACCTGAAGAGCTTGTAAGAGCGAAAGAATATGTACATCTTCTTGTGGACTTCGTTTTTTAATTGGTGACCATAATGAAAAAAAAATTTTTTTTAATAATTTGTTTTTAGACATTTTGAATTTTATGATGTTTAATCCAGTATTCATCATGTATTCAAGAAAGTCCAATGAATTTAATAAGAGCATGTTTAGAGATGAAACATCAATATAAGTATATCAATTTGGATATGTTTGTTGTTATTATGCTTGTATAAATCCTAAACAAAGTCATGTATAAACAATGCATATCAAGCAAAGAAAGATAATTGTAAAATAATAAAATTACTGATAATAAGATTTTACTTTTTTAAATGTTTTGTGTTAATGAAATAACTATTTACTACTTTGCAACAAATTTTCATTTTTATCACATCCGAAATATCACAAGATTTGCGTTCTACTTCGTCATTTCCAATGTCTCCTCCGGTTGCATCTTTGCAAAGGACTGTGAATTTTTTTAAATCCAAATATGCAGTTCAATTGTCCAGTAGTTTAGTATATGTACCTACTAAATACTAAGAGAATCATCGATTTCGAAACACACTGATATGTTTGGAATATACGTGAGAAATTAAGCTGTGAAGAAAGACGTCTTGGAGTAAGACACAGTACTATTTTTAATTTCTTTAGATTTTAATTAGGCGATAGCATAAATCGATAAAAGAAATTAGAAGAATATGCCATGTGGCCATTTTATATAAAAAATTACTGGTATTGCTTATCAAAAATATTGATGAATCACAACTTTCTCGTAAGTGCCTGACCATTGTTAAACTGCTCATATTACACAAATAATGCGGTCTCATCCGAATTATTTTATCAACTATCTTCTCTTTTCTGATCGTTCTATTTATATAGACCGAATGAGAAAGAGAATGACAGATAGAGAATGATAGATAAAGAGAGATATTTAATAGATTATCCTGTCATGATAATGATGATAGGATGATAGTACAAACTGTATCGATTAGAAACAATTATTTTAGACCATATAGGGTAAGTCCGGGATAGATGGCCACGAAGAAACATTTTTGACGGTAGTTCGGGTTTAAATATCATAACGAGAAATATGTTGAGGTACATTTTTTACATATCTTGCCTACAAAATAAACGAAATATAATTAGTGTACAAGTAAAAGCGTTACGAAAATTTTGCAAAATTTAAAATTATAACAATTGGCCATCACTCCCACATACGGTGGGGGAGATGGCCACATCACTATGGTAAAAAGTGTGTTTTTTGTTTAAAGAAACAACAAATAAATAAAATGATCCTTTGAAAATAGTGGTAGCTAACATTTTTATTAAGTACAGAATTATAAAAATATTTTTTTATTTGCAAAAATTATCTCACGTGTGTTAAGATCTTCTTTCTTTAACAGCTTCGACAGCACGGAGAAAAATTTCTTGGGTCCTTAAACCTTGAGATACTCCAGGTTTTCTAATGTACCTACTTGTTTGGCATATGAAAATAGAATATAGTTTACTGTGGCTGTCTCACCCGATTTGCCAGGGAGAGATGGCCATCCCACCTATTCATAGAAAGACGTATGTGAACGAGACTATTTTGAGGTTAGGAATAACTTCAAAGTGTGTTTTACTTGTATATTTAATTTCAGCTAAACAGCTGATGCGAAAAACCAAAATATAAATTGATCATGTAATATCTCAAAACTACTTCACTTACCTTGATTTCGTTTTTGCGCGGTATTACAGTTAAAAACAATCCCACTCAATGCATGTTTTATTGCACAAGTGTGGACGTATAAACTGACTATATTATGGTACAAGCGCTGCTATTTATCGTCAGATGTATGAAATACTAAGCATGGCCATCTATCCAGGACTTACCCTACAGTTTGCAATTTTAATAGGAATATTTTGTTCAACTTTTAAACTATTTAGTTTGGATTATCAATACTACTGAAATAGTAATTTTTGTTACAAGTCTGGTAGGTGACTTGTTACAGTCGAGTAGATACTATGGACGAGGCGACGAAGGAGCCGAGACTGGAACAACACCTAACGGACGTGTATCGAATAATATTCTGTTTCATTCCGTCATTAATTGTCTATTTGTATAATTTGAAACTTATTTATTTTCTTAGATCATTTGACATTTGACAGTTTTGATACTATTTTTTAATTTAAGGTTAATTTTTAGGACGTGACTCCGCTACCGGTGCCGGTTCCCAAGTTATTACGTTACGGGAACCGGCGCCGGCATCCGATGCAAAGTACGCATCGGGGTGACTCGGCTACCGGCATTTCTAACCTAAAAAATATTCTGCACTGGCTTGTCTTGTCTTAGTTTTAAGTTGTGGCTTTAAGTTTTCGGTGGCTATCAGGCTGTTTCGTTTTTAAATTATGTAAAGAATCTAAAAAATGAAAATGGGAGACAAATTCGTCTTTTTCTTTAGTTTCAAGCTATACGTGAATTTTTAGAAAAGTATTAGAATTAGCTTATTTTATTACTTTTATCGCATTTTGTTTCTCGAAAACTACTAACTACAATCAGGAGATTGACTACTTTTCAATTATTTCATAATATACAGGTTGTCCTCAAAACTTTGTCGGATGTTAGCTATTTCCGGCTAAACCGGTGAAAAAAATTTGGAAAATTGTATTTTTTTGACAATACCTCGTATATTAGAGGTTTTATCGCTTATTTGACCTCATAATTGGATTCCTCATAAAAAAATACATGAGAATAGATTTTGGTTTTTTATATTAGCCCAAAAATAAAGCCAGGAAAACGAGTGAGCCTCTTACGGCTCTTACACCCTGTACTTGCAAATCGAACGATGAATCGTTGCGTATGGTCGGTGCTTTGATACATGATTTTATAGTTATGAAAATAACATACAATAAATATGAACATATAATAAAATAAAGGGTTAATTAAATAATTATAATTAAATGCCGTTATATCACATTACAAGTTAAAAAGCTTAATTTACATAATTATAGAACAGTACATATACTATACAGTGTGTCCACTGATGGGGTTGACAAGAGGGCAAAATGAAAATGAATTAAATTTTGATAAAAATGTTTGCTTGCCAATAAAATACGATTTTTTTATACAGGGTGCTCAAAATACAAGAATAAGACTTCGCAAAATGAAAAATATTTGAAATGAAAGAAAATCAAATATCAAAACTAAAGAGTACCAAATTACAAGCAAAAACGCTTAATAGATTTTTCCTATAGGTTATAATAATTGCTAAGAAAATTAAGCATTAAAATGCAGAACTTTAATTTGTTGGATTTTCCTTCCAGTTTCATGTTTAATTTCCTTAGTAGCTATAACTATATTTTTACAGTTGAAGTACTAAAGAAGAAAAATGTGCAGTTACAAGACATAAAAATGCCGGCAAAAATAATTAAACGTAGGCGTCCAAAGGGGTACGGGAATACAGTGACTGAACTTAAACGTGAAAAAGAAACCTGATATGTAGGTACTTTTCATAGATATGCAAATATATTGTTCTTTAGTTTAGTTGAGAATAACCCGCTATTTTAACATTATTATATATATTAACTCTATGACGTAGGTAGGGATATAACAATTTAAATTATTTTAATTTGTTACTTATCTTATAAAAAGGAAAAATCCATTAAATTGCATTAAAAACAATTTTTGAGTTTGATTTTATATTTTGTAGGTACTTACCTATTTTAGATTTTGTATGCTGGCAGCGATAGTGGTTACCAGCGCGCCGGCAGCCATGTCACTTTCAAAAAGGACACCGGTGCCGGTATCCATTATGGGAACCGGCGCCGGAGTCACACCCTAATTTTTATATGTCAAATAACTGTCAAAAGGTATAATAACAGTCTGTGATTGGTTATTAATAAATTTCCGGCGGCTTCCGGTACATTACAGTCTCTAGTACCGTAATACCTCACTTACCGGCTGCGTATGAGTACTGTAATGTTGTACTTTCCGAACGGGATGAAATAAACGATAATTAAAGGTCAATGAAAAACAAAATTTGATCTCATGTATTATGATATTTATAAAATCATTGTAATGGTGGAATGGAAAACATGATCAGCATATCGAAATCATTTTAAGACGTAGGGTTTTCGCTGATGAAACAGTACAATGGTAGACTGATGTCAATAATAATAATTAAATTGCGAATGGAATCCATATGAGAGTAATATATGTAAAGGAAAGGTTAAAAATGAAAGTCTTGAATCTCACAACTACTTTTTTAACAAGGCCTTTCGTTTAAATAATAATTATTATATTACATATAGCACAACCCTCTATATTCCTAAAATAACATTGTGTGCGGGAGGAAATAATACATATTTAGAGATATAACGAACATACTCAATATCCGTGTATAGTGGAATTAATAGGTATCTCACAGTTACTTCCACTACCACGATCATGAATTGAACCCGGAAAGTTTTTTGTTAAAGGCCAAATTGTTCGCTCCGTGACCATAAGTTATAATATCTTGGTTTACGTATATCTGTATATCAATCTAAGTATTACGTTTGATATTTGTATTTTGCAACTTATTTCCTAAATTCGGAGTAGTAAATTTGTTGTGCATTTTAAGTATGTGCACATCTTACTGTAAATGTGATTTTGAGCAAAGGACTGCTATAAATTTATTATTGAATTTTTCCATTTGTTAAGCCCTTTTTTTAATTAATCTCTTGTTACTCACTATAACAAATTTAATATTATTCCACATTAATGGGAAATATATGTGATCAAGTTTTCATATTAATAAAGTCACAATTTATTATTTCACTTTTTTAAAGTACATATTTATCTGAAATTGCAGTAATAGTAACAATAAATAAAATTAAACGAATTTAGGTGCACTTTGTAATTACAATGACTGTTACTAATATAGAGAATAAATAAACTAGGTACAATGTTACACAATCAAGTCGTGGAAAATAATAAACAGATTTATTGAAAATTTTAAAACAATATATTCGAATATTAAAAAAATGATATATACCCTATATAATAAAGATATTTTGTACGAGTTATGGGGTAGTTCTAAATTTAGTTTATTTTCTGCATTCTGGAACCGAATATTTTATCAGAAACAAATAGCCTCGCTACACAATATGGTGCATACGTGAAATGATTATATATTGCGACTACGTTCGACTTCTGGAATAGTAATTTTTTTCTTATAAGTTTTATTGTTATAATATAGCCATGTAAATTATGTCGAAATACAATTAAATTAATTCATATTTTACTAGTTAAAGCTTTGGTTTAGCCTGAATACAATAATTATACCACGTGGTCACGAAAGTATTGCATACGGAATAAACTCGGTTATTATGAAAGCTGGACCGATAACGCAACATTTGCCAGATGAATTAGATTTTGCGAACACTCGGGCTTAATAAATCTAGAAATAACTCATATCGAATGAAACCTGAAAGTATGCTATTTTTTATGGTGTGAAAAATATGTTCCAACATTTAAAATCCGTTGAGCAAATTTAATTGTTTTCCAGGAATCTTTAAAAATGCAAAATCTGCGAAGAAAACACGCTTATTTAATTAAGAAGAAATTTATGTACAGGGTGTCAACTCTAATTTTGCCCCCCCTTCTATTTCCTTATTTGTGAAGATATTTTAAAATTTTAAAATGTAGCCTTATCAGACATTTTCCGAATTTTTTAAATATAATATTCAAAATTACCTAGCGCCAATACATACAGGGTGGTGAAAAAAAAGTTGATTTTTTTAAATGGATTACCCTGTATATTTCTCGACAGGTTTGTAGTACTCTTTGAGCTGATTTCAAAAATGTATAACTCCCTTGAGTTTAGATCAAAATCGGTCGAGATATTCAAGGATAAACATGGGAAATATTTGTTTTCACACTTTCGAGGTGGCTTGGCATTCTGACTTAATTGTTGATTTTTAGCTGTACATGGAATGACAAAAAACATGCCCATGTGTCATATCCAATGCTTACTTTCTATAAGAATCAAAAATGAAATCCTGCAGGGGCCTACTTATGTTTTTCAGTTTTTTCAGATTTTGTGCTAAATTTCAACACTTTAACTTGAACAGTTTTGGAGATATTAAATAACAACCATCTACAAGGGCCCACTTTTAGGGGTCCGCAGCACTCTTAGGAATGTAAGTTTGGCCCAATCCATTTATTTTGACGTCAGGAATATGTGGTATCTTTTTATGCAAATATTTCTGAGACACCCTGTAGAACTGTTAGCAATGGGGCATACAGGAAGAAATGTTATTTAATAAATGTTCTATTCGATTTTTTCGAAACAATAACGAAATACGCGACATAGCCCCTTTAAAGTATTGGCCGCTACTAAAGTGATTGTGTAACACTGCACCATCGTTCCATGTGGATAATTTGAAAAAATTAATTGAATCGGCAGTGAAAAGTTTGTGTTTTTACTGTTTCATTCCGTATTGTGAGTCATTTTCTGTTCTTTTCTAAAGCGTATTAATGTGTAGGTCCACAGCTTTGGCTTGTTTTACACCTTCTTGATTGCTCCATACTGATATTAATATTGTATGATATTCTGTGAGTATCATGATTATTGATAAGATTTCTTTAGTAAACACAAACCGTATCCTGTGGAAAAAAAAGTCATAAATCTTGTAAATTATCATTATATGCTTTAAGTGCGTTCATTAGAATCGAAATTTGAGGACCAAATGGTAAACATTATCACTATATGGTTGCAGTATACATCGTTATTTTGCAGTGTTACTTAGTAGATGCAACATTAAAGAAAGACACATCTATGTAGGTCCTTTCACGCCAGGATTTCCCCTTGTTTTATGTATGCGAACGTTTTGCTTCCTTCAATGTTGAATAGGGCGTAAGGGACTCGTTAATTGCCTGCATCTTTAATCATACTTTATTCCAGAGGGTTTTTATTTGTGAACAAAATTTAAAACAAAAATAACTGCTTAAGAAACTACACCGAACCTTGTCGAAATATTAGCGATGTTTTTGAAGAGTTTTTATCGCAATGAATTAAACTGAATTTATTTGCTCGTAGTTGCAGTTGGAACGTATACATGCATTACTTTGGAACACTGAAGTAAATCATACGGTGTTTTAAAAGATTCAATTTGTCTCAAATTATCCCTGCAGTACAAAGGTGATAATTATATTCAACATTCAAGTTAGATGAGGAAAACTGAATCTTTAGTAAATTACTTACCATAATATGAAAGCGATTTTTTTTTTAATTACTGCAATACTGGTACACATTTTTTTGATATACGCTTTAAAAATATATACCAGATTCGAGATAAGCCAAATTGTAAGAATAATAGATATATATAAAGATACTCACCATCTTTGGGTACCACTGTAACAGAAAAAAAGGTGATTGAATGATAGTTATTGATAGCATAATAAACTAGTTTAATTTAGATTTAAAATTAAAACACTAAACCACCTATTGATATATAAGCCTCTTTCTGACATTTTTGAGCAAGTAGATTGGATTTATTTAGGGTTTTGATCTCGCTTAGCTCGATAGCATTCAATATTTCTTCTCACTACTACGAACTACTATGCTTGCTTAAAAACTTGCGATTGTCCTTGAAGAGGAACAATAGGATGGACAATTTTCTCCACTTTTAACAAAATTATATTATATTATATTTGAGAATTTAACCGGTACGGGAGCTCCATTTACCATTTGAGTGAATATAATGGACGATAATTAAATGCGGGTCATATAATACCATCTAGGTCATTTTGCACAATAAATACAGGTGGATCGTTATAGTTGTGCATGCTCAGGGCCGTCCTAAAATGTGTAGCACTTTATTGCCACATATTTTAGGAATAAAAGGGCAGTATCTGTGTTAATAATTAATTTCAAACTTATATAATGTAGAACCTTTTTGGACACTTTAGAAAGTATTGACAGAAGAAATAGTCGAAGATTGGAACACAATTTGAAATCATAATTAATATGATATTTAATAAGTGACACTTAAGTAAACACAAACTGACAAATTATTGAAATATTTTACTTATTCATTTTAACGAATAGCCTATGTTTGTCTCAACGATGATTGATGATTTTTAAATTATTCCTTACGAAGGGGTTCAATTTAACATTATCACCGACGCATTCGCCATATTTTCGAAAATTTACACCTATGTATTCTTTAGAATTGCTACCACTGACTATTTCACTCACTTAATCTGTCCAATTACAAACCAAACACAGCTTGTATTATTAGTAGTAATACTACAAGAGTTTGAATTTTCGCGATAAGTCTGTCGATTTATTTCTAACGAAACTGAGTTGCTTGGAAACACTACGAGTCCGTAGGATGAGTGGTGTTTTCAAGCAACTCAGTTGAGTTTAAAAATAAAAGACAGATTTATAAGATAAATTCAATCACGAGTGGTATTTTATTAGACTATTTCACGAGCTTGAAGTAGCACTGAAGCGACTCATTTTGACCTCTGTCTCTATAATTAATTTTTATCAAACTGTCAAACTTTGCTTTGCCATCCGTATCCATGGATACGGATAATCGTAACCATGGATACCGATGGCAAAGCAAAGTTTAACAGTTTAATATAATAATTATTTAGTTTAAAATTGCCATATGAGGTATTTTATAGCACACGTCTGAAGTGTACAAAACGAACCGAAGGTGAGTTTTGTAAACAGACGAGTGCTATAAAATACTTAAAGATATGCTATAATATACAAAATTTTATCTACGCTCGGCTTATAAATTTTTTTATACATAAAAACTACTAATTAATTAATATTGTCAACACCACACAATATCTATCAAGTAAGTTATAACTAAGTTAATACCAATAGCTGTTTGTTGATGTCTCCTTAGCAACCAGTGGTTTGTGTGCTTATTTTCTAAAATGCGTGCGATAAACATATATAGCACTGGTGCTATAAACAACGTCATTATGACATTGAAATGAGTGTCATATTACTGTCATTATATAACGAGCGTAGATAAAAATTAATTATAGAGACAGACGACAAAATGAGTCGCTTCGGTGCTACTTCAAGTGAAGTATCAACCAAAATATTTGTTTGTGAAATAGTCTAATAAAATACCACTCGTGATTGAATTTATCTTATAAGTCTGTCTTTTATTTCTAAACTCAACTGAGTTGCTTGAACACACCACTCGTCCTGCGGACTCGTGGTGTTGTCAAGCAACTCAGTTTCGTTAGAAATAAATCGACAGACATCCCGAAAATTCAATCTCTTGTGGTATTACTACTGATAATGCGTCGTATGTTAATTAAAACTAGGAAACGTTGCAGGATTATCAGTTAGACTTTACTGTTGATACATCCAGCGTTGTAAACTTGCCGAGTGGATATTGAAGCAGAGAACAGTTGACCCCCTTTTTTCAACAAAATTATCATAACTGAAGTGACTAGACTAATTTTCACCACGACGGTTTTGTAAACAAGCGAAGCTGCCGGATTTGGGGAGCTGAAAATCCTAATATGGTTCATGAAAAACAATGCACCGGGAAAAGGATTACTGTTGCTTAGTTTTCAAAATGTCGTTAAAAATTTCCTAGGAAAACTCAATAATGGAAATGACAAGATTCAAGATGGAGCGCTATTGGCAGCAGGGGTGGGATGAAAATGTGATGGTTGGATGCTGAAAAGAGAAAGACCAGAAAAAGAAAAAGAACACGAAAGAGAGAAACACCTTTCGAAAGCAAAAGATTGCATTACTATAAGCAAAATGAATTAATTATTGTATAGGTATTACAAATGTTACAAATTTATGTAACATTCGGGGTATGTAATCTCCTGTTTCTGTGTAATTTTTTGAGGCGAGGAAAAAGAACTGTGACATGATAGAGTTATTGAAACATCAGAATTGGTTTTAGTGATTTAAAATACATACGAGGATCATGGTTTCATTGATTTTTTGTTAACAGGTCAATAGGTCAAATGATATCATCACGTATAATGGAACTTTGTGGAATATGAGTATTTTTAGAAATCAAATTTAATATTAAAATATAAATAAATAAATACACCACATGTAATTACGACCCCCTTTATCCCAGAAGTCTCTAGAAGAGCCTTGTGCGGGAGGGGCTACACATTTAAAGACAAGGGACACACATCCAATATCCGTGTATAATGGAAAAATCCCTCTCACAGTATTTTCCATTGCCACGACCGGGAATCGAACCCCGGACTTTTAGGTGAAAGGCAGGTACGCTACCATCTCGACCATCAGTCATACATATGGATTCATACAATGTTCTTGCGGTCAGATAGTCATGCAATTTTAGCGTTGGACATGATTTTTTGTGTGTGCCTGCATAATTTTAAATTGTTATTATTATTTATGCAGTGTATAGTCGGATTGAATAAAAATTGGAAAAAAACCTCAAATTCTTATTTAGTCGACGTTTCGACAATATCTATTGTCTTCCTCAGGACCAATGAGGTATTTGGTTTACAGTCAGCAAAATCATAATCGTCAATTAAAAATAAAAATAACGTAACTTATAATAATGGGATTCTTAAGTCCAATAATGATTATTGGGTAATCTATGGTTAGAAACTAGTTATTAGTAGTTATACTGCAGAACGATGTGATATGTGTAAAGGTAATAACAGAATAACTAGTTTCTAACCATAGATTACCCAATAATCATTATTCGACTTAAGAATGCCATTATTATAAGTTACGTTATTTTTATTTTTAATTGACGATTATAATTTTGCTGACTGTAAACCAAATACCTCATTGGTCCTGAGGAAGACAATAAATATTGTCGAAACGTCGACTAAATGAGAATTTGAGGTTTTTTCCAATTTTTATCCAACCCGACTATACACTGCATTAATATATTTGTGGATACGAAACTCCTTTGCTAAAAGTTATTATTATTGTTAATTAATGCACTCGTTAAATATCATTTAATTTAGTTTCAGAGTTATGTCACTTGCTTAAGACCTACTCAAAATATGATATCTTAATCTTTTTCGCTCAATACCATGAAAATTAAAAGCCACAGTCCTATAAAACTACACATCTTTAAAACAAAAAACTTAGCAGAAATTGAATAGTGTATTATAATAATATATAAAACGTTATTTAAAAAAATCAGTTGTCTTCTTTTTATCGAATATCAAAATAATATCTTCATTTTGCTTTATAAAATTTCAAGTCTCGCAATAACTAACCGAGTTATGATAGGGTAAGACTCGTTTATACACCCTGTAGTAGTTTTGTCTATAACATTTATTGTAGGTTATATTATTTAATATTTTTTATTACATTTTAGGCACATTCTTAGTGAACTAATTAAACATAATTGTTAAAACTTCAAAAGGCATTGAATTTGTAAAGGAGTTATTGATATCCAAATTATTATCATAAATATGATATAATAATAAATAATCATAAATACGCCACATGTAATTACGACCCCCTTTATCCCAGAAGGCTCTAAAGAGCCTTGTGCGGGAGGGGGCTACACATTTAAAGACAAGGGACACACATCCAATATCCCTGTATAATGGAAAAATCACTTTCACAGTATTTTCCATTGCCACGATCGGGAATCGAACCCGGGACTTTTGGGCGAGAGGCAGGTACGCTACCATCTCGACCATCAGTCATATAAAAATATTAATACACTGAAGAAGCCTGGGTAGTTCCATCACAATGTTGTTGAGGCTACTACTAAACGCCACACAGAAATAACTATATTTAATGTATCATCTGTCAGAACAAGATGTAGAATTCATATTTTTTTCCTCTAAAAAATAGTGTGAGTACGTACACCCAGTATGTAGGGCTAAAAAGGATCTGTTTAAATCCTGAGACGATTTTCCTTTTTTGCAGCATTACGGTAAAATGTCCCAAGAGTTAGTTTTTCTCTTCTACAATTACAACACAGAACTGAAAAAGGTAAAAAATATATCGATTTGAAACAGTAATAGCATAAATACTTTATTAGTTATGTGCAAAAACTTGAGTAACAGCACAAAAAAAGCACACGTGTAAAGTTAGTCGTTTTGGGAAGCTTATCAGAGAAATGACGCTCTGGGGAAAAGGACACATCGGATAGATAATAAATTTTTATACGAATTTAGAGTTGGTAGTTTTAGTATAATAAAATGTCATCTTTGGCATGTAAATAGATTCTGCTGATACAGAACAGATTTCAAATATATATTTTCCGCCAAAAAATAAAAGGAAAATGCTCAATAGACATAAAAATAAAAATAAACCAACTGAATGGTACAGAGTGTATAAATCCGTTTTATTACATGGGGAGCAGTAAAATGTTGATTAAAATATGTAAGAATAAATTTTCAGTTTGATTTCTAAACCAAACAAATTTCTTATCGCGAATATCAAACGAATATTAGGAAATACGAAATGTTAAACTATATAATATATTAAATTTCAAACCAAGTCCTGTTTTAGTTGTGGATATTTCTGATTCAACTTTTATCCTTCATTCCCCAATATCAGAAATCATTAGAAAATATCGACAAAGAAAAAGACAAACTACATTTTTTGTGGCTTCGCACATAACCCCTTATTAAATGTATCCCCAAATTTTTTACGGTCCAGATACCTAGATCCGACAAATACAATGCCAGACAAAGATCTTGTTTATACAGAGAAGAAAGAAGTTATCATGAATTATTTAAGACTAAGATTACTCTTTGGAAACGTTATAGAGGTACATAATCACACGAGTTCTTGCAGTTGCCAATATTAAAGAAAATAAGTTTACCATTTTGATACGATTAGATTGTACATTATTTGATAGTTTTTTATCAATCAGTCACCATTTTAAGAAGCGAGAAAATAACAGTTTGCAAATTGTTAAAATATATTAACGCAAGATACCTCAACGTTTACAAAATTTATACAGATGTACTCTATGACGCAAGCAGTGGCGTATCCAGAGCTTTGCTATGGATGGGGTAATAACTAATTTTGCTCATTTTAATGTGTAAATAATTAGCATACACTGAAGGTATTTCAAGAATATTACTGTTGCCAGTTAATTAGTGTATCTTGAATATCAAATTAATAGAAATAAGTTTTTTTTCCGTATAAAATATAAAGTTTATATTTGTTACAAAAATATTTATTGTCAAAAAACACAGGAGAAAGCAGATAACATATATCTGATCAACAATTAAATACATTAACACAAAGTAATAATTAGGTAAATAAAACATAAATTAAAAAAAAAACATAACAAAATAGGTACCCAAAAGAAAAAAAATATGCAAATATCGACTTATAACTAAGAAAAAATAACATATTTAAATGTATAAAAACAAAAAACAACTAACAGGAACTCGAACCATTATAGGAACAATATTTTTATAAACGTAACGAAAGCCTTAAATAAGTTACAGTCTCAAATCAAGTCTTCCTAGTTTTCTTAGATGCAAACCTATTAATAATTGCATCTATATCAATAGATACCGATCTGTGCACATATAAAAGTGTGTATAAAAGTAATATTATAGTAACAGTGGCCGGAGGCCGGCCAGAGAAACGTGATTGAGAGGCACACGCGACATGCGCTGTAAGTTATAATATTGTGACATTGTCGGATCGCTGTTGTCTGTTGCATCGCACTCCACGTAGACACAAATTAATACTATCACTATCACGGTAAATTAATTAAATTGTAAATTTCGAAGAGATTTATGTTTTACAGGAGGAATTTTGATTTTTGTTAATTGTTACAATTGTTATTCTAAGCCCTGGAAATACGCCACTGGACCCAAGTAACTATTTATCAATATTCGTTACATTCAATTTGCAGAATTAATATTTGGCTTCAGTTGTTTTAAAATATTCAGGAGAACCGAAATATACTGAGTGTCCGATTTTCGTTGCACAAAGTGGCTTAAATGGGAGCAAAATAGCGGAATCTGGAATCTTGTTGTTTTGTGGATATTTAAAAAAAAATTTTTCATAACATCGTTATTTATAATTATTTATCCTTTCTGGAACAACGTCCTTAAGACAACTTTTTATCATTCATTGATGTTAATAAATACTTAAAAACAGTTTTAATTTTCTTAGAGCATCATCAGGTTTGTTTTTGCCATATCGAATTTTTAAGTTATTTGATTAAGTTTTTACTTCTGAATGGAAGGATGTAAAAAACTGAGTTTTATCTCGATTTCGAGCGAATTTGATTTAAAATGATTCTAATTTGCCAAACTTTGTAGAATTCATAAGAAATTGAAACGGTTCCCTAAAAATTGGACATTGGTTGACAGCAGAGGATAAAACTTAAAAAGCGTTTCTACAGAAATGAAAAATATTTATAGATAAGGAAGTTACGAGAATTTTCTTTTTTAAATATCCACGATCCAGATAACGCAATTTTTCTCCCATTTAAGCTACTCTGTATCTGTGAAAATAAGCGAGATAAGCAAAGAAAATTAGGCAGTCGCAGTATATTATTGTTATTATACTGAGATAGTTCGTGTCAGTTGTGCGTTGAAAAGATGAAGAGGCAACCATGATTAGTTTTAACATTAAGAAGTTAATCATTAAAGTTATTTCAAACGATTTAATTCGTACCTACAGCTTTAGGATATTGGAAGCTGCATTAAAGTTGAGTATAAGAGTCACCGAATCTCTAAGACAAATGACTGAAGGTCAGGAAATTGAGGAGCCATGCCAGTGGAACGATATATTATTCTGATAGACTCAATAACAGTTAGCTGTTGGAGCTTTTATTGACGGAATGAAGTACAAAAAGATCTGATAATTCTTGAAGTTAAGATGTTCAGACATAAAGAAAGCACAACTTAACGAAAAGAAATCGACTTATAATGAAATGGAAAAGAAGCCCTCTAGATCTAGATGGATGAATTTGTTTTTTAAGATCATTTTAATTATTCAGGAAGGTTGCGAGAAAATTGTTTGGTTTATTTACGCAATCTACACCGATAAAATTAGTTTCGGAAGGCTCATCTGAATTAAAAAAAAAAGAGTCAGAAGTCGAAGATAAAGGTTGTGTGTCTAGAGAAACTGGGAAGATATGCCAGAAACAATGAATTACTTGACACATTCAGATTTAAGAAGATGATTTTATAAACATGACTCCACACGTAGTTTACAACTGACTGTCAGTTAGTTGCATCCGATAGATGGCGTGACTGCATAACACTGTTTGCAAGTTTCTGATTGTTTAACAGTGGCCTAGAATTACCTTAGCATGTGCCAGGTTGTTAAGCCACAAGTATATAAAACTACTTTTGTGGCGAGTAGGATGTCTTGATTTCGGCAAGAACGCACAATGGACACAAAATGTATATTTAAGAGTGAGGTTAAGAAGCATTAATTAGGTAACTGATAACTTAATTTGTTCGTAAGATAGATAGATAGAGTAGTTTGTAATGTTAACAGGTAATTTATTTTACGGATCAATGTCTCGGTCGTTTGCCTACGTACCTAACAATATTGATCATCCATATTGCGCTGATTTGTGTATTTCTAAATGTCGGCTAATAATGTGAATTTCATCACTATTATTAACATGATTGTATATAAATAATTTTGCTACATTAATTTGTTGTAAATATACTTTAATTCAGCATCAAAGCAAATAAATTAAACTATCCTTCTATTTATTTGGTTCACCAGAAAACTGTTTAAATATTAACAGGTATAATTTGTGCAGTGAATCATAAGGAAAACCGACAGATAACAGATTGCCAATAAGAAACTTTTATTGTACAGTATTGGTAACGCTGCAGATTTAGCGATATAAATTATCATTATCACACAAAACACGATTGTTTTTACATAAAACATTGATAATAATTAATAACGTTTTCGTAGTCTTAGTTTGACAACTGTTTAAAGGAATGATATTTTTCTATCAAATTTAGAAGTTGGTCTGGATTTTGCTTACTATCATCCGAATCATTACCAATTACCACCTTAAAAATAACGCCTCAGCGCTGTGGAGTGACTCCTCATCATAGGCATATGCATCCACAGTATTTTATCGCAACATCAAGTTCATTATATTTAAACGAGTTAATTATATTTAAATATGATATATACTTAGTGAGTTTATCCAGTCTTAATTTTTCCGAATACCCGTTTATGTCTGGAAACTTAAGAATGGTCAATGAAAAGTTGTTATAATATTACGTAGAAAATCAAATTTCCCGACCATAAAAAAAGTTTTGAACGTTGAAATGATTGCAACTGGGTAAGTAATTATAAACCCTGACGAATAGATTAATTTAAATAATGCTATTTCTTTATTGGCAATTTTACACAAGTGTTTGGGCAGTTGAAATAATTTCAAAATAATAAGAAATCAGAAAAAATTAGAAATCAGTAAATATATTAACCTTTGAACCTTTCTATTTCAAGTGTTCTTATTATTAATATTCCCCTGATGATGGCTGAGTAGCCAAAATTAGTTGGGTTTCTAAAATATTTTGTACATAGATAAATAGGATTATAATTGAAAAGTTTGGTTTACTTTTTATTTTTCTCTCTCCAACATATTTAATGGTAACCATTAAGGTATTTTTAATAGATAAATAGGATTATAATTGAAAAGTTTGGTTTACTTTTTATTTTTCTCTCTCCAACATATTTAATGGTAACCATTAAGGTATTTTTAATTTTAGGATTTATTGATTTTATATAATGTATTGCTGTCACTTTATTGGTGGAAATTCTAATTTAATAAGATTTATTACATGTCCCAAAATCTCAAATCTAATATTAATTTAAGCGGACGTATATATAAAGTTTCGTAGGGTGAAATTTTGTTCTTTAAATTGAATGTAATTTTCCCTAATCCTATACACATGGTGTTTGGTAAATCAATACAAATACTTTTTTTTCGCTACAGTTGAGATCAGCAAGTAAAACATTTAAAACAACAAAATGCTTTTTAATAATGATGTGATTAAATGACTTATTTCAACATCAGGACATCTTTTAAAGGTTTATTTGTCAATTTCATAAAAATACTAGATACAAACATTAAATAGATACAAATTATACACAAATTACAAATAAACAGTACTATTAAATATACCGTTACGAATAAGTTCGCGGTGATGAAACGAAATATTTAGGAATGTGAACTTTATCAAAAAATAGTTTGTTCTTTGAATTATGGGCTTTTAACCCTAAGTTTGAAAAATATATTAGTACCTACTAGGTGGGGCATTTACGTTGACAATAAAATTTTGAATAACTTGAAAATAAATCATTTTAGAGAAAAATGTTTCAGACAGAAGTTTCATCACCTCAAAAGCGGGATCAAACGGCTTTAATTTTGTTTGAATTTGGTGAAGGACTTCAAGGCCACTTGAACGTCAACTTTGTTTTTTGTTCTAATATAAATCTAAATTTTTTTACAGATTGGTAATTTTTCGCTAAAAATAAACAACTTTTGTTTCTACCATTTTGCTAGTGAACTCATTTACGTTTACGAGTAATTAAGCAAAGAAAAATAAGAGATTTATATTAAAAAATAAAGTTGACCTTCAAATGACCTTGACATCCTCCACCAAATGAAAAAAGTTATAGCCATTAGATCCCGCTTTTGAAATGATGGAACTTCTGTCTGAAACATTTTTCTCTAAAATGCTTTATTTTCAAGTTATTCGCGATTGTCAACTTAAATGCCAACCCAGTATAGAGGGTGATCTATCACAAGTGTGCCAAATTTCAGGGGCTGTTAATTTATCAAAAAATAAATGGATGTTCATTAATAAACATATGTCCTAAGACACATAACAAGTTTAATAAGAAATAAGCCATTGAAAGGGGATGATGAATATCAATCTTTTGATTATAATTCCAAGTGATTAAAAAGATGAAATTTTCATACATTGCGACCTCGATGTAGAAGCATAAAGTTACCAATTTCGTATTTAACAGCTTGCTTTATTTAAGTAATTTTGAGGAGTACTTTTTTACACCACAACCACACGGAAATAAAACAAAATATAATTCTATTTTATGAGGAATAACTCAAAAAAAATATGTTTGATATTTTAGACGTATTAAGTCAGTTGCCTGCTAAAAAATATTTTTATTTTATATAAATATAGAAAATCTTACAACACCTTTAATACACATTAGCCATATTTTCATTTAATTTTCATGTAAACTTGTACTCTTGAACATTCGTTAAAAAGTACCTACCTAACTGTTAAATAAGGCATACGGAGTATGCCAGACCATTTCAATTTGATACTTTGGTGTGATGCGCCCCAAGCCTTATTTTCCATCTCTTCGGTTATAATTACTATTCACAAAATACGAGTATAATTAATGGAATTAAATTCAGAACAAAGTAAAATCGAGAGCCCCGAACTGTGAGAAAACATGTTTAGTATGAATATACACAAAAGTCGAGAAAATTAAAAAAACATGTACAGATTAACGACAGAGGTAGGTAGGTATATGAATTTTTTTAAATTAAATGAATATAAAACAAAGAGTAAACTTGTGCTAATAATATACAAGCACATAGATTTTAATTAAGAATATTATACATGGTAATTTATTAACTAAATTATAAGCACATACAACAACGGCGGCTTTAGGTAAATAAATGAATATAAAAATGAAATGTAATTAATCTCAATTACTTAATTCTCTGAAGAATTTTTCGTGTCTATTTTTAGGAAGAACAAACATAAATTAAATGTAGGCATCATAGCAACGTATGTTAAAAAAAGTATTTTATTCTTAACAATTTATATTCTTGTATAAACTAAAATGTAATTTCTAATTAATCTCAGTCCTCATATATCTGATTAAGTAGAACTACCCCGAAATGAGAAATTGTATTTTGCAGAAATGTTCCATACAGTGTGTAACACAAGGTTTGGACTCTATTATTTTCTGAACATAATAATTGTCAATACTAAAACTAAAATGACTAGATATAATTTGAAAATAGTTTTACTGAAGTGAAATATATAGAACAATTCAGTAAATGATATTTGAAGTAAAATATCTCCTGAAAATCAAAACATCTGCATGACTTTTGTTCCCTCAGTAACTGAAGTATTAGTGTGCTCTAGTAACTGAAGTGTAGTGTGTTTAGTGTGTTTCCTTTAATTACATATTCTTACAAAATCGTCTTGTATTTTTCCTTCCATCAGTTTATTAGTTTTATTTACTAATGATAAATGGAAAATATCGTCGGAAAGATCACTTTTCTGGCTGCTTCGTTCAACATTAGTATTCAACCTTGGCTCAATTCTTTTAAGTTTTGTAGAGGTTTCAATATTTGAGGGCGACGAGATAACGACGTTCCTTAGATACGCTCTAGAATTCGTATTACATCAAGAAATTTCAATTTTATAACATTATATTTAGATTTATGTCGACGACTCATAGCAAAATGTGTAACAAACTAATTTTATAAAAAAACTTTTCGGTTTGAATTTAATATTATTTATATTTACACATTGAAACAAAGACTTGTTTATTTAAAGAATATAATTCAGTTCTCTATATAAATTTTAAAATATTAGACAGTTTTGAACCAGGTATGTAATTGTATAACCGAATATGATGTTATAGGGATTACCGAGACTTGGCTTCAGAATGATATCGGTGATCGTGAACTATTTAGTGATGAATATGAAGTGTTTAGGCAAGACAGAGATCTTTTGCGGACACGAAAATGTAGAGGCGGTGGAGTCTTACTGGCAGTTAATAAAAAACACAAGTGTGAAAAAATTGATATACCTAATGTGCATTCAAACATTGAGCTATTATGTGTTAAAATTAATTTTGTTCCTAAACCACTCTATATATTTATAGTATATTTACCACCATCCTTGAATTTTAATGTATATGATTCTTTGTTTGAGTACTTGGAAACACTAAATTGTGTAACAGATAATAAATTTCTAATATTGGGCGATTTCAATATTGCAAATAATGGTAATATTTTACATAGGGTTCTTAATTTTTGCGAATTAGTAAATTGCGAACAATATAATAACATACCAAATAATATGCACAGAAAATTAGATTACGTCTTATCAAATCAATGTTGCAATGTAGTTAAAGACAGTCCATTGGTGAATGAAGATCCCTATCACCCCAGTTTAAATGTTCAATTAGAAATAAATTACAAACTCAGTGAATGTAAAACCAATAGCAAGTATTACTTTAATTTCAAGAAAGCAGATTTTCCCAGAATGTACGAATTATTAAGCAATGCAAATTGGGGAATTCTTAATTCCTATATAGATGTGAATAATGCAGTAGATAAATTTTATGATTTAATTTATGAAATCTTTGATATTTGTGTTCCTAAAACAAGTGCAAGAAATGGCAAATATCCTCCATGGTTCACAAATGAAATTATTAGTGATATAAAATCTAAAGAGAGAAATTTGAAGCTTTTTAAGAAAACCAATTTAGACCAGTGCCTTATGGACTACACATTTTTAAGGGCCAAAATAAAGAAAGACATAAAAATAGCATATAATGATTATGTAAAGTCAGTAGAAAATAGTATTCAGCATAATGTTAATGAATTTTGGAATTTCGTACGTAGCAAAAAAAGCAGTAAAAAAAATGTTCCTTCCGAAATGGTTTTTAATGGCAATCAAATTAAAGGCGGAGTAGCTATTGCACAGGCATTTGCTGAGCATTTTGAATCCGTTTATCAAGTATCTCAAATCACTGAATTTGAAAATATAAATATAATCAATGACCTTGACATTTTAAATATCCAGAATATATCACAGGAGGCAATCATTAAAGCCATAGACAAACTCAAACCGAAAAAGTCAATGGGATCAGATAATGTGCCGAGCTATGTGATTAAAGGTTGTAAGGATATACTAGCTGAACCTTTACGAATTATTTTTAATCTCTCATTGAAAAATAAGAAGTTCCCTGATAAGTTCAAAATTGCTCGTGTCACTCCAGTTTTCAAAAACGGTAATTGTCGGGACGTTACTAATTATCGCCCCATTGCTATTATTTCCAACATATCTAAAGTATTTGAGCTTGTGTTATATGACTATATATACACTCACGTGGAGAATAAATTGTCCAATTTTCAGCACGGCTTCAGGAAAAAAAGATCATCTTGTACTAATTTAATAAGTTTTATTGACTTCACAATTGATGCCTTGGCAAATAATAATCAAGTTGACGTTATCTATACTGATTTTGCCAAGGCATTTGACAAAGTCGACCATCATGTAGTTATAAATAAGTTAAGACAATTTGCGTTTTCCTGTGACTTATTACAATTCATTTTTTCGTATTTATCTAATCGAGTGCAATTTGTTAGAATAAATAATTATGAATCAAAAAATTACTTTGCAAGCTCTGGTGTCCCTCAGGGGTCACATTTGGGACCCCTAATATTTTTATTGTTTATAAATGATATTATTAACTCAGTCGAATCGTGTAAAATTCTACTTTTTGCAGATGATATAAAAATGTATAAAACCATTCGTAATTGCAATGACTCTTTGTTAATGCATCGTGATATTAATAATATATTTAGATGGTCTGTAGATAACCGTTTACCGTTTAACATACAAAAGTGTAAAGTCATGACCTTTTCTCGTAATAAACAAACCATAGATATTTGCTATTTAATGGACAGTTTGATATTGGAAAGAGTGGAAATAAAAACTGATCTAGGTATAAAATTTGATTCAATTTTGTCATTTAATGAACATGTACTTTATATTACTAATCTGGCTTACAGAAATCTTGGCTTTGTAATTCGCAATTCCAAATCCTTTAAAAATATTAAAACCCTATCAACATTGTATCTGAGTTTTGTTCGATCTAGGCTTGAATATTGTTCTATAGTTTGGTGTCCGTTTTATATAAAGTATATACAAGCTCTAGAGAATATACAAAAGAAATTTGTGAAACATTCAACTTTCATCCTGAATGGGGTATATAGTAGTAACTCACAATATTTGAACAATATATCAAATTATAATTTAATGACACTTTACAACAGGCGGGTATATTATAGCATAGTTTATTTATATAAAGTAATAAACAATTTAACTCTAGACCCAGACACCCTAGAAAAGATTTGCATTGGAGTCCCTAATTTAAAGACAAGGTCTAATAGGACATTTCATTTACCCATATTGAGGAAGAATTATGTAATGAGATCACCTATTTTTACCATGATGATTAATTATAACAATCTTCAACAACATTGTGATATCTTTGGTGATAAGTTTCAAACGTTTGTAAAAAAATTGAAACACGCATTGCACGAAGTTTCAAACAGCATTGATATTTTTTGTTGATGTATTTATATTGTGTTAAGTAGATAGGGCGAGTTGTTTTGTTCGCCGGTTGATCCGTCGGATGTGTTTTGTCTCTATCTTAACCTCGGAGATGAACGAGATACAACATATCTGATGGATCGACCGGTGAATGAGGCAATTCGACCATAACTCTCAAGTTCTTTCTTATACTTGTGTGATGTTTAACTTGTACTTGTATTTATGATTAATTTAATTTTGTTATTTGTATGTAGGATAGTTTTAATACTGTATCTTTTATTGGTTTTTTTTCTGAATGTAATTTATACAACTGTCTGTAATTGGGATATTCATCCTGTAGACATGTTTACTAAATAAATAAAGGCATTGAATAAAGGAATCCTTTATTTATAAGTTACAAAATAATTCCCTATGGATCTTGCTGACAGCCAAAGCTGGGAATCAAATCCAAAATTATGATATCTAGTGATAAGTTATATGAAGTGCTTTTGAAATACCATAAATCTTTTAAATTCAAAAGTATTACATGATATGGAACAGGTACGTCAAAATGGTTAAACAAAATTGAACATAGATGTCTAATATTGTCTAAGTTAGCTGTTAATAATGCAACTTTGAATTGTTTGTGCAAAGGTACAGTACCAATTCAGGAACATATTCATTACATCAAAGTAAGAAAAGTCCCTATAAAGATAGATCTAACAACATTTCGTTTCCGAGATACATATTAGTAAAGGATTATTAATTCTTAACGTTAATATGGCAGCGCACAGATATGTACAACGTATTTACCATAAATATACCTAATTTTTTTTATTAGTATCACAATTTTTTGTTATTTGTGTAGTAGCAAATGTGATTACGTCTAAAGACTCACTATATAGGTATATATTCACCACCATAATTTCAAAATATTCGAATACCAGATGAGCGTAATATGAGGGTGGCTCCATGAAAAGTGGGACATACTATATACTTTATTGTCAGATATAGTTGAAACGATAAGGTGGCTCAGTCGCAACGTGTTCGACACTTAAGCGAAGGAGTTGAAACCCCGCATCCAGCATGTTTTTTATTTTTTTTTAATAATAGTTTTACAAAAAATATTGTATGATACATTTGTTAAAATGTCACTTTTAACACTTGTATCATAAATAGGTAACTATTATTTGTATAGACATCTTTAGCATAACTTTTTATGAGCATTTTTTGATAATACTATTCAATAATTTCCTTGCTACGTAATTTCTTAATATTGTTCCATATTATGTTAATGGTAAATTGAAGAAATGGACGTCAATACTTACATTAGAGACATCGGCGGGTTTGGATATGTGATTAATGAGATTACTAGCTTCTAATGGAGGGCGCAGTTGGGGACTGCTGGTAGTGGGTGGTGCTGGTGTTGTCACTGGCAATAACGATCCCAACTGAAATAAAATAATATAATATTATTATACATTTCTAGTTTACACAAAACAAATAATGTAAAGATTATTATAATATGCTTAGTTGTATGAGAGGAAATTTCACTATACAGAGTGGACCGCTTTTAGTTTCCCACCATTGGTAGCTCGTAAACCGTGGGAGATACAAAGTCAGTTAAATTACAAGAAAGTCGCATCATTTCATGTCGACAAAGAAATCATAAACAGATACAACACATCTGCCGGAAAATTATATGGAGTGATCACCAATAGCGGGATTTTTAATAGAAAAAATAAGCATTTTTACGCTATAGAAAATCTGGTGCGGATTCCGGACTAATCGTATTCTAGGACAATTTTTTATTGAAGGGAATTTAAATGTACAGCCATATTTGGATTTATTGGAAGTTCAACTAGAGGAAGCGTTAGATACCTCTTAATGTGTTTGAAGGGATTGGAACCAGACTTAGGACTTCACAATTATGTTATAGTGATCCAGTATTTAAATCTCCAATTTACAAATAGTTGGATTGGCACGCAACAACTGATATAAATCGTAGTATTATTTTTATTTAGTTTAGATTGTAAGTAAATATTTATAATCACTTCACTTCACTTGCTGTCACTACGTTCAATAATTGTTTCTGATCATATTCATCAAATTAATAGATTCTTTCTGTCAGTTTAATAGTCAAGGACTGCAATAGTATCTTGTTTCCAAGGTAACTCGATTTATTGACAACAAATTCGATTTATTTTGACCATAGCCGTTATTTTTAAAAATAAGTATTACTGTTCCATATTGCCGTAATTACAATTTTTTTTTTCAATGTCAAAATTCAATATGGCGCCCATAAGAAAAAAAGTATCATACCTCCGAAAATGGTAGGCATAGAATTTTTTCTCAGTGTATTTGAATTCCCGTATGTACTTATGTAAATGTACCGAACTGCAGCTTTTTATCTTATGTAATAAAGACATTATACCAGATATTCTAATATCGGAATTTCCAGTTTTTTTCAGAATATTTCAGGAGCTGCAGGTATCTTGGATCTGTTTATCATTTTTTCATCGACATAAAATGGTGCGACTTTTTTAATCGACTTTGTATCCCCAACGGTTTACGAGATACAGATCAATGGTGGGAAGTGAAAAGTGGACCACCCTGTATAACGCTGAATAGAGTGGAAACCCCGATCAAAGAACCTCTAGATGTACTATATTATTCAGTACATGCTTTGTTGTTTACCTCTAACATAGTCATAGATTTATCATTGGGAAAAGAACGTGTGAACGTGACTCCTCGTTGCAACAGAAGTGGCTACAAATAGTTGACAGAAGTAAATTGCATTAAAAATTGTAGTTTTCCACCTGTCAACTTGGAAGATATTTTTGCTTTAATTATTTTTTGACCGAATACTTATTATTAATGCTACAGGAATATTGTATTTATGGTAAAATACAGTGTGTCTTCAAAAATAGTTTACTCATTAAGAAAGCTAACAGAACACAAAAATATTCTCATAATATTTTTTCATTTTTACATATAAAAACAAATAAAATATTTGAAAGAATTAGAAAAATCAATTTACGTATACATACACGGTGGTGAATTTTTCGATGCCCACCATTGGTATCTCGGAAACTGTAAGATAAAGAGGATCGGTTAAATTACTTATACAAAAGTTGCGCTATTTTATACTTTACAATTTCCTGCCAAGAAATGCTGGATATCTTGATTCGTTCTCGGTTTATCCTGAAAAAATTGAAAATCGTGATTTCAAAAAAAAAAAAATATATCTTCTATAACATTCATGAGAATTTAATGAAATTTGACAAGGTTATATTTTTGACCACTATCAAATGAATGGAGTTGATAGAAATTTTCTGAGCCTTCTAGATTTTGAGCAACGATTTAACCGATCCTCTATATCTTATAGTTTCCAAGATACCAATGGTGGGCATCGAAAAATTCACCACAGTGTATATGGGTATCGTTGCGACGCTCGCTCTCCCAAAGGAATGCTAGCTAAAGTACTACCGGTTTAGTATTAAATTATCTACTTGTATTAATTTACCTTACCTCGATTAACACCTCTTTTATTACTCGTAACAAAGTTAAAGAGAAACAACAATGAAAGTCACAATATAGCCGCTCAAAATGTTTTCCGCCCACGCACACGTATGCAGGAGTCGCAAGATTTTATTAAATTCTGGTGAAAACGTTCATTTATATTGTTTCGCAAGTTGTTTCTATAGTGTTTTGTGGGCTACATACGGTAAAATACGGACAGCTCGAGATAATTGTCTGACACTTGCACTTGACATGTCGTCAATTCTATTCAGAATTTCTCTTTCCGCAGCTAAAATTTGCTGAGAGTCCTACCACTTTTTTTTATTACAACACTACCCGTGTTTAATTAACAGTCGTTGAGAAACCGAAACAAACGAATGTCAACTTGGACACCGATGAAGTGGATATCATTTCCTATATAATCGTTAATTTCGTAGTTTCTATCTCTACATAATGTTTTTTTTTCGCCTAATACCTAATAAAACATGTGTAAATTTCTCGTTTTATATAAATACATGAAAAGGTATATGAGAATACATTTGTATATCGCCGTTTATTGAAACTAACATTTTCATCTTTTTGGCGTTTGTACCTTCACTCTGTAGCACTGGTAAGTTCTAAGATGATGAACTCCCTCGGTACTGACTATTTAATAAAAAATAAAATTTTATATGGTAAAAGGAATTGTAGGCCAGGAATGACAACGACAAACATTTTGCATACAAATAAAAATTCGGTATGGACAATAATGAGGGCACAGTATTTTCCATTTTGACTATATTTATTATATGTAAATACTTCTTTTATCATGACTTATATAATTTAATTATACATCTATTATTTTATTTAATCTGCTTACTTAATTCGATACATTTAAATAATACTAATCAGTATAATAATATGTTTTCTACGCTTTCATTTAACTAACTTTACTGTTTGGTTTGGTGGATTAGATTTTGTAATTGACTTTTCACCCACTTCGCGTACACCTAGAGGCTTGAAATATAAGTTATTTCGTCATGTGCGGACAAGATTTTAATGGGAAACAGGACCGGTCTCAAAATTAAGAATATTTTCAAATGTCAATAATCTCCTTATTGTTAAACTTTCATTAGGTTAATTCTTTAGTTGAAGATGTATCATGGAAAATAGTAAACTCTGGTGATGAAACAAGAACGCACTGTCACTACCTATGCAAACGTCACTAATACTGTTATAATGCAGGAAGGTATTGACTACAGGAGGATAAAATTATAATAACAGTTCAATTCGTTTAACAAACAAAATAAATATTAATAGAAGTTGATAGGAAAGTTAACTATAAAATAACGTAATAAATGAAAAATATATCAAATTAAATCCATAAGCTATGTTCAACGTGTTCAATGACGTTTTATAATGTTCTTTGTCACGTCCTAATAGACAAAATTATGATTTGAACGTGATTATTTTCAGATATTTTGATCCCCTTTTCTGAAGGAGATAAATGATCTTGGTCAATTCAGATCTTCCACCGTAGGAAAATATTCACACGACCGATTTCTAGAACTAATATTTGTATACAGGGTGTTCTCTAGGGTAAGACTTGATTTTTACTGGGCAATTATTCAGTTTAAAATATAACAATTTAAGAGAAATACAAATTGAAAACTATAAATACATGAAAAGGCTTATTTTAAGAATATAATGATATGTGTTTATATGAATACAATTTACAATTGTCTCGTTTTCGAAATTCTTAGTGTTAAAATTTTCCAAAAAGTCTCTTTTTGTGTAAATCATAAAAGTTTTCTACTGCAAAAAAGTTAGAAGTGTGACATATTGTTTTGTGTTATTTCACTATCTGGAAGTCATAACTAAAAATTATTTTGACCAGTGATGGAGATACGGGATGTTAAAATAAAAACCTCATTGGCACTGATTATCTGAGAATTTGATGCTGGCTTAAAATTTTGTTGTTTAGCTTTATACTAAATTCTATTATACATTTTTTTAATAAAACACTGCTTTTGAGATATTTTTATTAATTAACTTGCTAAATTTCTAAAAACCTTTCTTTCCTGCCTCATAATTTTGCTAAAATATAACTGTTATAAACAATTTCGTAATTTTGTTTGTCACTATAAAAAGTAGATCAATAATAATACAAAACAAAACTTCCTACCAAATTTTTACAGTAAACGGCTTTGAAATATTGAAAAAAATAATTTTTTTTGTAAAATTCCAATGCCCTATTTCTGGAAAATAAAGTGTTTTAAGACATATATTTATAGTGTACATTTCTTCTTAAAATAAGTCAAGAAAAAATGTAAATACTTCTTTTATCATGAATCTCTCATTAGGGCGTTTTACATATTAGTATGAGAAATAATATTCATCCAGTATTAGAGAGAAAGTTCCAGTTACAAGTATACCCTGCATAATTGTTGTCATGTTAAGCTAACGTGTATAGAATGTACACAATTAGGTACTAGCGAAACGTCATGACAGTCATGAATATAGTCTTCATCAATCATTTGGAGCGAGAGGACATCACCTGAGGATGGCAAATGAGATTTTGCTGAAACGTTGTTATAATCAGGACCCCAATGCAACACGGATGAACACCCGAGAATTCCATTTTACAAATTATAGCCGCGAAAACTTTTGAACAAATATGAATAAATTAGTATACAACAAAACTTAAGTAGAAAAAATTATATACTGAAATTATACACTCAGATTACCTTTCAAATATGTATGTGGCGTAGGCTATTAATGTAATCCATTTCATGGAGTGTCATTTAATACACATTACGAGGAAATTTAACCTCAAGAATGGAGCTTTCTACTACACAATTAGATTTTCCTGAAGTGTTGAATTTCGTCGAAATCAACATTATATGGATAAAGATTTTCGTCACGATATCAGTTATACTACCACCATTCTGCGTTTAATTGTGTATAGTGAGTTCGTTATATCCGAACAGAAACTTTATTAATCAAAATGAGTTACCTGACTTTCATAATATTCTCTTTTAGACGCATAGAGTGAGTTTGCACCTTAAACTAAATTATATTTCGACCAAAATTTTTAAGACAGATCATAACGTTTGAGGTATTAAAAGAGAATAAATTGAACAGTGACGTGACGTGAATGTTAACAAATGTCACTCTAATATGGCAGATATAAGAACGTTAATTATTTCTCATAACTTTCGTATTTACTTTATTTCTCAATTTTTCTGGACACACAGTAAACAATTTAGACAAATAATTAATGGAAAAGGCAAATTATCAGAAATAAAAAATGTATCAAACATTTCCCAAGAGTAATTATTAACTCTTAGTAATTATTAGCGGCGACTTAAATTAAATGTAACAATTTTTAATTACATACTAAAATTAAAAATGTAAGTTACATAATCCTCCGCTAGCTTGTAATGATATGCAAACGTTTGATAATTTGAGTGGCAATTAGCTGGATTAACTATACAATGTAAATTCTACAATAACTTTGCTAACAATACAAGTAGTGGCGGGTTCAAACTTAGGGAAACAGTTACAAAACTTACAGCAATGTATTGCCATCCATTGTTAACCCGCACAAGGAGGGCTTCTTCTTCAATAACATAGGCCAGGGTGCCCACGGGACTTGCTGACGACATTTTAGTCATGGCATCACGATCTTGGAAAGTTACCGCTCCTGGCACAATGCGGGCTGATGGAAGTTCTTGCTCTGGAGCTGCGAATATTGGTGGACTGGCAGTTGCCCTTCCTGAAATTATATTGAGTAACTGTTATAGTGCTGGACAATACGATGTCAGCATTTAGACCTTTTTGCTAAATTTGTGGAGTACATAGTTTTTTACATTGGGTGGCTTTATGTTTGTTTCATACAGTTATTAATTAGTTATCTATTGTAGTAACTTTACCGTCACAATATGTTATTCATCAAGTAGCGTATGCTACAAAACTTTGTATGGCAAAAACGACTGTTTTTTAAAATTCTTTAAGATTTTTGACAAAATCATAAAATGACAATGAGTTTCTGGATTTATATTTTTGGTTGTATATCGTTACCGTTGTTATATTTTGTAATATGGAACAATCAACTGAATATAATTTAAAAAATATATTATATGTTACAGGGTGAGTCGGGAGGAAAGTACCAAACTCCGGGACTGTATAGTAAAAAAAAAAACAAAAAGGTGTCATCCGTTTTTTCCGTTTTCTGTTTTCGAATTAGTGTCCTAAATGTTAAATAATAAGAAATATTTTGCGAATATTTGGTATTGCTCTTTATATGTTTAATCAAGTAGGCTAGCACATTTGAAAAGTCAATCATTACTGATTTATTGTTTAGTCTTTTAAAAGTGATAAACAATGCCACCCATCTACTTGCATCGTGAATTGCAAATATGGTGTTTGTTTACGGTTTTTGTACTGAGAATGTTGTTTTGCGGTTAGAGAATATCGACAGCAATTTCCACACCATAGAGTTCCAAGTAGAAAAGTCCTTGCAACAGACCTCAACAAATTGTGTAATAGTGGTGAACTTCCCAGTACTCACATCAAATCTGAATGTGTCTCTAGATAAGAAGTAGATGAAGTTGAAAACATTCTTGATGTAGTGGAAGATAGCCGTGGCAGTAGCGCACGAAGAATTTCCACCCAACTTGAAATTCCTCAGACATGAGTGATTCGAACATTACATGAGCAGGGCTTACATGATAAATGTTTCACAAGTCAATTTGTTATACATCGTTGAATTCAGAAAGGAAATCTGCACAATCGTAAATAAACAAAAAAAAAAATTGCCATTTGAAAAAAGAATTGACTATAGTTTTTCAAAAACAAAATTAGATTATAAATAACGGATTTATGGCTTGCGGCTTTTTTTAGGAGACATCCTGTATATAGATTTATATTAATTTAACTCATACTAATTACAGACATCAAAGTTGTTAAGAATTCTTACTGTATGTATAGTTCAAATCACGAAAGAAGACCGTTACGTCATCATTATAATTCGTAAAAATCAAATCAGTACTGCGTTAGTTATCAACAACGTCAGTCGGAGATATTAACAGTCACATATAATGGACTCCCTTTCCCTGTCTCTCTCGTTTTACTATTTTGCAAACAAAGAACGCTTGAAGCGTACGTTAAAGATTAGAAATTAATTTGTGACGTAACGGTCATCTCTCGTGATTTGAAGTATATGTATGATGGATTAATACCTTCAAATCTAATCAAACAGTGGTGGGTGGTATGATTTTGATAAGCCATTAGTATTAGAGCTTAGGCCTCTAACCATACTTGTAAGACATGAATTATTTCTCTTGGAGAAAGCAAATCTTTTGCTAATTTTTTAGTTTTAAAGCTTCAAAGGTACCCTATTTATATTAAAAATATATTGCTTGGTTATGAAAAATGAGGTTATTTGAACTTTAATTTTTCAGTCTCAACAAAAAGTATGAGGAAAACACTACAACTTTTTCCAATAATTTTTTTAAATACTTTTTCTACATCGTTTTAAAATATGGACATATTAAGTAGAGCACACTGTACATGGTCACGTACGTACGGTTGATCTCAACGATTATAAATTTTAACAATTTTTAGAAAAGTGTCTACAAAATAATGTTGCAAAATAAACAATACCAATATAAAAATGTAAATAATTTTTTTTTGTGTAAAATAAAAACACGTGAGAAATTATTATTCTGCTATCCCTATCAACATTTTCAAGTGCACTGTACCAGGTGAACTCGAAAGTATTGCCTACGGAATAACTAGGTTATTATGAAAGCTAGACTTCTAAATTTCAGAACGTGAATAATAATAAAGATAATAACTGTGAGAGATAAGTACATCCCTCTGGTGGTCAGTTGCTACTACCAGTCAAGACATCGAAGATGTCTAGTGACCGATAGCGGCTTGCCAAGCAAGCACCAAGAGCGGCGACCTCTAGCCCTGATGGACTAAAACATGCTTAATAAATAGGATTATAGGAAACAACTACTGGACGGGCAAAGGCCCCGACTCCCATTGAATTATACCTATAAATCCAAAATTGGTAGCCAAATTTGTTATTTGTCTTTTCTCCACCAGACACAGACCGGTTTCGAACTCTTTATGTTCTCATCAGTGTGCCACAGGTAGCTGAAAAGACAAATAACAAAGGCAAACCAAACTGGTCTATGGCAGACCCAGCACATAGTAACTGTGAGAGATAAGTACATCCCTCTGGTGGTCAGTTGCTACTACCAGTCAAGACATCGAAGATGTCTAGTGACCGATAGCGGCTTGCCAAGCAAGCACCAAGAGCGGCGACCTCTAGCCCTGATGGACTAAAACATGCTTAATAAATAGGATTATAGGAAACAACTACTGGACGGGCAAAGGCCCCGACTCCCATTGAATTATACCTATAAATCCAAAATTGGTAGCCAAATTTGTTATTTGTCTTTTCTCCACCAGACACAGACCGGTTTCGAACTCTTTATGTTCTCATCAGTGTGCCACAGGTAGCTGAAAAGACAAATAACAAAGGCAAACCAAACTGGTCTATGGCAGACCCAGCACATAGTAACTGTGAGAGATAAGTACATCCCTCTGGTGGTCAGTTGCTACTACCAGTCAAGACATCGAAGATGTCTAGTGACCGATAGCGGCTTGCCAAGCAAGCACCAAGAGCGGCGACCTCTAGCCCTGATGGACTAAAACATGCTTAATAAATAGGATTATAGGAAACAACTACTGGACGGGCAAAGGCCCCGACTCCCATTGAATTATACCTATAAATCCAAAATTGGTAGCCAAATTTGTTATTTGTCTTTTCTCCACCAGACACAGACCGGTTTCGAACTCTTTATGTTCTCATCAGTGTGCCACAGGTAGCTGAAAAGACAAATAACAAAGGCAAACCAAACTGGTCTATGGCAGACCCAGCACATAGTAACTGTGAGAGATAAGTACATCCCTCTGGTGGTCAGTTGCTACTACCAGTCAAGACATCGAAGATGTCTAGTGACCGATAGCGGCTTGCCAAGCAAGCACCAAGAGCGGCGACCTCTAGCCCTGATGGACTAAAACATGCTTAATAAATAGGATTATAGGAAACAACTACTGGACGGGCAAAGGCCCCGACTCCCATTGAATTATACCTATAAATCCAAAATTGGTAGCCAAATTTGTTATTTGTCTTTTCTCCACCAGACACAGACCGGTTTCGAACTCTTTATGTTCTCATCAGTGTGCCACAGGTAGCTGAAAAGACAAATAACAAAGGCAAACCAAACTGGTCTATGGCAGACCCAGCACATAGTAACTGTGAGAGATAAGTACATCCCTCTGGTGGTCAGTTGCTACTACCAGTCAAGACATCGAAGATGTCTAGTGACCGATAGCGGCTTGCCAAGCAAGCACCAAGAGCGGCGACCTCTAGCCCTGATGGACTAAAACATGCTTAATAAATAGGATTATAGGAAACAACTACTGGACGGGCAAAGGCCCCGACTCCCATTGAATTATACCTATAAATCCAAAATTGGTAGCCAAATTTGTTATTTGTCTTTTCTCCACCAGACACAGACCGGTTTCGAACTCTTTATGTTCTCATCAGTGTGCCACAGGTAGCTGAAAAGACAAATAACAAAGGCAAACCAAACTGGTCTATGGCAGACCCAGCACATAGTAACTGTGAGAGATAAGTACATCCCTCTGGTGGTCAGTTGCTACTACCAGTCAAGACATCGAAGATGTCTAGTGACCGATAGCGGCTTGCCAAGCAAGCACCAAGAGCGGCGACCTCTAGCCCTGATGGACTAAAACATGCTTAATAAATAGGATTATAGGAAACAACTACTGGACGGGCAAAGGCCCCGACTCCCATTGAATTATACCTATAAATCCAAAATTGGTAGCCAAATTTGTTATTTGTCTTTTCTCCACCAGACACAGACCGGTTTCGAACTCTTTACACAGCTACCTGTGGCACACTGATGAGAACATAAAGAGTTCGAAACCGGTCTGTGTCTGGTGGAGAAAAGACAAATAACAAATTTGGCTACCAATTTTGGATTTATAGGTATAATTCAATGGGAGTCGGGGCCTTTGCCCGTCCAGTAGTTGTTTCCTATAATCCTATTTATTAAGCATGTTTTAGTCCATCAGGGCTAGAGGTCGCCGCTCTTGGTGCTTGCTTGGCAAGCCGCTATCGGTCACTAGACATCTTCGATGTCTTGACTGGTAGTAGCAACTGACCACCAGAGGGATGTACTTATCTCTCACAGTTACTATGTGCTGGGTCTGCCATAGACCAGTTTGGTTTGCCTTTGTTATTTGTCTTTTCAGCTACCTGTGGCACACTGATGAGAACATAAAGAGTTCGAAACCGGTCTGTGTCTGGTGGAGAAAAGACAAATAACAAATTTGGCTACCAATTTTGGATTTATAGGTATAATTCAATGGGAGTCGGGGCCTTTGCCCGTCCAGTAGTTGTTTCCTATAATCCTATTTATTAATAATAAAGATCATTAAAGTCAGAATCGGATAATACCTATCGTGCACAAAATACTACTTTCGGTGCAATTGGAAATAGAACACGCTGTATATTTTCTAAATCATTCACATCAAAGGAACGTATGACCTTTCTTATGGTGCCAAAAATATGCTCCCATTGAAAATTTGTTAAATAAATTTAAATGTTTTTCATTAATTTAAAAAAATGTAATATCTGTGAGAAAACAAGCTTGTTTAGTTAAGAACAACTTTGTGTACATGGAGCAAAACCGCACCTTTTATTATTAATAAATTATAAATATTAATATAAATATATTCAAAAAATCGTGTTCAAAAGTTTTCCCCGTGGATGCCCATTATTTATTTTGGGGATCGGATCATAAAACTTCATAATTTCACATTCATTTTTACATTTTATTAATGGCAATTTTATGTTTATGAAATTTATAAAATCAAAACGGAGAAGCAGTAGAATTTCAAATTGGGGCAAACTATATATTATAGGTTAGATGGAAAAATAAAAATGTTATCAGATGGTGCCTAAGAGAAAAATAAGCTAACATGTTTTGCATTCGTTATCAAATTGAGGGAGAGTGTATGCTGGAGAAAATAGTAAATGATAAATAAATTCTTGCATTTATATAAACGTTTCTAGAATAATATATGTTTATTTGATATTGATTTGAGGATAATGTACGAGAAAACAAAAACACAAAAACGTTTATATGAACCATGCACGTGGAGTAGTAGAACACATTTTTAATAAAAAATAGCTTTAATGATATAAAAACAACTAAAGGTTTAATATTATATATTTATACTATACTACCTGATTTTAAATCCTTTAACTCTCGTAAAGCTTTCAGTTCTTCCAAGCTGCTTTTCGTTCCTTTATGTAGCAGTAAAAGATAATTAAATATTTACAATCACATTTTTAATTAAATAGGATTAAGTAATGCTGTCGTCATGATACTGTGAAGTAAATAAAATAAATAAAACTCATCAAGTGGATGTTGTCTAGCAGTTGAAAATATGTTTACAATGCTTTTAAAATGTCTCTTAGAAAATTGGATCTAAGTAAAATACATTATAAGTGGAATATTCGTTAGGTCATATGCATATCTTTCTTTCTATTTATATCTATTTAAATTAAATGCATAGCTTAAATATGTGGTGGTTCAGAATTTACCGATTAAACTTCGGGAATTAATAGAGTACGTTAAAATAAATGTACTTTCTCTAATAAACTTATATCTAAAACCGCATAGTTTCTGAGATACAGGGGGTCAAAGTTTAATTAAAAAAAAATATTTTTTTAAATATGTTCTTAATTAGTTGAGGTATTTTAACGAAACTTGCTTAACAAATTAACAGTAACAAGTAACGTTTTCCGAAAAAAATTCGACTCGCTAATTTATACAGCGGCGGAGTACTATCCAATTTTTTAATTTTTACTTGTTAAAAAATAGTGATACGCCACTAGATAAATTTTAAAAAATTAACATTTTTAAAAACTACAATTATTTCTTAATAAAAAAGTATTCTTGGCATTTTTGTCATAACCCAAAGCTTCGTCCAAAAAATTGGTTCAGAAAACGTTCTGCAAAGCTATAAATTAGATTCTTAAATACTCCGCCACTGTATAAATTAGCGAGTCGAATTTTTTTCGGAAAACGTTCCTTGTTACTGTTAATTTGTCAAGCAAGTTTCGTTAAAATAGCTCCACTAATTAAAAACATTTTTAAAAAAATATTTTTTTTAAATTAAACTTTGACCCCCTGTATCTCAGAAACTATGCGGTTTTAGACATAAGTTTATTAAAGAAAGTCCATTTATTTTAACGTACTCTATTAGTTCCCGATGTTTAATCGGTAAATTCTGAACCACCCTGTATACCCTTCTGTGACATTTATACAAGGTGATTCTGAATTGAGTACCATAAATTAAACAGCGCGTAGATAATGT
Source organism: Rhagium mordax (assembly GCA_963680705.1). Taxonomy (NCBI): domain Eukaryota; kingdom Metazoa; phylum Arthropoda; class Insecta; order Coleoptera; family Cerambycidae; genus Rhagium; species Rhagium mordax. The sequence continues at coordinate 78,711,367 of OY796656.1, read as the reverse complement.
CGAAATAATATGAAAACCTAAATAATTTTTTTTCCGAAAATGCTTCCTTAACAAGATACAGGGTGTTAAATGATCGACTAGCATATCACTCTTTTACTCGTATCTTTTAGCAGAGTAAACCAACGGAATTAATTTTTTGTACACAACAATTACTTAGAAAGAGCAGTAATCAGACAAACTTTCAGTGCATTCTAACAATCCAGTGGCGTAGTAATAGCGGTCATATGGCACTTTATACTCTAGAAATAAATTGCAGTTAGGTTTTTTCTATTTTTATTTTAATTTTTAGAATTATTGACTCAAACATTACAAAAAAGGCATACTTGTTTAATTTGCACAAGGGCGTCTGTTTGCGAGATATTTTCAGTTATATGTCGCAACACCAGTCGTTATGTGAAATACTAAGTTGCAAATAAAAATGAGAATTATCAAGGAACAAGTTTTATTAACTAAAAATAAATAAATTAAAATTAAAACTAAGATAAGATAAAAATTTAAATTAAAATATTTCTAGAGTATAAAGCGTTACATGACCGCTATTACTACACGCCACTGGATTGCTAGAATGCACTGAAAGTTTGTCTGATTTCTGCTTTTTCTAAGTAATTGTTATGTATAAAAAATTAATACTGTTGGTTTATTCTGTTAAAAGATACAAGTAGAAGAGTGATTTGCTAGTCGACCATTTAACACCTTTTATCTTGTTAAGGAAGCATTTTCGGAAAAAAAATTATTTAGGTTTTCGTATTATTTCGACTTCGTCTACACGCCGTTTAATTTATGGTACTCAATTTAGAATCACCTTGTATTTTTCGTTATACCTCCCTCGTAAGTATATTCTAATTGCATTGTTTTGTCGATCTAAGTGACGCTTTATGTACCAAATACTTGTCATTGACTACGGGTCATTATTTTTCATAACGTACCTAGGGAAATAAAGTAAATTTGGGAAAATTTAACTTAACTTGGGACTTTTTTGGAAGTAAATCCAGACAAGCCTTAATATCTTCTATATCCGACATTATTTTCAAAAATGTTTAGAATTATTATTATAATAATATGAATTAATTTATCTTGACAGTAGTTGTCATTTGAATAGGAACCGTCTAAATTTATTTTATTGACGGTTGCCATGAACATTTCAAGAATCGCTTAGCAAATATGAAATCTTACAGAAACAATTAATTATAATTTTCCACTAGTTTTTCTCAAGTTTAATGGTTTAATGGTTTAATGGTTTTTTGGTTTTTTGGTTTTTTGGTTTAATGGTTTTTTGGCCTCGAATACTTGCAAACTGTACTTTCGATAAAAAAAGTGCACTTACAACTCTTAGTACATAATTACTCTTAACAAATATCATGAAGACAGCAGACATTTTTGACGATTTTATTTGTTGACAAATAAGATGAAATTATAACGAATATTCTGTACAAACTGTATGTATACAATCAATATAATAAGCGTATTATCTACATATTATTTATTATTTACTGCATCTAGTAAGTAATAATAATATACAAAACCTGTTTACTATATTGTCGAATTTTGGACTTTATTTTAATATATAAAGAACTACCTAGTAATAAAAGGAAAGAACCATTTTCGAGAACACCTGCATAATCGTAGCATATTCAGTTTGACCTGAGAAATATTGATTTCTTCTTCTTCTTTCGGTCTGCAATTCTTGATTAGCATTCATCTGCTCCCCGTCCAGTAGTTGTATCGTTTACAAATCCTTTCCAATAGGTTTTTAGATCTTCTTGAAACATTTTGGTGTTTTACTTGGCGTTTTTGTTTGTGATATCCTTTCCGATATTTTTTTTGGGTTTTTTTGTTTTATTCATTCTTGTCATATGCTGACCAATTATTGACTATTTATACGTCGTACTATGTTCGATTCATGCATATTCCCCAAGTTTCTTTTTGTATTGGTTCGAAGAGACCCACCCACACCGACGAAATTTTTTTCGACAATTTTTAATTCTAGTCCAAGTTACATTTTTATAGGACTTATTAATGTATTGAATCCACTAGTTTTATTAGTATATTGTACATTCTAAGCGTATAGTCTTATTTAAAATTAAGATTTAATTATTTATTGAGGTATAATCGCAATTAAAAATTCCAAATTCTTTATTTCATCTTTGTATTACAAAAATCAGTGATTTTTGTACATAAACTAAACCGTGAGCTTGAAGCGCCAAAAGGCTTTGCAATTTATAAGCATGAAGAAAGCTGGTCACTACAAGGTGTCGCAAATGAATGAAATTCATCGTGGAAAGATTTTTCGACAGAGGTTTACAATTTGTGTAGAAGGGAAGGTTCTGCGTAGAAAGGATGGTTCTGATATTCCTAGAAGGTCAATGAGGGCAGATGATGCATGATGCAACTTATTGTACCTGACCACTATTTTACTACATATAAGCTGTCACGGAAGATACCAATTTGCTTGCGTTAATGAGGCCGCCAAAGAGGAATTGAGACAAGGGGGTCTCTTCAATACTTCAGTAATCACAAAAATTCGAAGAAGCCTAAATACAAAGGAGAAGAAGCAGAAGATTTTCTGTTTAATATGAGGATGAAGAATACACAAGGGCCAGGGCAATACATAACATATTATTATATTACTGGGGATCAATTAACTGGGGAGCGATAAATGAAAGTACTTAATAATATTTCTGTCAGTTTCTGTTTTAATATTTTCTTCTCATCAAGGGTAATTTACCTAGTCTGAATTGTACGAACTTGAATGAAGGATAAAAACAGGATAGTAGGTCATTACTTAGCCAGCAAAAAGCCCAGATCTATACCTGATTGGAATTATTTGGGTATATATTTATGACTTAAAAATTATGACTTAAAAAACAGAGACCAACTAATTTATGCAGAGAGCAAATCGAAGACAGAATGTTCCACCAACTGACATTTACCGTTTCAATTATTGACAGCCTCGACAACGTATAGATCCAAACATTTAAGGAATTTAAAGTTTGAGGTGTTCTTCCATATGACTGCCTTAATAGTACACCATGGTTAGTAAAAAACTTTGTTTAGTCAAACACTGAAACTGTCAATAACTGAAGGATATAATAATAATAATAATAAATAACACCACAGATAATACGACCCCCTTTATCCCTGAAGACTCTGAAAGTCTTGTGCGGGAGGGGGCTACACATTTAGAGACAAGGGACACACACCCAATATCCGAGTATACTAGGATTAATTTCTTTGTCTGAAAAAATCCCAGTGCCACGGCCGGGAATCGAACCCGGGACTCCTGGCTGAGAGTCTATTATCCTAGCCTCTCAACCAACCAGCCATATTTTAATCTTAACTAATTTCCCTAATAACTGATATTGCTAAATAAGAATTCATACCCTTTATTAGCTTAACTCGACACTTGGTATAGCTACAGTTTTTTTTTTCCATAAAACATCTATTAAGAACAAATTTCTGGTGAAAATTAATAAATAATTTCGTTTCTGCTACAGTTAGATATTAAAAGACAATCGATTTATATCTTATCTATCTACCGCTGCCAATTATGGGATCAAAACCGTGTGGTGGAGTTTATAATAAAAGTAATTTTTGACGTGGTGTTGCTTAGATAGAGATAACCGCTGGTTTTAAATCGAAACTCAGGCCTTTATTGTGGCTTGACGAGTTACTTTTCGAGGAATACCATACTTTTAAAAAGTGCTGTATAATAATGACTAAATGGGCAATATTAGGTATTTATAAACATATTTTGATTCTGAGAATTTCGTGGATCTGATTATTTGTAGAAAATACTCCGGGCGATGTTCAACCATCTTATCGTGATCTTCACTTCACTTCGCTTTAGAAGAAAACCGACTAAATCACTCTTAGTAAATTAAAAATTAAATTATATACCGCTTATGTGACAACCCTCACTATCCCTGAAGCGACCTTGTGCGGAAGGGGAAGGAGACAGACGGCGGTAATTGCAGGAACCCGATCCATGACAGCGCATGCGCCAAGACGGCGCGCTGTCTGATGTGTTGCCTACTTGTCTTTGCGCCAAAGTGAACAGTAAAAAAAAATTCCTTTAATCTAATAAAAAAAATTCCTTTATCAGGGGAATAACACACATATCTAACCTGCCTCCGGCTATCGCCTCCGGCTTCTAACTCGCATACTAGACCTATTAATAAAAAAAAATTCCTTTAATCTAATAAAAAAAATTCCTTTATCAGGGGAATAACACACATATCTAACCTGCCTCCGGCTATCGCCTCCGGCTTCTAACTTGCAATAGACCTCTTCATAAAAAAAAAAAAATTCCTTTAATCTAATAAAAAAAAATTCCTTTATCATGCCTGATGCATTTAATAAAAAAAAAAAAACAAGAACGTGCCGGATTTGAACCCGGAAGCATCTGCTTGCCAAGCCGGCTCGTCTCTGCTGGGCTATCACACGACTGACAAATTGCGAGTAAATAAATAATAAGTTCAGTTATATAAGATATAGGCGATTCCTATTTTATCGTCTTTTAGCGCATCCGTAGACAATGGATCGGGTTCCTGTAATTACCGCCTGCTAAGGAGACTACACATTCAAAGATGAAAGGTAACGGAATATTTTTAAATACTGAAATTAATTTATTTTAAAAAAAGTCCCAGTGCCACAGCCAGGAATTGAACCGGAAACCTAGAAGTGGAGTGGAATGTATCTACTTGTGTCTCGACCATTGAGTATCAATGGTCTCGACCAAGCAGTCATATTTTTATTTATATATGTATTTTATAACGCATGACGTTTCTTTACCACATATTCTCTATAAGTTATATTTCAAATATGTATAACTAAACTAGTTTTAGGTTGGTCGGATAAGAGTAAATTCATTAAACTATATGTTTCATCTAAAATTATAAATTCTTTTCAATATTTTTCTTCTTCATAAGCATTTAAGCCTGGTAAAGTGATTAATAACATATTTCCGTGACTAATGTTACTTCATTAACTTTATAGCGGACCTGGGTAAAGCAGAATAGTTGCAGTTTTACGAATAAAAAGTGTTTAAATTGGTTTTTTTATTAATTAGAACCTAAGCTGCAACTAATAACGGTTTTAATTGTTTTATATGAGTTGTTTTGTTTTTTGCAGACTATAAATTTTGTGCTTTGTAGAAAACTTAATTAACTAACCATCACCCACGCTAATGAACTTATTTGCAATTAAATTTGTTAATTAGAGTTTACTAATTAATTATCCGACTTATATTTAATATTCTAATCCCGCAAAAAAGATTCGAGTACAGCGAGAACATGAAATATACATCAATTATAATATCCATTCCTCATTCGTCATGTCTAGAAATGTGACGAATGTTTCAGTAAGGGTATTAAAATTTAATTGAACTTTATTTATCCAAAATCTAAAATCAAACATCACACGTAAAACCGTACAAGGAGGATCAGTTCAAACATAGATTTCGATGAAACCTGTTCCAGTGAAAATTTTGTAACAAGCATATTTTATTTTATGTCCATACTTTATTAACATGTGACATGTATCCGTGTAGGCTATTTACTTACTTCCCTCGTTGTATAACTATAAGTGCAATTCCTTAATTGCCATTATAGGTGTTTGACAACAGAGGTAAAGTGTGTATTCGTGAAAAAATTTTTGAAAATTTGTATTGCATTTCTGGACGAATCTCGACGAATTATGGCGATACACAAAAATTCAGACGAAACAAATTTTCTCTCTGATGTATCGCGATAGCAGCTACAGTTTTTGAGATAAAGCTTTCAAATTTGGTACACGCGTTCTAGTAAGAGGCCAAGTTCGTTAATGAGTAAAATCGGTCCACTGGAACGGGGTCTACCGGGCCCCAACATTTCTATTTCTAACTTTACAAAAAATTGTATTCATGATGAAAGATTATAAATAATATCTGATATACGAACCCATTACTTATAATATTGTGTCCAAATGTTGAAATAAACGAAATACGTCAAAAATTACTTTTATTATAAACTCCACCACACGGTTTTGATCCCATAATTGGCAGCGGTTTTTTCTTTTATTATAGATAGATAAGATATAAATCGATTGTCTTTTAATATCTAACTGTAGCAGAAACGAAATTATTTATTAATTTTCACCAGAAATTTGTTCTTAATAGATGTTTTATGGAAAAAAAAAACTGTAGCTATACCAAGTGTCGAGTTAAGCTAATAAAGGGTATGAATTCTTATTTAGCAATATCAGTTATTAGGGAAATTAGTTAAGATTAAAATATGGCTGGTTGGTTGAGAGGCTAGGATAATAGACTCTCAGCCAGGAGTCCCGGGTTCGATTCCCGGCCGTGGCACTGGGATTTTTTCAGACAAAGAAATTAATCCTAGTATACTCGGATATTGGGTGTGTGTCCCTTGTCTCTAAATGTGTAGCCCCCTCCCGCACAAGACTTTCAGAGTCTTCAGGGATAAAGGGGGTCGTATTATCTGTGGTGTTATTTATTATTATTATTATTATATCCTTCAATTATTGACAGTTTCAGTGTTTGACTAAACAAAGTTTTTTACTAACCATGGTGTACTATTAAGGCAGTCATATGGAAGAACACCTCAAACTTTAAATTCCTTAAATGTTTGGATCTATACGTTGTCGAGGGTGTCAATAATTGAAACGGTAAATGTCAGTTAGTGGAACATTCTGTCTTCGATTTGCTCTCTGCATAAATTAGTTGGTCTCTGTTTTTTAAGTCATAATTTTTAAGTCATAAATATATACCCAAATAATTCCAATCAGGTATAGATCTGGGCTTTTTGCTGGCTAAGTAATGACCTACTATCCTGTTTTTATCCTTCATTCAAGTTCGTACAATTCAGACTAGGTAAATTACCCTATCTAAGCAACACCACACTCATGTGTTGTTCAATTGTTTACTCCAAAGGAGAAGTGTAGAACCGGGATCGCAAAAATTTCAGAGTCGGTATCTGTACCTGGTATCGAGAGAGACTTCTATTTGAGTCACATACTGAATGTAATGTTGTTGCACAACCCAGGTATATGGGGGTATCTTTAGCATCCAGATGTTGTAAGGAGGTTTCTGTTTGCGAGCCGCGCATCTTCAGAGAACTCTCACATAATCCTTTCTTAAGATGGCCGACACTGGTGGAGTTCAACAGATAGTAGCGGTAGCAGTTAGATGCAAAAGAGAAGAAGACTGAGAGAATCATCTTGGAAGACAGACTCTTTCCTAAATATCACCAGCTCTTTAAATCCACTCAGTACCGGATCTTACGGTCATGCCAATTTGTCCAAACTATAGACTGATTCTGCATGCATCGCATAGAATTCTGTATAATTAATTAACAGACTCTCTCTTTAATCCTATTGATCTTTCTTGGCTGATTTTGTTTGTGTATCTATCGAATCGGATAATCATCGGATCACCAGACCATAGCGTTCTAAGTAAATAACTTGTAACAGGAGTGGGGGCATGTGACTGGCCATTGGTTATTATTACTACTGCTATTATTTTTATCAAGTGTACAGAGTTTTTTAAATAACTTTGAATATTTTCGGTATTATCAGTTCTAGGGATTCAATGTTTTAGTTTTAAATAATGTCAGTTTCCAAAAACTTTTCATAAATTTTAAGAAACTACAAGCTTTTAAGAGACTTTTTTTTTAAATGCCAAACTGTATTGAAAATCGTTAGCCTCAGACTTTTGGAAACTCCCGTATAAAATGCAATTTATTTATGCTGTTTGGGTTTCTATAGCATAACGAAATGTAAATTTACTAAGTAAAGTGAATCTGTTAGAAGTTTAACAACATACCTGGTCGGAGATTGTAATGCGGTTCTCCGTAAGCGGCACTGCCTGGTTCCCCTTTGGGCCCTGTTATAGACAACCCCGGCGTGCCTGGGGGACCAGGAGGTCCAGGTGGTCCTGGAACGGGAATGTATCTTAGTGTCTCATCGGTTGACTTAGGCCCAGGGGGACCTGCAGGACCTGGAATTCCGTCTCTGCCCGGAGTGCCATCTTGACCACGTTCTCCACGGTCTCCCTTATCACCCTTATCTCCTTTTATCTAAAAATAAGTCGTTTGATAAAATATGTAGATGGAAATGGCAATTAAAAACCTTGATTAAATCGAATGTAAAACAATAATTTTTGTTAAACATAGTTTTGGCATTGTCACTTGGTAAGGATAGGATATTTCTGAATCTTTATACAGAAAACAAGTTTTTTTTGAACAATAACACAGTCTAAAACTATTATAGCTTTGATGATAATTTTTGAACCTTTGACGCTCACAATATCTACATATGATCGTTTTGACACAATGTTGAAGTTAACATATTTAGAGATAAATTACCAAATAATATCAAAATATCTCTAAAGTTTCTCAAATTTCATGGCCAGAGACAAACTGGCAAACAGATTTAAAAAATAAATATTTCGCGTCCGCTAAAGTTTAAAATGAACAAATTTTATCTCATATCTATGTAAACGGAGTAGTAAACTACTTGGCTATAAGTTATGAAAGCATATTTGTTAAAATGCAACTAAAAACGTTTCTTTAAGGAGGTAGACCAAGTACATTAACTAAATTCAAGGGATATCTGCGGATATTTGTTTTTACAGGGCGTCGTCATAACAAAACGGAATTGATTTAGAGTACCGTATTTATTATGAGGTATGTACTGTTTGTTTTTCTGGTTTAATACGTTATTAACAATGGCAATAATAATTTATTATTAATAATAATAGCAGCAAGATAAGCGGATTTTTTAGAAGAGAAAATGTACTATCGCGGCCGAAAAAAAGTAATCGATTTTTTATCAAGTAGTATGTTTTTTCGAAAAATTTTCCTTTGTAAATGGGAGTGTTTACATCAGTTATGTCAATTAAATTATTTTGACAAGAAATCATTGGTGGGGTCGTATTTATTTAAAAAAAACTAATAAGAAATAAGTTGTTAATATTTTTTAATTATAAGAAAACAATTAATTAGTATGGTTTTGAGAGAAGCAGAAAAAAGCTTCAGCATCACCACACTTGGAGAAGGGTGGTCTTAACAACGCATGGCAAGTCAAATTAATTGCAGCAAAGGCACAATTCAAAAACTAAAGAACAAGACAGACGTTCCGCTATTATCTATTTTGTACAAATATTCTTCTTATGACCCCTGGGACGGTAAACTCGCAGTTGACCATTGTAGCAGGACTGAAATATCTTTTCGTCGGAAAAGACCACTCTCTCCCAGTAACGATCTTATTTATTAATAAAAGTATTTGCAAACTGCATTCTTGCCTCTTTATTATCATCTGTTAGTCGGTGCTTTTTAGCACTGGCACAGTTAAATAGACCTTGCTCTCGCAACCGTTTTCTTGCTGTCCTAACAGACGCTAGGAAGTTGGTTGCTCTTTGGCTTCAATAGAATTAGGAAATGGGCATAAATTCACATAGTTAACCAGGGTATTGTCGTTTTCTAGAGAACTCTTTCTTGGCCGCCCAGAACCCACTGCCCTGCTCAGATCATGAGTTTCTTTCCACTGTTTGTTTAGTTTTTGAATCGTGCTTTTGCTGCAATTAATTTCACTTGCCATGCGTTGTGAGACTATCAACGTTTAATAACTAAACTAATTTGCTAAGGCTGTGTCAACGTTAGTTAACCATTCGTTATAACCAGTGATAGTGGGAGGGAACGACCGATATTCGATTAAGTCAACCAACCGCTGTCACCACATCTGATTTAACTCTTGGCCGTTGAATTCAACGCAGGTCGTGGCAAACCCTTAATATATCGAAGTCTCGAAATCGATAGATTAACGGCAACTGTCGACAATGAATGCTTCCTCGTATACAGGCTTCGCAACTTCCTGAACTAAAGATACAACACTAGCTAAACACTTTGCACAATACACAATTCACTTCTGACACCTGCCCAGACAGGTCTTGCTCGTTCACTCTTCTTTGGCTGCAGCCGAATGGTCAAACCGACGCAATTGCGAGGGTCGTTAGCTATGGGGTCAACACAGATACTAGACTATTACTAGAACGCAATAAGAAGACATGGATAATAAATAAGTGTATATATTAAACAAGCATCATAGAACATATAGAGCCTCACCTAGCAAGGTCTGCCACCATAACCACGATACCCCCACAAGGGGTCAGCGACCGCGACGGCCGCGCTTAAAGACGAGTGATCGATTGCCGAAAGAGAATTATTACATGGACGTGACTGGCAATTTAGTGAGTGGGTTTTATAGATTTACTGTTAGAATTAGACTAAAAATTTAAGGTAATATTCTCCAAAAGGGGTATATGCCGTTAGACGTCTGTGGATATTTCAGAAAGGGGAAATCTCTTCGAATGCTATCTCACAAGGCGGTCACCTGGTAATAATGGGGAAGTGCCCCGGTACCCGTGCGTACCGCCCTGAGGCTTATCCTGGCTTGATTTAATCAAAAATGGCGGATTTCCATTTTGCGAGATCATTGGGAGGTCTCCCACTATATATATGGAAATGACCCGAGACCACTTCATGTCGCCACGTGGCGTCGCAAAATTCCGCTATTTCCAAATTTTATTCAGTTCCTAAAATTTCAAAATGGTGCTATCAGACACGATCCCGGTAGAGACGATGACCAATGGGTAGGCGAGGCCAGCTCAACCATCCTTGGAAGCCGTAGGTCACGGACTCACTAGGAATTCCAGAACGCGAGGGTAGAGTGAACCTATGGGTCCGTAGATCAGTGCGACCACGAAGGTGGATCAGTCTATGGTAGATCAGATCAAGAGCTACCGATCTACGGTAGATTCACTCTCGCGCCTTTGTGGAGTATTCCTGTGATCTGTTAGACCGGCTTGTGAAGATGATTACCTGCGCTGTAATCATCATAATTAAAACCCCAGTCCGTCCATAGAGGATTCGGCACTGGCAGAGGATAATGCATATCCTTGGTCGTCTCTACATGCTGCATCGTGCCTGGATGCGTTCGTTCAAACATGAGATATGGGCCGAAAAAGATAAAGGGAATTTTGGAAACTGTACTGAAAATCGTCTTAAAAATTTTATAAAAAATCCTGATATGCACGGAATCATGCATATCAGGCAAAAAGAAGGAATTTTGGTGTTTAGGAACTGACTTGAAATTTGACATATTTTTGATAAAAAAAATGGTGTACATGGAACAGATGTTCCACATACACCATTCAAGCCTTAGCTTGTGTGCTTATGTCTAATTGGGATCTTTTACTTAAAACTACTTTCACAGCATCTCCTGGGTTCGATAACACTCCCCTCCTTTTGAAAATTCGTCTTTCGGAATCGATCACTATTACACTTTGTCACTGCTTAAGATTACTTAATAATATTTTAAAATTAATTACTTCCATCAGGAAATAAATAAAATAAATGGATATATGGATCATAGGATTTATTAACAACTCTTGTGGGAATATGGTGGTGGTGGTATGGTTAACATTGATAGATAGAACACAATACAATTTATACAATTATTGGCCGAATGGTAGTATGGGACTGAACATTTAGAATTTATAAAATTATTGGCCTCATAGGTTTAAAAGTAGAATGGATCATAACATTGGTAATTTATAGAATTATTGGTCAAAAGTGGACTTAACATATTTATCGAATGAACATATTTGGAAAACATGATAGTGTCTTTATGCACTGTTTTCTGGGTCTTCTGTCTTGCTCTTCGATCTTCGTCTTCTGTCTTCGTCTTCGTCTTATGTCTTGGGAGTCCATCCTCTTGGAGAATGCTGCACTCCACTGCTTGGCTCGTTCGTCTGGAATCTGCCAACATACCATTGGGACTGGTGGATCATTGCATTGGGAATTTATGGTTAGGATCTCAGGATGGGATCTGCATGCATCTATTTATGTTCAGGCTGTGAACATAAATCAGTACGTATTAGTTAAAATTGAAACAAAGGATACCGCAGTATCCGACTGTAAATTTGGACTTTAAAATTTCTGGACATAATCTCATCATTCTTATTTTCTCCTCGCGTGTGGACAGCGGGAGGAGAGACTTCTCTACGGAACGTCTTTAGAAATACAACTTAAATTTGGTAGTTTAACATTTGTCAAAGGAATTATGAGTCTTCGCTCTCTCTCGAGATTGAAAGGATTACAGGAATTTTGTGGAATATTTTCAGAAAGGATATTTGCTTCAGAGGAACCCTCTGTAAGCGGGATAGTCTGGTCAGTGGTTTGCTTGGAATCATTGGGTCGAATAGAATTTTGGTCATGTACTAGTGTGGAAGGATCTGGATCATGAATGGAAATATCAGCATGCGAAGCTGCTTGCGAACTGGTTTCCGGCCCTTCGGAAACGCTACCCTTTGTCTGCTTCGACGCAGGATGCCTCCTTACATTCGAGACAGCTACGCTGGCTGTATTAGGGGTATGAATTTGGACTTGGACGGAAATTGGATCATTGGAATGCTCTGGTTCATTGTGCGGATCGCCCATTGAAGAGTCATCGGAATCGTCTTCACTGGATGCGAATCCTACTTCCTCCGTTGGTTTCACAAGTCTCAGATCGTTCACATGTAATCGGGATAGATGTTGGTCTTTCTGGATAATATAAACCTCATTTGACACTTTCTCTGTCACCCTATGTGGCCCAGTCCACGAAGGTATAAATGCTTGTTTGTCTTTCCGCATATTTTTAGCCATAACTCTGTCTCCAACTTTTAAAACGATAGGAGTGACTGCTTCATTAGGGGCGTATTTTTGTCTATACTGTTGTGAATTTTGACTTATATTTTGCACGATAGCTGGTCTGGTTAATGTGGGTTGCCTTTCTTGAAAATAGCTTTCTATCTGCCAGTCGCCTGCTTCTGCTAGTTCGTAGCCTAGAACTGCAAAGCTTGGTGTATATCCTGTGGAAGCGTTCTTTCTAGTTCTAAGGTTGTAAAGCATTTGTACAATGTACATATCCCATGTGTCTGTTGCCTGATTGAACATAAGAGATTTTAAAATTTTCTTGGCTTCTTGCACCTGTCTTTCTATTGGATTTGCCTGTTGATGATAAATGGGCGTATAGAAATTTTGAATATGGTTGCGTTTACTAAACTGAGTATACCATCCGCTTTGGAAATGTCCTCCTTGATCTGATATGATAGTCTTCGGCAAGCCAAACCGAGATATCCAGTGCTCCTCCAGAAATCGGACTAAAGTTTCACCATTCACCTTTACGAAAGCTTGCGCTTCGGTCCACTTAGTAAATAGATCGACCGTCATGACTATAAATCGATTACCAGTGTCCTTAGCGCGTTTGTATGGTCCCAAGATATCCATACTGATCACCTCAAAAGGGTATTGAGGTTCATGACACCGTAATGGGGCTTCCGGCTGCACTTGTCGTCCTTTAACAGATTTGCACACTAAACAATTTTGAATATATTGGCCTACTAGCCTGGACATGTTGTTAAAATAATAGGTTCTAGATATGGTCCGAAAGGTTTCATCTCTTCCTGGATGGCCGACACCAGTCTTGTCGTGAAAATGTGATATGCTCTCTTTGATTTTACGTTTAGGAACCACTAAATAAATTTTGTCTGAAATCAATCTCATAAGTATGCCATTTCTCACTTGATGAGTTGAGTAAAATTTCTGGTCTTTAACCGATCTCTCATTTATAGTTCGTTGACTGAGTTCAATCCAACGACTAACTTTCTCCCTGATGTTCGTAGAATCCTGTTGACTTTCTATAATTGATTGATAAAGTTCCAAATGGGTGATAGCCAAAATATTTTCTTTTGATTTGAATTTAGGCGGAAACATTCGCTCCTCATCGAGATGTTCCAAACTTGAATTTTGAGGATTCCTACTGAGATAATCGGCCAAAAGATTTTCTTTGCCTGGACAGTGTTCAATTTTGAAAGAATATTCTTGCAACAACAACGACCATCTTGTAAACTTCGTTTTCTCATCTCGGTGCTTATCCAACCACAGGAGAGCCCTATTATCAGTTCGGACGATGAAAGGTTTGTCTGCTAAGTAAATCTTATATCGCTTAACGTAAGTAACCACACTTAGGCATTCTAGCTCGTTTATGTGATATTTTCTCTCTGTAGGAGACAAGGTATGACTTGCATAAGATATAATATGTCTTTCACCTCCATCGCCGAACTGATATAAAACTGCTGCCATGCCTAGTAGACTAGCATCCGTCTGAAGAATAAAAGTTTTGTCCAAATCTGGTCTATGAAGTTCCAAGGGTTCTGCTAAGATCTGCTTAATATTCATAAATGCGTTCTGGGCCTCCTTTGTCCATTTATAGCGGACGTCGTTCGAGAGTAGTCTGGTTAGCGGCTTGGTAATGAGGGCTGCATTAGGGATGTATTCTCTTACCCAGTTGCATAGACCGAGAAAACTCTGAAGTTGTCGTTTATTGTTAGGAACAGGATAGTTCTGAAGCTGCAATTTATGTTTATCAAGTGGTCTAGTGGTATCTAATGTAATCTGATGCCCAAGATAGGTAATCTCATTAGTAGCGATTACACACTTATCCGGAGAAACCTTCAAGTTATGTAGCCGTAGTCGTTCAAATATCAACCTGAGATGCTCCACATGTCCTTCCAAATCTTCACTATAAATGATGATGTCGTCTAAATAGACTTTACAGAAATGGTGCAAATATCCTGTTAGTACATCTTTGGCCATGAATTTTTGGAATGTGCACGGGGCAGTCTTCAAGCCGAATGGCATAACATTGAATTGATAGGCAGCTCCATCATGAGTAGTAAACGCTGTGTAAATTTTGGATGAATCATCTAAAGGAATTTGCCAATATCCGCTCTTCAAATCAAGTACAGTAAATACTGTAGCTTTCCCCAGGTCCTTGATACTTTCATAGATTTTTGGTAAAACAGAGGCTTCGTCAAGCGTGACTTCGTTTAATCTACGATAGTCGATACAGAAACGCGGTTTCTTATCTTGTCTCTCAATGATGACTGGGGGTGAACTATATGGTGATGTGCTTGATTCAATAACACCGGCTTTTAACATTTCCTCTATTTGATCATACATGATCTTCTTTTTACTAGGCGACATGGGATATGGCTTTACATTGAATGGACGATGGTCCTTAACAATAATTTTGTGTTTAACACTTACGGTGGTTGCTTGAGTCAATTCCACCGTAAATAGATCAGAAAACTCTTTGAAAAGTGGATTGAAAATGGAGTTAGAAATTTTTAGGGTTTCCGGCAATTCTTCATTAGATGCTCTATCGGTTGCCTGATTCCAGAACACGGTTATACGTCTGTCTATTCCCACATACACACATTTCCTATGATAGTCAAATACGACATGTTGAGAATAAAGGAATGGAGCTCCTAATATGATTCCTTCGTTCAGTTCTTCTATAACTTGAAATGGTACATGGAAACGAACATCCGATATAAAGATGTCTAGAGAAGTAGTGCCTTGCGAATCAATAACTTGATCGCCACAAGCAAGAGCGAAAGTTCGAGGATCTGATAGATTATTCATTGATGAGAGAAATTGCGGATGAATGATATTCCTTGTAGCACCGGTATCAAGAAGTGCGAACACAAGTTTATTATTAACAATAATTTTGATTCGGGGCAAAGGATAAAAATTTGATAAATGGTTAATGGCTTCTGATAGGATTATAGGTTGAAAGTTGGCAGGGTCTTTGGCATATTCTGGGTATTCTGACGTCAGGTCAGGTAAGTGGTCAAATGGGTTTATAATTTGGGATTGGTCTATTGACGACGAGGCGTACTCGTAGGGCCGACTGGAGGTGGATTGCGGGAATTGCCCTGTTCCCGAACCCCCGAGAAGTTTCCCTGTTGTCGTCTCTTATAAGGATTGTTTGGACAATCGGAATGGTAGTGCCATTGGACATCAGGACAGAATCGACATGGTGTAGGAGGAATTTTCTGGTTGTTGGAATTTGGACGGTTTTGATTGCTAGAGGTTGCCTGCTCTTGGAAATGGACTTGTCGGTTCCTGACGTCTTGAGTGTCTCTATTGTTATTCTCACTTTGGGGAGTATGCCAAACACGGCCATTATAGGAGTTGCCAGAAGATGGTTGATTATAATTTTGATTTGATTTTGCTTTAGATTTGGTTTCGATTGAACGTGCCGCAGATCCTTCATCAGCTATATCTCGCTCTACCCTAGATGCTATCGATACAAGTGACTCAGTGTTAAAAATATGTGTTCCGCGTAAGCGAGAACGTATCTCCGGTCTGAGTTGGTCCAGTATGATACTGGCCTTCAGAGCTTCCGGTTTGAAGGGGTCGACCCTATTAAAAAGACATATTTTCTTGGTAATGAATACCGCTGATGAATCACCTGCATGCTGCATCTCTCCATAGAGTTTTGTGATTGCCTGGGTGTAGATATCGCCTGAATCAAATCTATTGCGGAAACGTTCAATGAATACTTCGTACGAAGTAATGAGAGTTCGATATTGATCAAACCATTTTCGGGCTTCTCCTTTTAGTTGTTCAGTTATTAAATGGAATCGGTCTGTACTGTTATTAATTCTTGCTCTGTGGCAATAGTCCTCGAAATGTCGGATGAAAGTTTCGGGACTCTCATGGTCTAAGCCATGATATTCCACGTTAGGACTACGTGGTCGGTCATAGGTAGAAGTTGTGCACTGTGCTGCGTCTTGCATAGCGTTTACAAAAGTTTGCGCCATCTTGGCGAAAAGATCTTCCATTGATGGAGGATTTTCAGGGGACCTCAACGAGGGAGAAACATTACTGATCAGTTCCGGCTGCCGCTCCGGCACTACGGAGGAATCTTCCATCAACCCGGTCTCTTGCTCGTAGAAGCCACTAGGGGTCAAAGATATCAAAGGATTGTCGTTCATGACTACGATTCATGCAAGAGATGAGGTCAACCGAAGCACAGCCCCACGTTGGGCGCCATATCAACGTTTAATAACTAAACTAATTTGCTAAGGCTGTGTCAACGTTAGTTAACCATTCGTTATAACCAGTGATAGTGGGAGGGAACGACCGATATTCGATTAAGTCAACCAACCGCTGTCACCACATCTGATTTAACTCTTGGCCGTTGAATTCAACGCAGGTCGTGGCAAACCCTTAATATATCGAAGTCTCGAAATCGATAGATTAACGGCAACTGTCGACAATGAATGCTTCCTCGTATACAGGCTTCGCAACTTCCTGAACTAAAGATACAACACTAGCTAAACACTTTGCACAATACACAATTCACTTCTGACACCTGCCCAGACAGGTCTTGCTCGTTCACTCTTCTTTGGCTGCAGCCGAATGGTCAAACCGACGCAATTGCGAGGGTCGTTAGCTATGGGGTCAACACAGATACTAGACTATTACTAGAACGCAATAAGAAGACATGGATAATAAATAAGTGTATATATTAAACAAGCATCATAGAACATATAGAGCCTCACCTAGCAAGGTCTGCCACCATAACCACGATACCCCCACAAGGGGTCAGCGACCGCGACGGCCGCGCTTAAAGACGAGTGATCGATTGCCGAAAGAGAATTATTACATGGACGTGACTGGCAATTTAGTGAGTGGGTTTTATAGATTTACTGTTAGAATTAGACTAAAAATTTAAGGTAATATTCTCCAAAAGGGGTATATGCCGTTAGACGTCTGTGGATATTTCAGAAAGGGGAAATCTCTTCGAATGCTATCTCACAAGGCGGTCACCTGGTAATAATGGGGAAGTGCCCCGGTACCCGTGCGTACCGCCCTGAGGCTTATCCTGGCTTGATTTAATCAAAAATGGCGGATTTCCATTTTGCGAGATCATTGGGAGGTCTCCCACTATATATATGGAAATGACCCGAGACCACTTCATGTCGCCACGTGGCGTCGCAAAATTCCGCTATTTCCAAATTTTATTCAGTTCCTAAAATTTCAAAATGGTGCTATCAGACACGATCCCGGTAGAGACGATGACCAATGGGTAGGCGAGGCCAGCTCAACCATCCTTGGAAGCCGTAGGTCACGGACTCACTAGGAATTCCAGAACGCGAGGGTAGAGTGAACCTATGGGTCCGTAGATCAGTGCGACCACGAAGGTGGATCAGTCTATGGTAGATCAGATCAAGAGCTACCGATCTACGGTAGATTCACTCTCGCGCCTTTGTGGAGTATTCCTGTGATCTGTTAGACCGGCTTGTGAAGATGATTACCTGCGCTGTAATCATCATAATTAAAACCCCAGTCCGTCCATAGAGGATTCGGCACTGGCAGAGGATAATGCATATCCTTGGTCGTCTCTACATGCTGCATCGTGCCTGGATGCGTTCGTTCAAACATGAGATATGGGCCGAAAAAAATAAAGGGAATTTTGGAAACTGTACTGAAAATCGTCTTAAAAATTTTATAAAAAATCCTGATATGCACGGAATCATGCATATCAGGCAAAAAGAAGGAATTTTGGTGTTTAGGAACTGACTTGAAATTTGACATATTTTTGATAAAAAAAATGGTGTACATGGAACAGATGTTCCACATACACCATTCAAGCCTTAGCTTGTGTGCTTATGTCTAATTGGGATCTTTTACTTAAAACTACTTTCACAGCATCTCCTGGGTTCGATAACAAGACCACCCTTCTCCAAGTTTGGCGATGATGTAGCCTTTTTCTTCTTCACTCAAAACATGATAAGGCATGATTAAGTAATACAAAATTAATTTTTGCTTAATATGACAATGACGTTGACACTAATAAAAAAATATTGGGATTGATGCGACACTGAATAGAACCATAGTTACAACGGGAAAATCAGTCGATTACTTTTTTTCGGCCGCGATAGTACATACCTAACCTAGTTGGTAGAACATAACATTTTTTTAAAGAATGGTTATAAAAAAACTTATCGTCGAAAATTAAATAAAAGCGGCAATAATTATAAAAGACGGGGCCCGAAGCGCTCGTTTTTTATAAATTTTTGCCTTTATGATTTTTGTTGGATATTTAGAGCGCAACAAAACATTAAAAAAAAAACATCAAAAAAACTCTTTCCATGACACAATAGATCTCTTATAAATTTTTATGGACTTTTTTGGTAAGTTATGAGATTCATAGCTTCGGTAAAATTTCGTTTCTAGATTTACCTATCCTTCAGTTAAAATTTCGATAACGTTTTTTTGTCTGTGTTTTTCTTAAGAAACCATTAAAAAAATTTGGTCAACACGTTTTAGACCTGGCAAGATAACAAAAAAGCTACCTAAATGAAAACTCTAACAATGTTATTTAACATTTTTATTGGACAATTTAAACACCATAGAAGTTTGCAGGAAATGACCAAATCCATAGTAATTACACTGAGGAAGGTTGGAACGATACCCCTGACCCAGATTTCACTTGACACCAAAACATTGAATACTATTTGATGTGCGTACTTTATTAGAATAGGTCTAAGTATCTCACGATTATGTCAACTTGGTGAGTGAAACGCGCGCCTGGTTAAATATTCAGTGTTTCTGCCTTAAGAGGAAACTACAACGGTTTTGTGCTTATACAGATATTTTTTTATATAATATTTATACATAAAGATCAAAGCTTGGTTAAACAAAGGTTTTCTACTTTATTCTGTGTTAGGTCAAAAAACATTGGCGCGATGCGGTAAGACATTTGAATAGTCTTGTAGTTGATTTAGAATTCTAGGTGCTGTTCAAATTTTCAAACATCTTATTCATAATATGAACAAATCAAAATTGTTGGCACGAATATGGTGTGAAATCTTTAACTGGAATAAATTCTGTAACTTGATTATGCAGTATTTCTGTGAAAAATCTTATTTTCTTCAAATGTAAGGTTGTCAAATGTAAGGGTGTCACAATTTATTTTAGCTAAAGTTTTCTCACTTATATCATGAGCAAACCCTTCTAGATGTCAATTAAATTGGTAGATATTAATTGGGGTACTGAAACAATTGATATAATTATAATTGCAAGTTTGGTACAAGTTCACTTAAACAGTCCATGGAAGTGTTTACCGCTACATTTTACTTTGGAATTTTTGCTGGTTGGAAAGTTTTGAGCATGTTGATTTTCAATTGATTCTCATGCTCGCATCTTCGTGGATTATAGTGTATTTAATACAACTGAATATAATTAGGCTACGTTTATCTTAAAGTACGTATTATCGTAACTTTCCCAAACAGTATATACTTGATATTAATTAAAACTTTACTGAACACATTATACGTAGTCTAGAGTCTAGATAATGTTATTGTAAAAAATTAAGAATAATTCGACAAAAAATTTAAGTATACAATATTTAAAATATTTTAGCACCATGATTTACCAATATAGTCGAGTCAATGACTATTTTGGCTTCAGAATCCTTAGCGACAGGTATATATGTATAAAATTGATATAAAATAAAAAGTACTATAGTCAATTTTAATATCCAACGCAATATTGAATAATAAATTAACAGTGATCTAGAATAACGTAAAAGCTAACTTATAATCACAAAAGTCAACAGGGAAAATAAGCTTATGGAACCGATATTTGCATGAAAATATACATATATTTTAAATTTTATAATAATCGTATATTAGACGTTGGAGTTTTAAAAATTAGTTGCATCACAAATAACTCGTTCTAATATTTGAGGTTATTTGTTCATGTTTAAAATATCTGTGCGATTACGACTGAAGGAGTTGTTCGATATCCTGATTACCTTTATACATTTGTTTCAGTGTTGAATTATCATTATTGCTCAATGAAAACGCCAACGGACAAAATGTAAAATGAGGAATAATTTGTGTCCTTAAATGTGTTTACTTTTTGAGAGGAAGATCGCCGGGATAGGACAAAAAACCAATCAATTCATTAGCTAACATTTCGACTATCTCAAAAAATAAATTGTAAAATGTTGTACTGATCTGAATCCACACCGACATAGGAGAAATCGCTCAATTTCCCCAGAAGTTGAATGTTAGAAATAATTTTCTGGATGACCAAGGATCAGTTTTTATTGAAAAAAAGGTTAAATATATATCTTAATATGTTTGAAAATATCATCGGTCTTCAAATAATCCAAACAATGCCCGGGAACTTCAAGGAATCTTAATAACCATCCAACAGGATTATGTCACTTCACATTATTCGTGGTCGGGAATAATCTTGACAACCTGTTTTCTGCCGTGACCCGACTGAATAGCTTGTTCGTTCATGGGCATTTTTTTTAGGGGTCAATCAGTCATTAATCGATTTAGCAGCAATTTAAGGAGAAGTGAGAGCGCAGGTACCTATATACTTTTTAGTATTATTTGTACAACGATCATTGAATTATATTGATCTTCTCCTTTACTGAATATGACTATATGATTAAAAAATGAATAACTAATCGCTTTGTTTACACACTGGTACCCTCGTCTGAATCAACAATTTCAATCCACCACTTTTTCTATTAAGGGTCATAATATTAAGATGAATGTAACGCTGTATTACATAAAATTGCACATGTCTTATTTTATTCGGTAACTCCAAATGCCATTAGTCAATCCCATTCAAAAATCATAAACTAAAGGGGTAATTACCCCATTACCCCCCCATAAATCCATAAATCCGCGCTTACCTGATACTAGTCGTACGTTAAAGGTTATAAATAAAAATAACACTCTCGAATTGACATATTGAAATTAATGTTACTCATTTAATATCAATAGCATATACACATCTAATTCACACAAATGATTAAATAGTGAATGAATATTTGAAACGCGTTCTAGATACTGCCATCATAGAATAGTACGCTCCAACATTAAATAAAAATGAAATTTTAATATTTACACATCTGTTTCCACGTTATGCCGAACCAAAAGCCATCCTCACGCTTCATATTGTAGGTTGTTTTCATATTCCCAGTTGTAGTAGTTCAGTAATATAACTTTTCCACGAGCATAGCAGCAATTCGCAAATGTATAGTACAACATAAATAAATAAAACCTATTACATACATATATTATCTAACAAGTTATAACTTTTAACCTTGAAATGGGGTTTATGATGATCTAGTTCTAAATTCTAAAAAGATTTATAACTGATATTGTTTGAAAATTTAAACCACCTCCAGATGATGTGAGTTTAGATAACGAAAAGCGAATCGAGTTAAGTGTTAGGCTATTGTTTGTAGTTTATTTGTGGCGGATAGTTAATATTCATTGAACTTAATTCTGGAAATCACGCCAAATTCTAAAAAATAAATAGAAATAAGAAAATTGCCAAAATATGTCAAGATAAAAGTGTAGTATCAAAGGCAAACCTCAACAGTTTGACCCAGAAAACCACTGTATATAGTTCTAAATGAATATAAATACAATATTGTTATCTAAAATTCGTATCAGTGGTGTCAAGTAATCTTTTTTGACAAGTCATTTTTTGTAATCACAGTTGAAAAAGGACCTAGACTTTGGTTCGAAACGTTCTGTTAAGATAAGTTATTGTTTTATAATTGTTTTTTACATATCATATAAATATATTGTAGTGAAATTAAATTATTATTGATTTTAGTTACTTGAGTTTATTTATTTAGTTATTTAGTTATTTGGTAATTTTTAGTTTAATTTTTTTTTTTAATGTACACAACAATTTTTTTATAGAATTATAGAATATCTCACCTTTCTCATATACCTTATTTTTTTACTTACTTCCTCCTTATCTCAGGCTCATCTGGGTTCCTGGACGATAATGAATTTGTTTTTAAATCTTTACTTTATTTACACTGGCTATATGCAATTATTTTAACTCTATTCTTGCAATTTGTGTTGCCTAGCTCTTGGCTTTACTATTTTATTTTTTTGTATTCTATGTTGCATACCTTATCATGGACAAATAAATAAAAGGTTTCTGTTTTACCTCAAATATCGATTTACTTGCATAACATTATTTTGCATTTACATAAACAAAAACATTAGAGATTGTTCAGTTTTGTCTACAACTAATATTATCCCTGCTAACTTAAAATGAAGAATACGAGTGGCTATTTAAGACTTCTAGCATAATAATTGATTAAGTGTGAATAATTTGTTGAAACATGGCTTTACAAACCTGCTCTTGAATTTTTAAATTGCCTGCTGCTTAATATCTAAGGTTATGTCTATCTTATTCGAATAATACCACACAGTTTATAGTGCTTCCTTTGCATTGAAAGTTCTTTTTGAATAATTTATGATTATTTCGGACTGTTTATGGTTTTCAATTGATGATTGATTTATTTCCTTTTCATTAAAAACTTTTATAGTTCTTGGTAAGTACTTTGACTTTGATTAATTTTTATATTGACTCTTATTATGCTCAATTTTAATATGAAACATTACTTTCTTACGCTTTGGTGTCTTCTTTCAGGTTTTGAAACTGGTTATCTTAATTTTCTCTTTTCTGTTTCAGGTACTTGGCTGCATATGACTTTCTTATCACTTTAATCTCTTGACATTCAAACTTTTGGACTGGATCGGGATGGATTTTCATTAAACTCTGGTTTTTACCATAATTACTTCAGTTTTGGTTTCTTCTATAATTTTTTTCACCAGGCATCATTTTAATTTTCTGCAGAGAGCTATTCAACAACAACCTAACAACCTTCATTTCTTTTCCCTGGATACCAAGTTTTTATCATTTCATGGCTGGCTTCTTTATTACTGTCATTTTCTATGGCTGGTAAGTAAATGTTATTTTATTTTTAATTTTCTTTAATTATCTATTGCTTTTAAATACTTGTCCTTATTTTGTTGCTTTTAATTCATTTATTTAATGTTTCATTTCAAATCTGTCATTATTTTCTTTATCTGTCATTATCGTTGTAATATTTATTTAATTATGGACTTGTGTTCCTTTTGCTTCATTTCTGCTTGTTTTCGTTGCACTACACTTATTTTAATTCACTTTTAGAACCTTTAGCTCTATTATTTTCACTTAACATCATTGCTTAACTTATTTCTTAATTCTATGTGACATATTTTATAATTTCTAACAATTTATTTTCTGATTTAGGTTTTTCCCTGAACGTTTTCATTTTGGATTTTGGTTTTTAATTTTCAACCTATGGATTTGATTTGCCATACTGTCCATCTATGCAACATTGATTACTCCAGTGAACAATAAGAAAATTCAACTCCGAAATGACTTTAATTTTGTATATTAAGTTAGTGAAACATTCTATAACCTCTGCTATGACATTTAAATTAGGTAAACTTTTATATTTTATTCTCTTTCTTGATTAAAATTCATTGTTTTTACTTATGTGTGATTTTATATCACTACAATATATATCTATTGTAATGATATTTTTTTTAATTAACTATATTATTGTATTATTTGTTGTTAATTATTTGATTTTGATAAGCATGAGATTATTATTCTTATTTGATTTAGTTTGGAATATTTATTGCTTGTTTATTAGTAGAATTTTGATATTTAGTTTGATTTTATATAGAATTTATGCTTTTAGTTTGCATTCATACACATTTAAGATATATTATTAGTTCTTAACTGCTTTGACAGCATCTGCTTCATACGGGTATAATAGTTTTGCGCATATTCCTCTTTTCCTATCTGATAATCGCAGTCTTTTCACTACTACTAGATCATTTATTTTAAATTTTGTTTCCCGTTTTATTTTTCTATTTTCCCTTTTACAATAACGTTCTGCATTATCTTTTATGCGCTTTCTGACTTTCTCATGTATACTTTCTAAGTTAAGTTCTTTGTCTCTTGTCCAAGGTATGTCTGGTTCTTCTCCTAACATTGCTGTTATTGGTGTAGTTTGTGTGATTGTGCTTGGTGTGTGATTTATAAAGTCTTCTACTGCCTGTATGTGTTGTATCCAATCTGTATGCTTGTCCTGTGTTGTTATTCTTAAGAATCTTAATAGCTCCTGTATGTATCTTTCGGCTGGGTTCGCCTGTGGATGTCGAATGCTAGTAAAGATGCATACAGGAGCTATTAAGATTCTTAAGAATAACAACACAGGACAAGCATACAGATTGGATACAACACATACAGGCAGTAGAAGACTTTATAAATCACACACCAAGCACAATCACACAAACTACACCAATAACAGCAATGTTAGGAGAAGAACCAGACAGACCTTGGACAAGAGACAAAGAACTTAACTTAGAAAGTATACATGAGAAAGTCAGAAAACGCATAAAAGATAATGCAGAACGTTATTGTAAAAGGGAAAATAGAAAAATAAAACGGGAAACAAAATTTAAAATAAATGATCTAGTAGTAGTGAAAAGACTGAGATTATCAGATAGGAAAAGAGGAATATGCGCAAAACTATTATACCCGTATGAAGCAGATGCTGTCAAAACAGGTAAGAACTAATAAAATATCTTAAATGTGTATGAATGCAAACTAAAAGTATAAATTCTATATAAAATCAAACTAAAAATCAAAATTCTACTAATAAACAAGCAATAAATATTCCAAACTAAATCAAATAAGAATAATAATCTCATGCTTATCAAAATCAAATAATTAACAACAAATAATACAATAATATAATTAAAAAAAATATCATTACACTATACCGAGTGACCACGAAATGACGCTCGCCCTTATATCTTCTTTGTTTTACAAGATATTAATTTCAAATTTGGGCACTTCAAATAACGGTTAAATATGCATTATTTCAATGGTTTTATCACTTTCCGTCGCTTCCGGTTTCACCGGAAATGACACTAACTTTCGTTTTTTAAATGGAACACCCTGTATATTTTTACATTTTTTGATTCAGGAGGTCATTTTGAATACATTTAAGGCAAATTGAGATAAAAATATTTTTGACAGACATTTTTATGAGCAAATTTAATTTTTGATCTAGGCAGCCGTGACCCCAAAAAAATGTATTGTTTTGCTTCAATAATTAATCAAAAAATACAATTATGATATTATGCCGTATGACATTTGTGTTATAAGATCTTAAACATTTCGGAAATCGTTTTTCCAGAATAACTCATTTTATTTAAATGGCACCATGGTGACTCACTATGTTATTTTAATAAAGCATTTCATTGCCGATAATTTGGTACCAAACACTTCATTATTTGTTCATATTATAATACATAAAAATTACATTCAACAAGATATAAATGAAGATAAAAATATTTTTTAACACTGAATTTCTATCAAATAGGTGCCTTTGAAATGTAACGAAAGAAACAAATGAATAGTTTCTTAGCTCAAATGTCAAATGATATTTAAATCTATGAGAATCAGGTATTATTATGCTGCGTATTAAAAAATTATGGTTTATTCACAAAGTGACAAAGTGGTGTTCTTGAGCTACTCTCTCTTGTCTCAGCTCCCGTTCTACACTTTCTTAGTGGATAGCGTTCTGCATATTATAAATCACGGGCTGCCAGACTATTTCTGCGACTTTCGCCGTATATCAACAGCATATCCACTTTGTCACTTTGTGAATAAACCATAATTTTTTTATACGCAACAAAATAATACCCGATTCTAATAGATTTAAATATCATTTGAGCTGTCAAACTATTCACTTGTTTCTTTCGTTACATTTCAAGAGCACCTATTTGATAGAAATTCAGTGTTAAATATTATGAGTTTATTTTCATTTATATCTTGTTGAATGTAATTTTTATGTATTATAATATGAACAAATACTGAAGTGTTTGGTACCAAATTATCGGTAATGAAATGCTTTATTAAAATAACATAGTGAGTCACCATGGTGCCATTTAAAAAAAATTAGTTATTCTGGAAAAACGATTTCCGAAATGTTGAAGATTTTATAACACAAATGTCATACCACATAATATCATAATTGTATTTTTTGATTAATTATTGAAGCAAAACAAAACATTTTTTTGGGGTCACGGCCGCCTAGATCAAAAATTAAATTTGCTCATAAAAATGTCTGTCGATAAAATTTTTATCTCAACTTGCCTTAAATGTATTCAAAATGACCTTCTGAATCCAAAAATGTAAAAATATACAGGGTGTTCCATTTAAAAAACGAAAGTTAGTGTCATTTCCGGAGAAACCGGAAGTGACAGAGAGTGATAAAACGGTTGAAATAATGCGTATTTAACCGTTATTTGACGTGTCCAAATTTGAAATTTATATCCTGTAAAACAAAGAAGATATAAGGGCGAGCCTCATTTCGTGGTCACCCGGTATATTATATAATATACATTTTGTTATATTTTCTAGTGCAAAATACTAGAAAACCACTGATACGAATTTTAGATAACAATATTGTATTTATATTCATTTAGAACTATATACAGTGGTTTTCTGGGGCAAACTGTTGAGGTTTGCCTTTGATACTACACTTTTATCTTGACATATTTTGGCAATTTTCTTATTTCTATTTATTTTTTAGAATTTGGCGTGATTCCCAGAATTAAGTTCAATGAATATAAGTGTTAGCTGTTTTACACCCGTAAACCACTTCGCAATTTACCAAAGCAACTAGTTGGCAATGTTATTGGGTAAGTAAATTGGTCTTTTTGGTCTTTATATTATATTGCACATATGTTACGAAACACTCCACGATACGAAAAAAGTCAAGTGGCAGTATGATAGAGAACCGCTAGTTTAAAAGTTCATATAAAGATGAATGGAAGATCAGTTTTGGCTAAGACAATGTGCTTTGATGGCTCGATGTATTCATACACTTTACTTCTCGAAAATAATAGTCATGAAGCAGAAGCTTTTAAGGTGACGTTGTAAATGTAGACATTAAGAACAGTCTTTTACAAAACCTGTTAAAAATATTGCAACTTCTAAGCTGAATTCACATTGTATAGTAAGTACTGTTAATATTAGCACATTTTTAACATAAAAGTCCATAAGCACTATACACCGTGTCTCATTTTCCATCAAATGTATTACTTTTTTTTTAAATGGCAAAAGTTTTGGAAAATTTTAATAACACTTTTGTCCTGTTTACAGAATTAACTGGTTTTTAATTGCTTTCAAGATACGTATAACCAAAAAACTAAAAAAAAGAATGATTTTCGTTTTTATATATTCTAATAGATTCTCCGGTTTTGTTACATAGATGTTACTCTTGAGATATCTCCATAAAAACGAATCGAGTGAAGAAAGGTTAGGAGATATTGTTGGACCTCTTCCTTCAAACCGAGAAAATTTCGCTCAAATGTTCAAATATATAGTCACAGCAGTGCGGTGAAGCTCTATCTTGTTAATACTATAGCCGTTCGTCAAGTAACTGAGTTGGAAATAATGCCGTAAAACATGGAATAAGATCTTGATGAATAGATAGATACGTTGCACCATTAACACTATTGCTGAAGAATTCTGGCCCTATTACTCGATGACCAATTACAGCCCACTGATTCACCTTTCAAGAGCGCAGAGTATATATTTATCGTCAGCTCCACGACGATAGTTGTGCCGATAAATTACACCATGATCAGTGACTTGTGCTTTAGTCTAAAAAAGCTATCCATTCAATAGATATTTGACTATTAATAATAATGAGCAATATTTGTTCGCAAAATTCATTTCAGCTATCGGGGTTATTCTCAGTTATATTCCTGATTCATCTGCATTTTGCAAGGATGCAAGTAATGTTAGGATAGTGGTTTAACTAACATTGTCATCATCCCAAATAGATGACAGGTTAGCCAATTTTCAAACTACTGAAGTAATTTAAGACTTAGGTGGCATATACCATTAGCTACGATAAATGACGAGCAGCACGAGAGCAGATATACTCTCCACCTTGTAGAGGTTGCCCAGTTTCTAAAATAGTTAGTATCTGCAGGTGGTGCTTAAGAATAACACTTTGGTCCAAATTTCTAGCAAATGAAACTTTCAGCCAAGGATTATTGACCATCCACATCCACGCATTTTGTAAATATTGCTGATAAGCACATTTCAATACATCAAAAATTCAGCACTCCAGTAATTATTCCACATAGCTGTATAAAGTATATGGCTTCACCCAAGATCATATTTATTATTACTAGGAGATTATATTCTTTGATTATGAAGCAAAGAACTAATTAGGTTTAAATCATAAACAACGTTGGATGTATTTGTGTCAAATTGTGTCTGATGCTAAAATGGTGAAATGGCCATTGGAGGAGCGAGTAAGTTTACCTTTGCAAATTTTGAGTCTGGTCTTGGACTTTATTTGCTGAAAATTGCAATGAATCGAATAGGCTCATAGAAATTATGGAAATGAGTACCAGTTCTCCACCTGCAAATCCTGTAAAAATTATTGCTTTTATAACATGTCGTTCTTACTCCTAGTGTACGGGCATAATTACGTAAATCTGGTGGAGACAAAGAATTTACTTAACCAGGCATTAAACCGCTTTATCTAATTCGACGACCGATCGACCGAATTCATAAATTTGTTGAGACTATTTCTTTCTACACAATAAATTTACCGCAGATATTGAATCAATTCTAGGTGACAAAATAGTTCTCCAGAATCAAGACAAATATTAATTTATTTTCAATGTCATTTACACAGAAATTGGAGATATATTGTGTGCTATGGAAATAAGTGAAACATAACTGAAATAACAACTGGATTAGTTTTATAAATTTAACACCCTGTATCTCATAAGTATTAATATTGTATTAAAAACTGAATATTGTTTTATTTATTTATTTATTAGGCTTAATGCAAAACTTATTGTGTTATTACGTTGATAATTAATAAATATAATCGTACTAAAGAACTAACTTTTGGAACACAATAAGTATCTTTCAAAGTTTCAGCACAAAAGAAACTTTGAATCGTATATCGCACGGAAATCCATTTCACCGATAATGCTATATTGATTTTGTTTTATTTATATATATACCGGGTGTAAACGAATAGTGGGCCACCCCTGTAACTGTCTTGTTTTTAAAGACATCAGGATAAAATTTTTTATGGTGAAATTAGGTAAGATTTCAAACTTTTTGAGACCTATCCGCCATATTTGTCACTTCCGGTTTCACCGGAAATGGCCCCAAGAATATTTTCTAAATGGACGACCCTGTATGTTTTTACATTTTTGAAATTAAGATCATATATTGGATACACTTATACTATTTTGAACAATTTGTACAGGGTTGCACGAAAAATAATTCGAATTTTAGTTGTCAATCTAGATGGCTGCGAATATGTTAAAATTATGTTTGTTCCAATGTAATTCATATACAAAATACGAAAACGTCAATATGTCCAATAATACATCATACAGGGTGCTCTAAACTCATTAAAATCACATTTTTCAAAATAACTATTTTCTTTTGACGTTTAACATATTGACGTTTTCGTATTTTTTATATGAATTACATTGGAACAAAAATAATTTTAACATATTCGCAGCCATCTAGATTGACAACTAAAATTCGAATTATTTTTCGTGCAACCCTGTATAAATTGTTCAAAATAGTATAGGTGTATCCAAAATGTGATCTTTATTTCAAAAATGTAAAAACATACAGGGTGGTCCATTTAGAAACGACTATTGGGGCCATTTCCGGTGAAACCGGAAGTGACAAATATGGGGGATAGGTCTCAAAAAGTTGTAAATCTTACCTAATTTCACGATACAAAATTTTACTCCGATATCTTTAAAAACGAGGAAGTTACAGGGGTGGTCCACTATTCGTTTACACCCGGTATACACGTCTGGCCACTCAGTTGTTTCGGATACAGTTCAGTAAATTGCACCAACTCCCCTAACAATTTCGACTCCGCCCCATAATCACGTTAGTGCGAGCTGTCCGAGACGGAGCGTCGATCGTCGACCGGTTCCTTTCAGGGGAGATGTGTGCAACTTACTAAGCTGTATCCGAAACAACTGAGTGGCCAGACGTGTATATAAATGTATACAAGATTTACCAAATTTCCAGATCTGTCAACATACAATTATTATTAACTTACGTAATTTTGATAAAACATATAAAGTTTTTCCACTATCCACTACCTTTTAACTTTCAATATATTATAGCAAGAGAGGTGACTGTTTAAAAAGTTATGATTGCCTTATGTTGCATGATGGATTCTAAACTTCTGGAGTAAGAAACTAAATAGACAAAATACGCAAAAATTAAATAAAACGCATTAAGGACAATCCTTTCCGTAATACCTATACACTAGTAATATTTGGCACTAATGAACCACCTGTAGCAGATAATGTAATTTAAATTATATGCTGATGGTATGAACATTGGATTATGAACATAATGCAGATGTGGTGTTTAAGATAAAAGTTTAAATAGGTAAACTGAAGTAACGAAATAGATTACGTTCGTGAAATCAAGGGCCAATATGAATTTCTAGAAGAGTCTGTATTATTTTTAGCGTGACATTTATATTTCAAATCATCATTTGTTGTTACATCTATTAGTATTTATTCTAATTTTGGAAATTCCTCTGTGTTTGTATTTGAACAACGCAACGCAACGCAATGGCGCAAGACCATATCAGATACGTCCATTTTAAGAATATCTGAAAATCATTAATGAAAGAAGAATCAGCCTACAAGTGCAAGCAAGTTTTCATTATGTTTCTGTACTGTAGATTTTGGATGGATGAATTCCGATCTTTTTAAATTTCGTCTGTAAAAAAGGTTTGCCACAACTGCAGAAATAACAGTTTTTGTTTTGACAGTAGGCATAGCTTTTTTAAATATGCAAGAAAACACACACACACACCACCATCAGTAGTGACGATTATTACTAAATTTTTATAGTTTTAAAAAATAAAAATTGTACCACTTACCCCTCCAAAATCGCCTTTCTCTCCCTTATTTCCTGGAACGCCTGGTATTCCTGGTCGGCCCTGGTAAAAGTAATACTAAATGAGAAACAATATTAAACATTTATTCAATGTATTGTATCGTTTCACAAACTAGCCGAATTATGATTTGAAATTACATGCAATGTAAATTTATTATTTGTTTTGTTATACGAGAGTTGACAAGTATTAATTACTCAAACTAATTGCTAATAAAAACCAACATCAGGGTGAAAAGCCTGTGGGCGAAGTTCATGGATTTAAAACTTGGTTTAATTAGGTTCTAAATTTTAGAAATAATGTACTATGCGAAACTTTAAACTTTAAAAATAAATACCCCCATTATCATTCTTTATTGAAAGTCCTGTTTTATCGCTAATAGTTTAGGTCTCAACTCCCGTGAATTATGGTGGAGATTGTGCAAATACTTTTTTGAACTTAAAGTCTTACAAATTATATCAATATTGTTTATCGAATCGAATTTACATCTGCTTTGAATGTTGCTTGTCCCATAAAATCTAAAGTTTTAAACAATACCAACAACACTAAAATAAATTGGTTTACAGACAGTCTAAAGCAGATGAGAGAATTGCTTTATACGTAAGTACATACATACATATACACTTTCCTTCGAATGACTTGAAAATTTTAATAGCAAATAAAAAAGGAATTAATAGATCTGAAAATAATAACTATATTTCGAGAAATAATAATTTTTCAAAAGCGATACGGAACCGTGGAACTTAACTAATTAAAATAAAAGCAAACTTCATTTTTCACAATCAGAACTAGTTTCTCCTGCACATATAGATATTTAGAGAACTCTGCTATATGTCTCTTAGACTGAGAATTTTAATTTAATTATTGAGATAATTAATAATTTGAAAAACGTACAAGGTAAAGATCCTTACGATGAATATTAGGTTTTTAAATGTTATCAAACATAATATTTTTTATTCCATTAATAAAATTTAATTGTCAAAAGTTGTCTGATCAGTAGTGGATTTAAGAAAAAAGGCCCAGTGGGTAAAACCTTAGCTTCTTAGCCCCCTCTCAACTTATTTTGTATTTTACACTAAAAATCTAATGTTTGAATCCGGGGGGGGCAAACAAAACATTCAATAAAGAAGTCAGAGGCCTCGATGAATATATACCGGGTGGACCAGAAAAAACCGTACTTTTTAATCTTCTTTGCCAGATTTTTATTATTCTATCGATTTTAACAAACTTGACGTCCATAGTTAGCTGATTAAACTATAGAGCGTGTCGTCTTTCAATTTTAGTGTCATTTGATTACACTTCAATGTCCACCATGTAAGGACAATCTGTATATACCTAAATGTAAATTGAAACGACGATTGCCGTCATTGCCGACTCCAAAAGATGTCCTGAATACATACTCATCAATAATTCAGGAGGTGATTACTCACTTTTCAAATAAAATTGATTGATTTATTGAGTATTGGACTAAAATTATTTTGATTGTTAATTATCACTTGCGGCATGCACTGACATAAAAAATCATATAAAAAATTGAGGGCATTTTTTTAAAATCGTGATAATATCACAACGCATTAAAATGACAGTTTATCAGTTCAATTAAGGATACAAATGAATACAAATATTACTTTAAATTCAACATTAATGTGGTAAGCACATTATTATGGTAGCTCACATACCTATATATGCTGTTTCCATCACCGTAACAGACTAGTCTAAAGAAATACGTCAAACATTAAATTATGAAACGCTTTTGTTAACATATGACAATAGAAAACTATTTAATTTTATTTTTACTTCATTTAATCTGTATAAAATTACATACATTTGACAATTTTCCGTGAACATGCATCGCCATTTTGTTGTTTTCTAGAAAACTGTACATTTTATAGAATTAAACAAGTGGACCTATTTCATTTAGATTACAATTTATTTTTACACAGAAAGCACTTCATTGTTAAAATTTTAATATATTAAATACATTTAATTTATCAAACAGATCTAGAAATTGAAATGCATTTAAATTCCTACATTAATACTTGGTACTTTAATTATTCTGTCAAGGTATTTTAGATTTTTAAAAAAGAAATAAAAAGCATGCATTTCTGAACAAATAATTTAAACCGCTTCAAACGTTTTTATTACTTTATATTTAGTAAGACACTTTTGTTAAGTAATATTTTCGAAATCCGTGAAAAAATATTGTTTCACTCTCAAACATTGTTTTATACTTTGTACCTTCCTACAAACAAACAACGACGTTGGGTAGTTCAAATTATTTAACCTTAAAACTGATTGGTTGTTGTGGAAGAGGAAGTTTTATAAACACTGTGGCTTGGTGGCTTGGGGCAATGAGACAAAATGCACAATCTTTATTTTTCGACTAAAAGTGGTTGGAAGCGTGAATACTGTCAGGAGCAGACAGTGAATACAAAGTTATAATAATATTAGGACAAAGAAAATTATGCTATTGTTCTTTTAAGTTTTGAACATCATCAGTCAATAACTGAACAAATACAGTTTTTCTTCAATTTGTAGTATTTACTACTAGTTCCTATAATAATAATAATATACATACAGGGTGCTTTTAAATCACATGTAAATCTCTGAACCACATTTCCTCACTTAAAAATAAAACAAAAACTTTCTATAAACATATATCCGGAGTCGCCTCCTAAAGGAGCTGGAGGCACCCCAAGATGACACCTAAAAAGTACTTTTTTCAATTATTGCGGAAATGACGTAACGAATTTTTTTCATATATGCAATATGCAATAATTAAATAATGGATTCGCCTAAAATACATTTTTTAGCCCCCCACCAATAACATTTTTTTTTATCAGAAATAGCCACTGTATTGCATAAAGAGTAAAAAATCCTCAATTCATAAATAGAATGATTCAATATCTGACTTTTCTTCTTCTGTAAAATTTTGCTTGGATTAACCATTTCTGAAGGAATGTAAGAAAATCTGTACTATACTATGTCTCACCATTACAAATGAATAGACTCCGCCCCATTAATTTTATGGTTCCGCAGAACGGTTTTACACGATGAAATTAAAGAAAGTTGAGATAGCTTCAACAAAATTTGTTTATTATACGTGTTATATTTTATACTACAGCTATACTGTATTTTTATAATGTTTATTCCCATTAAATTTGTAAATACAGCTACTCGTTTTTATGAATGTTTTTTTCATTCACATTCACATTCTTTTTTATTATTTATTTTTGTAATGTTCAGTTCCTATTATTTACAAACTTATGGAGGCCTAATGTTTATTTCAATTTATTTGCGATTGCAGCGACACCTTGCGAGAATCGAAAAAAATGCCCGATATAAACGACACGTATTTTTGGCCGTAGAATCCGAATCCGCTATAAAAAATAGGGATTTTCATTACAAATTTCAAAGTTGCCCCCCGCCCCACCCACTGGGTTGGGGGTGGGAGAGTCGAATCCAATGGCATTGGATAGATTTCGTAAAAATAACAAATATGTGTTTTTCAGTTTTTGAATTGGACGTTTTTTTATGGGCACAAATGGCTACTCTTGAAACAGTCATGTTTTCTTATAATTTTTTGCGATTACAGCGACACCATGCAAGAATCAAAAAAAATGTCCGGAATAAAATTTACGTATTTTTTGCCTTGGAATCCGATTCCGCAATAAAAAATAGGGGTACCATTTGAAATTTTAAAGTTGCCCCCGGCCCCACCCCCCACCCACTGGGTGGTGGGTGGGGAGGTCATTTTTGATATCAGTAGATAGTTATTTGAAAAATTTTTGACACGTATTTTTTTATTTTTCGATTTGATGCAAAGTGTTTGAGATTTTTCACCGTTCCCATACTTTTCTAACACCCTGTATATTAACTACTTATAAGTTTTAACATGTCCAAATAAATAAACACATACCTACCTACTTCTTCTTAATTTTCACAAGGTTGTATCTATTACAGCTCCTACGTATAAGAAAGTTATGAAAGATATCAATATAATAATAGAATGGCTTTATTCATCATTACAATACATTTGGTACTTAAGTCAGTAGAAAAAAATAGACTTTAAAAGCCCTACATATACATAAATTTGTAAATAATATTAAAACAACGATAATAAGATAAACGTATATAATATAATTGGAAAAATAATATATGATATCACTTTTATTTTTTACACTGAACAGTCAGAACCGGCGAGCAGTTCCTATTTCTCCATCGAAAAAAAACCATACCTTACTTACAGTAAGGCCAGCGTTCACCCAAGTCTCATCTAAAAACTACAACTTCTATGTTCTTCCCTTAGGGCACTATTACGTGACCTTTTTGAGAACCTATAATGCCAAACACAATTACATTACAACACGAAGAAATAAAAAGTCCGAAAGTAATCGTCACAAAGTACTCCGTTTAAGATGAGGCAAATAATCATCTTCATGCACCGCTGCTAACATTTTGTTTGCAGTTGGTGGTTCATTTCTTTCAAAAATGGAATGGATTATACGCTTGAGAGCACTTTTAATTCCTTCATCGAGATTGTCCAAAACTGCCCTTTGTCGGTGGTACACTTTTGGTGGCTGATGTTGGTGTGTTTGTTGAAGAATATTAGAAACACTTGGAACACTCACACCTGCTGCCTTTGCAGTGAACTCCATGCATTCCATCTTTGGTTTCTCCGGATTCTCCCCATCGTAGGCCTTAAAAATGTTCCACACCTTTTCCTTATCTTCCACCGAAAAATGTCTGGATAATCGTTTTTTGGGTGGAGAAATTATACCTCCTTCAGCCATCATAAACCTTAAGAAAACCCGTTTTAACATTTAATCAATATTAATCGTTTGCATTTACGTACCTTATTACTTTAACTCCCAGATGAAATGTGAAATGTCACAAAAACGAATAACAGTAATAACACAGTTGACAGTCACGCCGGCGCCCCATTTATTCGCGTTTATCATACGTTTAGCGTTTATGCGTTCTGATTGGTCTGTTGCAAAATGTGTAACAGTTTAATGCGTTACGCGAGTACTTGTAGAGTCGGCCTTAGTTAGTCAAATCTAGCGTTGCTTTGTAATTCGGGTTCTATAAATACGACCAATAGAGAAATTCCATTCAAATTTAGCGGACATTTTTGGGGAGGAGTCTATTCATTTTTGTTGGTGAAACATAGTATAGCTCTGCTCAGCAAATTCAACAAATTTGTATTTTATATCAAGTCAGTTTATGAAAAGTCGATATGACAGACTGTCGATTATTGTTTGACTGAAGAAATGTCATTTAACAAACAAATTACTAGTCATTTTCATAGACTACTTTAATCGATAATGTTGGCTTTGGCATAGTTAAAGTAACCACCTTAAGGGTCTGTATCAGGTGCAAGTCTCGATTCTACCACACACCGCATGGGTCAATTTGACATGATGCAGTCAAATCGAAACTACAGCGACTACAGGTTGCAGCAAGTGCATATGTGTTTTCGCAAACTCGTGCGAGATGGCAGCACTTTTTAGGCATAGACATGCACTTTTTGTTTTTCAAATATGTAAATTAATTTAGAGCTCATACCAAGAGTTGGGGAAAATTATTTTAAAAGTTAGAAGCAATGAATAATGTCGGAAAGTTAGAGTAAATTTGGCCAGAAAAATATAAAATGCATGCAAAGAGAATAAGAAAATAATAACTGTCCTACATATTATACACATTAATATGTGTATTTAAAGTTAAACCAGTAAATAAAGGGAATCATTGAATAATTCCTGCTATAATAGCAAAGACTGCTCCTATTGATAAAACATAATGAAAATGAGCAACCACGTAATATGTATCATGTAAAATAATATCAATTGATGAATTAGCTAAAACTACTCCAGTTAATCCTCCAATTGTGAATAGAAATACAAATCCTAATATTCATAAAGTTACTGGTCTATATAAAATTTGTGTTCCATGAAGAGTTGCTATTCATCTAAAAACTTTAATACCTGTAGGTACAGCAATAATAATTATAGTTGCTGAAGTAAAATAAGCTCGAGTGTCTACATCTATTCCAACTGTAAATATATGATGAGCTCAAACTACAAATCCAAGGAGTCCAATTGCTATTATAGCATAAATTATTCCTAAAGCACCGAAAGCTTCTTTTTTTCCTCTTTCCTGTCTAATAATATGAGAAATCTAATGATTAATTTGATAAAAATTGCTTTCAAATCGGATAAATTTTAAACGAAATATTCGAAAACTACGATTTAAGTGGGTATATGTTAAGACTTTTAACTACGATATTCAATGTATAATAACTCAAAAATGGTTAAAGGTAGAGTTATCATATGGTATATTTTTGAAATCGGAAAAAAATTAATGCACAAGGTGTTTCATTTAAAAAAATAATATATTTTTTTGTATCCCCTAACTTCCGTACATACATCACCGTGTTTTTGATGGAATATTAAAATAATTCAGTTATAATCCTACAACTTTTGCTTCAAGCATTTTTTTGTATCTATAATAATAACGATAATAAGGGTTGGGTAATTTATAATGAATAACCCTGTCACCTGGTAGGTGGCCAAAATAATAGTAGTTTACATAACAAGTCCCGAAAGTGGCATTTTACTGGACGAGTAGGAAAATTCCAGAGCAGCCGCAGGCGAGTCCTGGAAGCCTGCGAGTCCAGTAAAATGACTTTTGTGAGGTTACGTACAATATATTTTTTAAAACGGGCACAGTATTGTATCATTAATTCGCATTCATCAGTTAGAAATTTCATTTTATAACAACTGTCACGTTTCCAACTAAATGTCAAAATATGTCAAGTCACCGATTTTATAATTTTAAAGAATACAAACACTCGGTTGCTATGGTGAGATTGGTGAGCGGCCTGTAAAACTTTTACAGGACTCTCACCATAGCAACCATCATTTTACGGCCGCAGTTCCATAATTTGCGATATTCTGGCCTAAAAGTAAGCCGGAAAGTGTTACTTTTCGACCGGTTTAAAAAAAAAAGATTTTAACAAACTCATTGTTAGTTGGCGATTTCAATTTCAAAGCGATCGTAAATCTTAATTCCGATACTTCTAAGATTAAATGTGACTCTGAAAGATTTTAGTAGGCATTTTCTGAAAAAAAAATGAAGGATAGAAGAAGATATTGGTGCGAGAATTTTTCCGGACAGTAATCAAAAAGGTTCAGATCTTACATCTCTTATGATCTGTTATTTTATACCTATATTGTGATCTAGATTTTTGAGAAAGGTTGAATGTCCTTAATCTGAGCAGTGTTTATTTGGTATTTTCAAGAGATGTTCTGAACACAGTATTCTGAAGTGGATTTTTTTTACTCTTTTCTTAACCGTCGTTTTATTATCGTTAAAGGCAAATGAAACTACTTTAAGAACCTCAATAAGTTAATTTGTCGAATAATTTATCTTATTTTATTAAGGAAATTTAAATATCACTCTATTTTCTCGCCAGCTTTGTCTAATGGATTTTAAAACACTTGTTTGCAGTTTTCTTTTCTGCCACAAAAATTATCCCTCAGTTTGATATATCGCTACTGAATTTATTATATTATTCCTTTATTTTTAAAATGTTTTCACTAGAACATATTTTTACTTGTGTTTAATATTTTAGTGGATTTTAGACGGTACTATCTAACAAACGTAGTGGCTAATAAATTGGAGACAACCTTTTTTTATTGAATTATTATTGACCGGTTTCGATTATACGAATATAGTATATATTGATCTTCCTCAGAATCAATTATCATGCAGCCAATAAACAATTGATTCTGAGGAAGACGATCAAAACCGGTCAATTATAATTGAATACAAAATTTTCTTTTGTTACCTAACTAATAATAATAATCAAAATTTTACCTTCGTTGTAAAAATACGATTTTCTGGGAGTGAATAACTTCTCTTTGTGACAATATTAATACTTTCTTTTTAAATAATTTAATTTCACTTGATGAAAATATCCCTAACAGTTTTGTAAACATACTATAGTTTTTCTCGTAATGAAATATATAGCAATAAAAGAAACTCAATCAAATGCGTTGATTCCAATAAGCCAACAGCAGAGGGATTAATTCCATGTAGAGGAAATCCCATGTCACGCAATTGGTAATAAAGCAGTAAAAAAAAATAATTTTATTACTCTATACATAGAAACGAAGTATAGCCCCGCCAGGCTCAAGTTAGCTAGTGTATCTATCTTTATGTAATTTTCTTCCATTCTGGCTTCAAGCTAGGCACACTTTATGATCGGTCGCTACAGTGTGGTTAATTTAAGTTGCCATTTAACATCAATTAACAATAGTTTGACCCAACAATGCCTCCTACAAGTTATATTTGAGAACCTCCACCGACTCCCTTAGAAAGGCTTTGTAAATAAGCAGAAATTTGCTTTGACGTAATGTCAGTAACTAAATTCCTGAAGATTCCACGTTGATTGCGTGAAATAAATAGACTCATAAATAAATAACAGTGGATGAAAACAAAATAAATTCCTTTCGAATATTTATAACAAGAGAAAAACGAAGAATGATTTTAATGTTTAAAAGAAAGCCAACAGAGGGACAACAACCTTGCCCCCCATGGGCAAGCAAGGTAAAGATGTGTAAATGTTTATGGGTTATACGCAACTATTAATTATTAATCACAGTGCCTCGTGATGTACTTAGATATAGAGTTGACATAGTTTGAAAAGGATATAATTTTTGGAATCCTACATAACAGCTAAACCTATATAATTGAGACTGAAATTTTCTAAATGGTATTATCAATTTTTTTTCCCCAACACAAAGACAAATGGAGTATGTTGGTGGAAGAGATTAGTACGATAATATTCTTAATGCTTTAGTAATTTATATTAGGAGTAGTTTCCCAAAATGAATTTTTAGAATACATACGTTTTGCATGCTGAAAATGGTTTTATCACTGGAGCAGAATTGTATTTTCATCGAATATTGAAAATCCAGATTATCACAGAGATATGGAACAGCTTAATTTTTCACGTTGTTGGGAACATCAACTATTGATGAATTTAAATGAGCCTTCAATTATTTGTTGAATAATGCTTCTGAACGGCGGACGGCGCGGCGTGTTATTCTCAACAACGCTAAATAATACATAAACAAAGTCAGGAATGTTAAACGACATGAAAAATTAAGAATGACCTAAATACACTCAGTTCCATAAAAAGTGACGCACTCGATTTTTCGCGTAATTTTAAAGTTCTTTAGTTCTTAAACCGGTGGACCGATTTGAACATTTTTTTTCTCAGTTTATAGCAAAATTCATTCTCTATGAGCCGGATTGGAAGCAATGGTGAGTTCTTCCATATTTCATGGAAATTAATGTAGAATTTTAAACCTAAGTTTTTTCACAGGTTTTCAAAACACCATGTGGATTATTCTCGCATTCATGGAGAAATTATTCATTCTGCATTCGATGAACCATTTTTTAATAAACATTTTGTTTTTTGTTCACTGTTTTATCGCTGGTACTTTCCGAGATATAACGTTTTTGCGTGAACCCTGCCTTTTCGTGTATTGAGAAATGATGCACATGATGAGTGGTCATACTCACTGCAGAATTGTATAGCATATAAACCAATAGAAATTGTCAAGGTTTTTAAATACACTCAGTTCCAAAAAAAGTGACGCATTTGATTTTTGACATAACTTTTTTTCTTTTTTTTTTAAACCAGTGGACCGATTTTTAATTTTTTTTTATTTATTGGCAGGTAATTCCTTTGTCTTTCAAAAAATAAAGAGGTGGAAATTTATTTCATTGTAGGATTACATTGCTTTTGAAAGAGCAATTATTGCCGTTGCCATAGCAATTAATTTGTTGTATGCCTCCATACTTTGTTGTTGTGTCATTAACCCTTAGTGTGCCGACGGGACTTCAAAGTCCCACTAACTACTAACTTTTTTATATTCACTTTATTACTATGAGGTTTATACCAGAGTATAATTCTGACGGGACGTGAGAGTCAGCTATTATTTCTTACTAGAACTACTCAAATAGACTGTAGGTGGCGCTAATTTGAAATATTCCACAACAAATTGCTATGGTGCGTGCTTTTTTGATCCCGACGGGACTTCAGTGTCCCAACCAACCCCCAATCCCTAAGTAGGGGGTGGTAAAATTGTGAAGAAATTAATTTAGGCACTTTAACATATTAAAATCAGAATGGAAACAAAAAAAAATGTATGATTGGAAAATTTTAATAGCTTGGGACACAAAGGGTAAAGAAGTTTAAGAGACTAAAATTACACAAATGCCTCAAATAAATCCTGAACATGTTTATAATTTTGTGTTTAATAAAAATGTTTTTTAAAATTCGTATCAGTTTATAAAACTCTGTAAATTCAGGAAGTTGGTAATACGCAAGGTTTCAGCAAAAAAGCTGTAATTCGGACAATTTTAGAGATAAATCAATGAATAAAAAAACAAAATGTTTATTAAAAAATGGTTCATCGAATGCAGAATGAACAATTTTTCCATGAATGCGAGAATAATCCACAGGGTGTTTTGAAAACCTGTCAAAAAACTTAGGTTTAAAATTCTCCATTAATTTCCATGAAATATGGAAGAATTCACCATTGCTTCCAATCCGGCTCATAGAGAATGAATTTTGCTATAAACTGAGAAAAAAAATGTTCAAATCGGTCCACCGGTTTAAGAACTAAAGAACTTTAAAATTACCCGAAAAATCGAGTGCGTCACTTTTTATGGAACTGAGTGTATGTTAAAAGTTCAACTATTACAAATTACAATTAGTTTCCCTGTAGAAATCGTACTGTAAAA
Organism: Rhagium mordax; assembly: GCA_963680705.1. Classification (NCBI taxonomy): domain Eukaryota; kingdom Metazoa; phylum Arthropoda; class Insecta; order Coleoptera; family Cerambycidae; genus Rhagium; species Rhagium mordax. Next base: position 78,668,764 of record OY796656.1, on the reverse strand, counting down.
AAAAATTAAGATTTTTATATAATAATAATAATAATAATAATAATAAATTGCCTTCATTTATTATTAAATACTATAACAAAAGGGCGATATAAATTTACCGTTTTCCGAAATAAGCCACCAAAAATTACAAGATAGAATAATTTATTACAGAACAATATATGGCCATAAAGTTATTCTATCTCTAATATTGTGTTTTTAATTCCATTGATATGATATGGGGAATTACACAAATTATTACAACAGAATCAACAGATGCATTGATATAGATTATAGGTGGTAAAGTTGACTTAAAATTATATAGTAATACGGAGAAAAGCAAATTACCACCCCTTCGAGTCTGGACTAGCGAAAGAACGACGCAAGATTGATAAAATTAACACTGCTACCACCTACAGAGCATACGTATTAGTAAGGGATCCACGCCTTCAAAACACGTCAAAATCGTCAAGTAACCCATTCCAGCAAGGTAAAAATTTTTGAGACGGCATATCGAAAGAGGGTCCCTAGGGGCATCAGAAATTGCTTGTTAGACTTTTGTTGGCTCTTGCACAACTTCTCAAAAAGAAAAAAAAGATGGTGTAATGGTATTTCATGAATACGTGTTTTTAAACGTTTACGTTCCGCTAAAAATTAACTATTTGCGATATTGATCTGATTTTTTAAATTTATATAGTAGAATCATGAGCGCCTCTACCTGTAGCAATGAAATTTAAAAATCACTGCAGTTTTTTTTTTAATAAATCCTAAAGTTGCAACAACGAAATTTGTGTATTGAAAATTTCGACATATGGGAAACTATATTAAATGTTAAAAATTTGTTCACACTATATGTGAACAAAATGTGGTCCGAAGATCGAAAGAGTTTAAAAAAAAAATCAGGTCGGTATCTTACACTGTTTGAGAGTTATAGATTTTTTAAAGAGACAGTTATTTACGTTTGCGGAACTCCTAGTAGTATTCAGCTGTTTTCTGGCGCGCGCGTTGCCATCCAGCTTATTGTAATGCATAAAGGATTTGCAGATAGTGGGACAAAACAGCTTTTGGAATTGAGTGATTGTTATTGAAATTTTTACAAATTATGTAAAATAAAAGTCACATTTGACAGAGGATTATGAGGGTGTTGTTGATAGATAAATAAATTACTAGATTATTTACTATCCCATTATTTAGGTACATTATGTACACATGGTAAGACATTTCACAAAAAATATATAAACACATATACACAAGACATTCAATTACAAGCAAGCACTTACGTATTCCTAGTCAGAATCACTGTCTGACAAGAGCTGCTCCGTATTATTTTTGCCTTTAAAACAATTGTAGGGAAAGGTTGCACAATGCACATGTACAGGCAACAGAACACCAAGTGCACACACATTTTTTGTCACACTTTACTTTACAATTGCACTTTTTAATTTTTATTAGACTCGGTTGTAGTTTTTTGTCATCATTTGCGGTTTTATTTCATTATTCTCCATCACATATCCAAAATCTATGGGAGAAGGTAAATTTGGAAGGGGATCGGTGAACCGCTTGAAGACTAAAATTTGATATAACGCGTGTTTTAAATGCAGTGCACTGTTTTGCAAATTGCCATGAACTTAATTAAATAAGAAATTGTAACAAGCAGGATTTTCCCAACAAATTGGCAGTCAAAATTTTTTATTAATCACGTGCAACGGGAATGTAAATGGGTTAATTTATTGTTATCGTAAAAAAGCGAATTATAGCTACGGTCTTGAAAAAATATCTGTTCGGTCTGACAGAGATGGTAAAATCTTCATAAGTTCAAAAAAATGTTTAGATCTATAACGTCACAAGTTTCATATTATCATAAAATGGAAATATTTTACAAATACATTTTTCTTACTCATTTGGAAAATAATAACAACGTATGTGAGACATTTCTGCTTTAAAAAGTAAATTAAAAATTCTAAATTTTAAATTTATGTTCACCAAGTAAAATAGAATTATGTATTATTTTCATATTCTTGTTTTAATTTTATTGTCAGTTGCAGCACATCGCATCGTAAAATACTTGCTAACTGAACGAGTCCAATTTGCGGCGCATTATTTGCAGATGTATATTATTATATTTAATAATTCATATGGAACTACAAGTCTCGTTGTGGCAATGGAAAATAGTTCATTATTTATTTATTTTGTTAAGCTAATCACACGTTTGGGATATACCAGTTCTGAAAAAGTATTACAAATTCACAGTTCAACAGACAAATAAAGTAAATGTCTAACCTAATGTGCTGTTGACGTCATTTAAACCCGAGTTTATGCACCAGGAAAAATTATAATAAAAAATTTGGCCTCACATTTATATAGGTATATATATATATATATATATATATATATATATATATATATATATATATATATATATATATATATATATATATATATATAAAGCCTTGTTATCATTAAAATATTTAAAAACTTAAATCAATTGAATAGAAAGCCAGTAATATGGCCTATTTTTTAAATACAAAACATTAATAAACAGAAAAATTATGTCACTAATAGTAATAACTGTTGCCTATTTTTAAAGGTAAATTATTAGATACCTAATAATTATAATTATTCAATAAATTTATTATTCAAAAAAACAAATAGTTATTTTACTAAGAAAAATAGATCTTCACTCGGAGTTTTTAAAAAATTATATCATTATATCGAATACTTTAGAGGCAATTTACCAATTTACCAATTTATCATTGTGGTTCGCTTATTATCAAAATTTTTTTTTATAAATACCTATATATAAAGAATTCCAATCTCAACAATAAAAATTGCGAAACAAGATTCTTCATTCAGTTTTACCACCTAATTTTTGTTTCATTTCTACTATAATAATGGTCTTTAAATAATTATTGCCGCTGATGTCGACTTGAAGGGAATGGGCCAGGAGCTTGTAGAAAATCAATATTAATTTGTTTTGGATTGATGCTTCGAGGAGTATTTTTTTCTTCTTGTTGTATTTCACTATAATTATAGCCTTATTAATTAATTATAAATTAATTGTTGATAATGTCGATTTGAAGGGAATGGGCCAGGACCTTATAGAAAACCAATTTTCGTTTTAGTCGACGTTCTAGGATGATTTAATTAATATAAATCGAAACGCCAATTAAAACAAAAATTGGTTGTCTTTAAGCTGTTCTCTATCAAATAAACATCTAATCAGCAATATTTTTTTCACAAATGTTAACAGATGTTTATATTAATCACACAATGGTACCATTTTATTTAAAAGTAAACTTCATACGTACAATTCACAAATCGGCAATATATTTTTGTTTGAATTTTTGATAATTGAAATAAAATTATTAATTACAGATTTAGTGGATGAACAGTTATTAATTATAAAATACATAAGTGTACTAAACTATACATAGAGATAAATATATTATAAAAGTAATGCGTCAGATGTCGTTTACAAACGATGTAAGTGATTTTTATGCCGGCATAAGGAATAAGTAACTCAAGAATCAGAGATCTTTCGTTTAGCGATTTTTTTAACTGGATGACAATGATTTTTACTATTATTATAATTGTGTGAAATATAGGTATTTGATTTATTACAACCCAATGCCATTAATATATGCGATTCGTTATTGTTTAGTGCAGTATAAAATTTGTAATGGAGCTAGCCTTGTATATACGATTTGAATTAAATGATGAATTATATAACAATTGCTTTCTGTTTTATCATGGTGATTCTCGATGGGATAAACTAGATAGCGAAGAGTGGTATTTATCAGGATATTTATTTTGCCATTTATAAATCAAACGACAATAGGTATCACACAATCACAGTAATAGTTAAAAATTCTTCAATATTTCTCATTATGAACGAGTTAACTTACTTATTTGTGTTTAGTAACTATTCAGTTTTAAAAATTATTATTTATATTTATATATTTATATATTTATATTTTAAAAAATTAGAAGAGAAATATTCTGTCACTTTGTGTATACAGATCCATTTTTTATAGAAATCCCTTAAGTTATTGCCATTTCCGAATCAAAATTTACCATGATTTTGAATTTGATTTTTTTCTAAACCATTTGTCTGATTTTAATGTTTTTTTTTTGTTTTGTAGGTTAACTCTTCCGGGATGTATAGCCGTGCCGATTTTTAGTAAACATTATTTTTTCTTTAAATATAAGGCGTAACAATAAAGCTATGTTTTTTTTCAATAATTCAAAACACCCTGTGGGAATCATCAGCAGCAAAATTAAAGTTCAATTCAGGTCCAATTGTAGCTTCATCTTTTCTTAACATTTACGTTTTTGGTACACTTGTTTATCTTTGCTATTAAAGGAAATATATCGAGTGGGGAAAAATAAAAAATTTTTGTTTCTTGGATGCCATTTTTTTTACTTAACCGATTCGAATAAACCTGGCGTCATTAGATAGGCAATTTAGTAGGCTACAAATCTTATAGTTCAAAATGGTAGACATGAAAAAATCAAATAGACACCTTTAAAAATTAATGTTTTTCTATCCTCGTTCATTATCAAGATCTGATTGAGGTAAATCTAAATAAACAAGGATAGGACCAATTAAAAAATATCTGTTCTGACGCTTTTAAGGTCAGTACCATTAGTGTGGTAAGAAATTAGGTGAATAGACACCTTTTAAACTTGTCGTAATGTCATAATTATTTGAACCTATTTAGGTTTTCCACAACTATACCCTCAATAATTTTAAATGTAGGTATGCTTTTAAATAGCATTTTTTAATTGGTCATATCTTCGTAACCAATGGATCGATTTAATCAGTGCTGCTATTTGAAAATGGTGGTATTTAAAAAAAAATTGTTATTCTGGAAAAATTATTTCCGAAATGTTTAAGATCTTATAACACAAATGTCACATGACATAATATCATACTTGTATTTTTTTTATTAATTATTGAAGCGAAACAAAACATTTTTTTGGGATTACGGTCGCCTAGATGAAAAATTAAATTTGCTCATAAAAATGTCAGTTTTTATCTCAATATGCCATAATAGTAGGAGAGCCCTCGACCAAAATTTCGAGTTATCGTGACACGGGTAATTTCATGAAAAATGTTTAGTTCGAGTCAAAAGAAACAAGTTTTATTTATGCAGGAAAGTCCCAGGACGCTGCGAAAAGGGTGAAAATCAGTTTTAAGTCGGTAAATAAAAAGTTACGGTGATCAAGCAGTACCGCTCTAATTTCGTGCGAGTTTTTTATGTACTTTGCCGCGCCTCAAAGACTTTTTTCCGGACGAGTGTCTGTGCGTGGCGTCGTATTTTATAGGCGACATCGTGTCGGGAAAACCTTTTAGGCTATATTTCGTAGCGATCCTTCGAGTATTAAGAAAGTTATTAACGTTTCAATACCACCATGCCGGAAGATTGTGTAAAATTTGTGAGATTAGAACGAGATGCGAGAACAATGACCGCTTCAGGAAATTTGCAAATTCAAAATTTTCGTCAATACGTCAAAATTCCACTTTTTCGTTCGCTCCTACTGTCTCGAAAATCGCAGCGAGACTGTGCGATTTACGATGTAGTTCTAAGTTGGACCCTCTACCTTGGATTTCTTAGCAGGACGGCGGCCCAGCGGCGATTTTTCGTTTGGAAATAGCGTTTAAAGATTACGTGTTTTCGAAATTTTTTCAGTTTTTTTAATTTCTCCAAACACGCGTCCGGGAGCCGAGTTTAATAACTCGCGCCTCCTTCGAGATGGACCGGCGGCGTATTTTTTTTTTTGAAAACTAGATGTAGGTAATGTAGAACTTCCGGGGCGTAATCGTTTTTCTCGATTTTGCCTCCTAAGAAAGTTATGAATTTTTGAAGAGGCGATTTTGTCAAATTTTAGCGATTTTTTAAACTTATATACCCTTTAGAACCGCGCCACATCCTTTCTCTTTGGATCTAGAGGATCTGGACCCGGACGGCGGGCAAGAAGAAGGAAAAATGAAGAACTCTTTTTTTTAGCTCCAATTAGCCGACATATGAATTTTTTTTAAAAAGTCGATTTTGCCGAAAAACTGTACTTTTCCGGGGCCCTTGCTCCCCTCCCCAGAGGATTTTTTCGACCGAACTTTCAGGAGAGCTAGAACCAATCTTCCTCTCGGATCCCTGAACATTTCGTTGCTTAATATTCATCCGCGGCCGAGCTCGGATAATCGAATAATTATTATGACCCATTTTTTTTAAATCTTCGATAATTTTTTTCACCCATTTAGCAACGAGATAGACGTCAGTCACATTAGAATTTTTTTTTCATATTGATATGAACTGTTGAAAAAAAATAGAATCGTCGTGTCGCGATGAGGTCGAAAATCCTGGTCGAGGGCTCTTCTACTATAACTGTCAAAATGACCTTCTAACCCCAAAAATGTAAAATATACAGGGTGTTCCATTTAAAAAACCAAAGTTAGTTTAGTGAAACCGGAAGTATCAGATAGTGATAAGTCGGTAGAAATAATGAGATATAGGGGCGAGCGTCATTTCGTGGTCACCCTGAATCGTGGACAAAATATAATGTAATAAATATTCCTAAGATATCTAATGAAAAAGACTGCAACTATCACAACATATTTAAAGAGTTTAATACCACATGTACAGTATTTTCTAGACGCAGACATAACTTTTATCAGACATCTTTAGTAGACCTGTAAATACATGTCTCTCTCTCTGCAGTCTGCATCCTGAATACTCCCACTACAAACTTGATCTCTTGCTACATGCTTGTTGCTTACGACCGAAGAGATAAGAATTCATTAAATTTATTTTGTTGTTTCCTGTGTTCTATGTTCGTCCGTTTAATAAATTATTTTTATTGAATATTATTGCAATGCCAATGCAAAGGTATGAACATTGAACATGTAAATATTTTACACAACCCCAAATAGAATTGGAATTCACTCATTTAGCGGAGAAAATGAACGACACAACACAGACTATACCTAACACATATAATTTCATGCTACAATGAATAGTTTTGAGTTTTCAGGAAGGCGAAGAAGGCACATCTTTCTGTTCGAAAAGCAGCGGATAAGGTTGGCGCGATCATAGATTAAATAAGTATAAGATATACCACCCGCATTCCATTGTTAGAATACAAATGGATATTATACGGACCGTGTGCATTCGAATAATAGATGGCGCATCTTAAAGTATATTTTTCTATGTAGAGTTATAGCTAAAGATTTATTGTTAGAGCTTTGGGCGGTTTTCTCATTATGTTTTAAACATAGTTCTTCAACAAATGATATCAATAGTCAGAAGAGATTATATTTTTAGGAGCTTCGGGTGCACCATCTATATTCGAATGCACAAGGTCCGTATAATATCCATTTGCATTCTAACAATGGGATGGTGTATCTTATACTTATTTAATCTATAGCACGATCTAAAAATTCATGAAATGAAAAATAGAAGTACGAACGTTGAGGTACCTACCAAGAAGGTTCGAACGAAGGTAAATGTACGTGAAGAACGTCTCGTAAGTATTGAATTTCGCAAGTAGTCCGTTTAAGAAAAACCATTTGAATTCTAACAATGGGAGGGTGTATCTTATACTTATTTAATCTATGGCGCGATCTAAAAATTCATGTAATGAAAAATAGATGTACGAACGTTGAGGTACCTACCAAGAAGGTTCGAGGGTAAATGTTGTACGTGAAGTATTGAATTTCGCAAGTAGTCCTAAGGAACCGTTTAAGAAAAACCAGCAGTGTTATTACACTAATTTTTAAGACGGCTTTAGAGTAGCATCCTCCTTAACCGTCTTAAAAACTAGTGTAATAACACTACATTTTTGTGTAACTAATGATTATCGGTAACGTAATTTATCGAATAATTCTTTGGTCTTCGATCGAACCGATCTTACCTCCTTTTGTTGCCGAGTCGGAAGCACAATAAGACGAATGTCGTAAAATTTGTACTTAAGAGTCCTATATACCCACTTAAATTGTATTTTTCGAATATCTCGTTTAAAACTTATCCGATTTGAATGAATTTTTATCAAATTAATCTAAAATATACAGGGTGTTCCAGTTTTTTGTAGCAGGACTTTAACAGTCGATAGACGTTTGAAAATTATTAAAAAAAGTTCATATAAACATAGGTTGAGAAATGCTTAGTTTTCGAGATACAGGGCGTTAAAGTTTGAAAACAAATATAGATTTATATTTATATTTCCAGAATGCCAAGAAGTATCGAATCCAAACTTACCAATTTTTTACATATAATTTAGAAGCCTATTTTAGAATAACAAACTACTACTTTACTTAACCATGGGCGTAGATATGTGGATTTACTAAGGCTCTTTTTTACAGAAAAGTAGTACGCCACTGATATTTTCTCATGTTCCCAGTTTAATTTAATAAAGCAAGAAAAAACAAAAATTTAATGTCTCTTGGCACTTTTTGATATGACAAGCCGTTGTTCAGAAAATTTACGTTTAATCTGTTGATGCACGCCTCTGGACGAATTTTAGACAAACTTGAAGTCGCTCAGAATTTCACCAAATTTGATGAAGCGAAATGTCTCTTAAAAGTGCCAAAAGACATTAAATTATTATTTTTTCTTGCTTTATTGAATTAAACTGGAAACATGGGAAAATATCAGTGGCGTACTACTTTTTTGTAAAAAAGAGCCTTAGTAAATCCCGAGTAAATCCATATATCTACGCCCATGGTTAAATAAAGTAGTAGTTTGTTATTCTGAAATAGGCCTCTAAATTGTATGTAAAAAATTGGTAAGGTTGGATTTGATACTTCTTAGCATTCTGGAAATATAAATATAAATCCATATTTGTTTTCAAACTTTAACACCCTGTATCTCGAAAACTAAGCATTTCTCAACTTATGTTTATATGAACTTTTTTTAATATCGACTGTTAAAGTCCTGCTACAAAAAACTGGAACACCCTGTATATAAAATTTCGGAATATAATTTTTTTTCGCATGCATTTTATATTTCTTTCTGACCAAATTTACTAACATTCCGACATTATTCAATGCTTCTAACTTTTAAATTCATTTTTCCCAACTCCCAATTAATTTATTTGAAAAACAAAAAGTGCATGTCTATGTCCTAAAAATGCTGCCATCTCGCACAAATTTGCGAAAACACATGCACCTGCTGCAACTTGCAGTCACGGTGGTTTCGGTTTGACTGCATCATGTCAAACTGACCTGTGCGGGGGTGTGGTAGAATCGAGACTTGCAGCTGATACAGACCCTTAAGGTCTGAAATTAAAAAGTTAATAATATATTGCTGTTTTATAATTTTTCTTTTTATGCTAACATTTTGATCTGACACTTTACTTCACGACCAACTTCGTGTAACAAAACAAATTTTCCACAAAATCAAACATTATTTAAAGGTGATAACTGATCAATGCCTACCTTCGTATTCTGCGTCCAAAGAATTGCACAAAAACAAATATACATAAAAAATGATCTACATGTCTAAATTATAAAACTTCTATTTCATAAATACAAAGGTTCTAAAATATAATTTTTGCATAATAACAAATTTTTTGAAGAAACTGATGCAATGAAAGACTATTAGAATAACTATTTTCGGACCCATGTGTGTTTAAACTTTTTCTTTGATCAAGTTATATAGGTAGTTTTTAAAAGTAAGCTAAACTTTCAGTTATCAGCATTGAAGTACTTACCATCCATCCTGGCAATCCAATTTCACCCCCTTTTCCTGGAGTTCCCGGTGGACCCATTGGGCCAGGTTTTCCTCTTCTACCTCGTTTACCCATGTCACCTTTTTCTCCCTAACGATAATTTACATTTATATGCATTCGATCATAACCATAATAATAGATAAACGTGTCAAAAGATGTTATCACAAAATTAACAAATAAAACAAATTAATTGTGAGAAGCAAAATGACGAGACTAGTTGTATTATGAGTCCTCAAAAACTTGTTTGTCTATCCAAAAGAGTAATTTCGGTAAGAGACTTGACTAATTATGTGCCTGATATTATTGATCATACACCAAGAATTTGTTTCCAATCCCTACCATTGTCACACTTTAGTTGAAAATTTTTAATAAAAACGATAAAAAATATCGGTTGTTAATTAAACATGCTGTGACGTAACAACTTAAAGAAACATAACCAATACATTTTTTTATCTTTTACTTTATATGAAGCATGTCTTCTGAAAAGTATCACTTAACATGTAACATAACAATAATTTATTACTGACACGTTTATGACGAAAATTATTTTGATAATACCTTTATTGTAACAATGTGTTCACTTCCTTCAGGCATAATAACAGAGCCGGGTGGACCTCTTTCACCTCGTTCTCCCTTAGATCCAGGAGGACCTACAGGGCCTATTGCTCCATCGATTCCCGGATCACCTCTATCGCCTTTTCCGCCAGGTGTCCCTGGCGTACCTGGTACTCCAGGTATTGCAGATTCACCATCAATACCCCTGTCACCTGCATAATAAAAATCATTGCGTGAATACAGTAATGAAATGAAGTTTTATATGTGTATTGAATATATGTACTTTATTTTATTGATATTCTGCTGATAATAAAAGTCATTTATTAATATTATCGTCACTTTATACTTCGTGTTATTTTACTTTGCGGAAACGAACTTAAAAAGTCTACATGTTCCATTTTCTGATCTAATATTAGTTTAAAACCTTACCTTTAGGCCCCCTTTCTCCAGGTTCTCCTTTTAGACCAGGTGGACCGGGAACATAACCTGTCATATCACCAGTGGTAATAGCTACTCCAGGAGGACCTGGGGGTCCAGCAATTCCTGGCTCACCTCTGTCCCCTTTGTCACCAGTCTTTCCATGTGAACCCGGGTTTCCAGGTATACCATCAAGTCCTGAAGATCCAGTATCCCCTTTTAATCCTTGAACTCCTTTCTCACCTGGTAAGCCTCGATCACCACGTTCACCTTTTGATCCAACGTCGCCGTGAGACCCTTTTGGACCGGGGGGACCTCGCTCGCCTCTTGGGCCTGAAGGACCTGATTTACCAGGCTCTCCTTTAGGTCCTGGTACTCCTGGTCGTACCATAGAACCTCCCATAACTCCGTCCTGGAAAAGGAACTATTAGTTAGGAGTTTTGTCTATAGTAATACAATTACATAAATAAAAAGTAAAACATAGTTTTTCAAGTAATATTGTGATATTATATCTAAACCATATAATTTGAAGTATAAAAATATAATTTGACTAAGGAAACTTTGATTTTGGGATATTATCCACTGGACTAAACGCATGTTTCTCCAATCAAGTTCGTATCATCAGAATATTAAACAGTTTTAATCATTTTCCGATTATGCTAATTTGGTAAACGAAATGTCTGAAGAGACCAGTGGAAATTTCTCCAAAGGCAGTGCCACATCAAAGGTACCACTCTCAAGGATAAGGAATCCTTGTTACACTGCACTTGAATTATTTGTGTTTAAAATTATTAATAGAAGGAAGCATGATTACAGAACAACTTTAATAATTTTTCATGGGCTAATCAACGCTATAATTAATTACTGATAATTATGTTTCTACAGTCTAATGCGAGAAAGAATTCCTAGTTAAATACGTTTACATAAATGTATTTACAATTTCTTTAATAACAATAATAATACCAAGTATTAACATGATAAAAATTTAATTAGAATTGTTTGCAAATGACACAAATAATTAAATATGAAAGTTTATACTAGAAAAATATTTTTGTCGTAATTTACAGGTCAGACAGTTGATTTTGGAAAACTTGTTTTTCTAATTCCGTGTTATAATTGATGACTGTTTAGAGATACACAATATATAAGTACATTGGGAATCTTTAAGTGGGGGTCATATGCTCATGGGTTAATGTTAATATACTAGTCGTCAGGAGTATGAATCCAAATTATTTTTAAGTTGTAAAATGACTGAGTTAAGCGTGTTTTAAGAAAATTTGGACATTTCAAATGTAACTCCGGCACCGTTGGGCAAGCTTTCTGTGCACTTACGTCTGACTGGTCAACAGTGCTGCCATTTTAATTAAAGCTTAGATGACATAAAACTAGCACTTAGTAAAAATGAAAAATTAATTTAATTGCATAAACAGGTTTATTGAAATAAGCAGTTTTCATAAGTACTTTTACAACGAAAATGGTAATGCAAATGAAAATGAAAAAGTCAGCCTTTAGTTACTAATTATTATTTTATAACACAAAATGAAAAAGATTTTAAAAACAGAATTCGATTATAGGACCTCTTCCCTATATGACTTTTGTCATTCAGCTGTTAGAGCCGCTGAACTTTACCGCTGCTTTACTTCTACTGACCTAGTTTACAAATGCATCAGGTGTGCGTTAACAAAAAATAGCGAGGAAAGAACGTAAACAAACGATGGTGATCGAGAGCCGGACGTTGCCATACACGAGTTAGTTTTATTATTTAGGTGCTCCTGGAATATAAAAGCCGCGATAGATCTATTATTGTAATTGTGTATAATATTAAATAAATAGTTTCAGTTTCTAGTGAAATTTAAAGTGTAAGTTTTGTGTTTGTGTGTAGTGATAATAAAAATTGAGCGACATTCTTTATTCTGTATGTGTGTGTAAAGTTTTATTTTAGTGGTGCTTTAGTGGCATTCAAAGTAAGGTAGGTATAGTGTGATAGAAAAAAAAACGATGTGCACCAAGATAAAGTTAATATGCTTAGAGCCTACTACTTGTCGGCAAAAAGGGGGACGGCTGCAAAAAGGGGGACGGCTGCAAAAAGGCTTTACGAAGAAGAATATCCAAACCAATCCCGGCGAACAATCACTCAAAAATAGGAACGCACCAAAAAGCAGTAGGTGGTGTGGAAATTTGCTTTAATATTAAATTCCCCGTATTTTATTTGAATCGTGAAGTTTGGCAACAACACACTGTTTAGGAATTGTACAAGACACGCGCGGTCGCCTCAGTTATTAGTATTACTGTCACTAGCTCATTCCACTGGCGGGGTACCCAAATTAAAATAAACAGGGTTTAAACAATATTCGTTTTTCATAGCACGTTTTAAAAAAAGATGTGGTTTCGTGTTCCTATAGTTGAAAGGTGTCACCCCCTATGAATATGACCCCCACTTAAATATGCACCCTGTATACAGTGTTAAAAAATAATTATTATAAATTTTGCCGTGAATTATGACGTTCGACCGATAAAGACTATAATGTAATTTTTTTCGCCTAAGGGTGCCAAAGGAACTGACGGCCAAAGTTCGTAATCCCCATTCCGTATACGGCAAGTCTCATAGAATATCTCCACTGAATATGAGACTTGCTAACATAACGTAAGTCTGGCGGTCGCTGTCCCTTAGGTTATTAATACATATACATTATGTATAAATAATTTAGTTTTTTTACAATAATTTAATAATTTTAATCTGCCACATTTTGTTATTTTCTTTTGATTGTTTAATGATCAATTGTCTTCGTCTTATACATATGATCTCCTAAGGTTAAATTAGTATATTAATAACAATTCTTTATTTCTATAATCTACCTGTTTTATATTATTAACTTGTTTTGGTTCTTACAGCCCCGAAGATGGTAGTAATCAATTACCGAATAACATTCTTTCAAAGTCGTTTTACATAAGACTTTATTGAAGAAAAATAATTCTTTGAGAAGTAAATTATTCAGATAATTACATTTTATTAAATGCTTATTAAAAAGAAGCTTTTTTAAATTAAATTCTTAAGAGATCGTCTTAAAAACTTATTATTCAGAAAATTACCTTGGAAAGTCATTGTCACGTCTAAGAGTATGTTTATGCCCATTGAGAACGATTTTAATTATTTTGCGAAGTTATGATTGCTTGGATTGTTCAATTCAAGTTAACATATTTTTGTTTAAATGTTTTAAAATACATACGAATAAGACACTGAAGTATAATTACTAAACTCGATATTTATTTATTAATTTAAAATGGATACACAAATTATACACTTCACCTTAAAATAATTTTATGCACTATATTAGAAATACATTATTTGACACTGATATAGTTTTTAATTGAGACGAAAACACTAGCTACCTAACTCGCAATTTTCACCAATCAATCATCAACGAGACGTGATAAAAGTTTTAGTCATATCCCAAATACGCTAACCTGATGGACGGGAAATATTTATTTTGTATCATGTAATCTATACATTCAACTGTGTTTTTTGATGATATAAAAAATATAGATACAGACTCGCAACTTGTATACTAAACTTTTTGGATTTACTTCAAAAGAGAGCTGCTTTTTTTATGTATGAATCGTTACTTTTCAGTGAACAGTTGAATTAGAGCTTCTTTGCAAGAATTTGATCCAGTAGATAAGCCTCTAACTCTTGTTAGTCTAGTCACCAAGTTCAAATCGGTGAAAAATAGTGATAAAGCTCCTAAAAATATGAGCGATAGCTCATTGGATTCGGAATGACGTCTAGAAAAATATTCGAAGGAATAATTAGCACGCAAAAAATTACAAAAGTTATTAACAAATTTAGTTGCAAAAAAAAGGCATTTCGTTTTTTGTTAATAACTCCGAAACTATTCATATTTAAGAAATTTAAAAAAGCTCCTTAAAGAGGAGGAAATTTCCAATGAAAAAGTCCCAACTCCGGGAGTTCTATCTCCATTATTTATAATTTTAATTTAACGCTGAAAATAGGGCTCCGCGCGGCCGCTACGGCATGCGTGCACCGCCTCAAAAGTGAGTACGCCACAGAAAATAATTTTTTTATAGTATTAAATATTAATAAAAAAATTTGAATTAATTATGGTGTATTTTGAACGCTTAAAAGAAAAAATTCCCGTTGGAAAAAAGTTTTAAAATTCATTTTTCAACAAGTTAGGCTATTGTTAATTAACAAAATTTTTTCGGATCTTCGTCTTCATTGTAAGTAATAAAGAATAAAATAATTGCTCTATAAATTTTTCGTTTATTGGAGCCCTTATTATATACAGGGTGAATCTTAGAGTGGCGGCCATATTTTTGGGGTTAATAGTACTAGTCGTCATGAACATGAATCCGATTTTTTTTTTTGTAGGTTGTAAAATGGCCGAGTTATGAATTTTTAAAAAAAATTCGCGATTCAAGTTTCCTGTAATTCCAGCGCCGCTGGGCAAGCACTTACTGCATTACGTGTGACCGGTCGACAGTGTTGCCAAGTGTAGATGATATAAAACTCTCGCTAGCGCATTCCACTGGCGGGGTACCCAAATTCAAATAAAAAGGGTTTAAACAATATTCATTTTTCATGGCGCGAAAAAAAAAAAATTGTAGATTTGTGTTCCCATAGTGAACGGTGTCGCCTCCTATAAATATGGCCCCCACTCTAAGATTCACCCTGTATATACTCAATAGGATCAAGTTATTAAAGTTTTTAAAAATTGTTTATTTTGTTAATTATAATTTGTTTAAGTCAACAAAAAATGAAATTTGTAAAAATTGTTGTTAAAAGAATTTTTTTAAGCATATGTTTTATTATGGTTGTTTTTGCATCTGCTAATGGCATGAAACAATGTTGGGAAAAATTTTTTTACATCTTTTATTTATAAATTTGTTATAAACAAATGGATTAGTTTAATATTTAAAAAAAATTTTTTTTTTACCATATTGTTGTCTTGAGAAAATTATGATTTAAAAAAAAAAAATTTTTCCTTAAATACATTTTTTATTGTTTATAATCGTTTTTTTTTATATTTCCATTATTTAAATAATTAGTTAAGAAATTATTTTATCTTTAAAAATCATTATTAGCATTTCTCAACAGGTAAACAAAAAAAAAAAATTTTTTTCATCAACAAATTCATTGTTTATTAAGTTAACAATTTGTTATAAACAAATGTTGACTATCATTATATTTTTTTTCTGAAACTTCAAAAAATTACAAAAACAGCCATATATAACAAATTGTCGAAAAAAATTTTTTTAAAATTTTTACATCCTAAAGGCCCTTTAGGAGAATATTTTCCAAATTTTAAAGCGAACCGCTTAGTTCAGCGAAAAAGTAATACATAAGGAACATATGTGAGATATGTAGGATAGCATGCTGACCTAGGAGGGAAATTGGGAGACCGCAGTTTTCCTACTATCCCTAATTTAACACTATATTATTCCTATGTATAACTTTTTGCTGAACTGACTGGTGTATCTAATCAACTTACAATTGAAAAAACAATTAAGCCACTTAATGTTTTCGAAGAATTTAATATATGTAACTCTTTGTTTCTCTTCATTTACAGGATGTCCCGAATTGTACAGACCAAACGGTATGATACGTTTTTTTTCCATAACTTAAGATAAACAAATGAAATTTTCCACAATATTTCAGATTTTTATGCTACACAAACTGAAGAAACTCCTTCTACGCAAATAATTCAGGGGCGGGTAAAAGTAGAGGGAGCAGGGTTAAAATAATACCCAAAATTTTCTGCACGTCACTTTTTTATCAATTTATCACAAAAGTTTAAAAACCCGAGCCTTTTTTACACAAAATAAGATCTCTTGTGTTTTTCCTCAAAAACTATTCATTTTTAAGTTAACCCTAATTAAACTTTATTAATCATTAATATTTTTTTTACTATTACCAGCTATTTGTTATGCAGTCAATAATAGTGTGCCGTGATTTCAGTGTTTCAAGCAACAAAAATCTATTATGTAGTATGCCATGCTAATATGATGATATGGTATTATCTGTTTTGAAATTTATTTTTTGCATGTTTCTTTAACACCCTGTATCTCGGAGAGTAAGCATTTTCCGACCCATATTTATAGTTTTTTTTTATCATATTTTGTGAAGTTCTATCACACCATAAAGTTTAGTCCGTACAATTCGGGACACCCTGTATAAGTTATTAGCAATAGATATATTAAAAACTTCAACTTGTCCCTGGATAACTAGATCAGCAGATTTATATTTGCTTTAAATTGCAAAATGTTCAAGGTAATTAATTTTAAAATAAAAATGTAGTTATAATAATAACCATAACAATACTTCAGATCTATACGGGGTGTCCGGGAATAACGTTCATATATAATATGAAGAAAAGTTTATGTCAACATGGGTCCGGAAATGCCTATTGAGGGAACTACATCCCCCAGCCCCTTGAAGTTGGGTCCCAAAAATGATTTTATTTCCGTGTTATCGGAGATAAAAAAACAAAATTTGGTACTCGAAAGTTTTTAACAAAAGTTGTCAAATTTGACAGATGCCTACTTTGTTTTTTAATAAATAAGAAATTTGAGCTGTGCGTGCGCACATAACATCACAAAGACGTGTGTTTCTCGAAAACGGTAGCCCCTACGAGGTTCTGCCAAAAGTACTTTTTAGTGTAAAAGCCTTAGTAGAATCTTATTCTTTCACAAAGTTCGCTAGCAGTCAAGATTAATAATTTGTGGCTATTTAAAATGAAGTCCCCCTATTAACTACGCCACTGGCGGAGAAATCACATTTCTGGACCCAACTTTTCTTTATATTTTCTCTACGAAAAAAAAATTTGATATTTTTAGTAGTCTTCCGGTAAATTGAGTTCATATTTTGTTCTGTATCTTTGTCTTACTTAAGAGTATAATTTACGCCGAGTGAAAGAAAAGTAAGGTCTAGTGATTGACGTAAGGCGGTACCCGAAGGACGGGCTTATAACATCGTAAATCTGAATTGTAATGTCTGTTGCTCAGTGCTATATGCGGCATACAGAGGCGACATCAGGGATAGTAAGGAATCTAGCATCTAAAAAGACACTTCTAAAATGCCGAGGTATAAAATTTTAAAAATATGGATATTTACCAGAATTTATGCCGAATCCGATTCCAGAGGGCGCGATGTCGGCAAAGATTGCGAAATTGCAAAAAAAGTAATAATTCCAAAAAAAAATTGGAACTTAAATATTGCATTATCTGTCGTTTACATTGCATTTACGAGCTTATTTATAAAGATTTTTTAATAATATTTATATCAATCAAAAGCCTAATGTTTGTAGTTTCATACAAAGTTGAATAGAGAGACATTATTTTCATTATAAACAACACTATAAATTGTTTAAACAATATGTGCTCGGAAAATGTAGTGTAATTTTCGGCATCTAGGTACTTTTGTTATTATTGGAGATAGATATGTAGTTATGTGAGACGAAATACGTAGAATAGACCAATGAACATTTTTTATTAAAATAATTTTTTAAATCGCTGAATAATTTAGGAGATATGATTTTTTTAAAATGAAGCGCATTGTCTGGTCTACCGCGCGCGCGGTCTTGTTTCTGTAGGCAGGCCATTTACACATGATTTCGAGACACTTTCGACAACTGCTATGGACACGGAATATGAACACGGAATATGAACACAATAATTATCGAAAGAGGAAAAACGCGAAGATACGACTTTCGAGAAAACCACACCAATACGTTGGTTTTATTAAAAGAAATAAAAGGCCAAATAAGGTCAAATTAATTTGAGTTTTTCATGTTGTAAAATTATTATTTCAATTCAGTTTCACTTCATTCAACTATTATTGATTTTGAAATTTGAAAAACAAATGTTTGATTAAAAAAATAAATACTGATATTCGTGACACAAAATAATATTGTATAACTCCGAATAGAAAATAATAATATAATTTATATACAGGGTGTCCGTCAAGCTGGAAACAAAGCTGTAAATCTTATATAATTTCAAATATATTTTCCTTTCAGTTTTTTCGTATCTTTATTACTAATATGAATTTACTCTTTAGTAAAATTATATTCTCGCCTCTCACACATTTTATATTTTTGTGACAAACTGTGTTGTTAACAAAGTGCAAAAAAATCGGAATAGGGAAATATTAACTATGTTAACTTGTTTGCAGTAATTACTTAAGTTTTACAACCTGTATATTTGTAATTATCATATATTTTAAATGAGCTATAAACTACCAGTAACAGGCAAGGTGTATATTTTGTGTATATTTATCAAAATATTTTAAAATGAACCACTAATTAATACAGTGTACCTACTGTACCTACTAAAATTATAGTTTTTGTCTCCTATTTTGAGTTTCAACATTGATTGTATTTCAAGAATACTAGCAACTTCTACTACACTACAATTCCTAAATATTATTACATATAATTTATAAAAAAACACTGTGCACATTTAAAAATTTTAAACCCAACTGCGAACTTCTTATCGGCAACAGACGCGCCGACGTTTTTTCGTGCATTATAAAGATGTGGTTGACCATACTTCGTATTTGTTCTTGTAATTTTCTTTTCTATGGTAATATTTGTATTCATCTGCTTTATTGATTGGCACGTACGCTTTGTCCCTTATAGGTAGTTCTATAACTCTTATCAGTTATCATATTATATGTATATACAAGGTATCCCATGATTTACGTGCCAAATTATATGCTTCCTGATATTCTACACACAAAAATAAATCATTGAGAAATGTTTCCAAACCAAGTTCCAAAAATTAAAAAATGAAATTTTAATTTCAAACGTTATTTTTTATCAAAAACAACTTGTACAGTAAAAAAGCAAGTCAATTTTTGTATACGAGGTGGAAATTGGTGCGAATATTTGACAGGTAGATTATTTGACAAAAATTAATGGGGCTTAAACTTTTTTAAAATAAGCCCTCTCCGCCTGGTGAGTTACACCCTCAGAAAGGGGTGCACCAAAGGTAGTTTTATATTATTTTTTTCAAAATGACACAATTCTACACATCATAGTCGCGAGAGCCTACGAACAAACATATATTCATGTATACTTATTATACAGTGAACGGCGAGAACGGCCAGTATTTTTTTCACGAGACAGGTCGACTTTGTTTGATAAGAACACATCATTTCATCATCATTTCAACTATAAAATCGACCTGTCGGGATTTTTCAAAAAAATAATTCACCACAATTTCAGAGAATATTATTATGTGCAATACTTTAGCCGCTCACTGTATATAATAATATTTTTTTTCTTATTTTTAATTTTAAAGTGTCCACCCTGTATATTTTTCACTAAAAGTATATCAGGTTTCTTTCTTATTATTATAGTATCAACTAAATCCTCCGTCAAATTGTTTACCTTATTTTCTATTTTAGGTTGTCCACCCTGTATATTTTTCGCTAAAAGTATATCAGGTTTATTTCTTATTATTAGTATCAACTAAATCATCCGTCAAATTGTTTTCCATATTTTTTACTTTAAGGTGTCCACCCTGTATATTTTTCGCTTAAAGTATATCAGGTTTCTTCCTTATAATTAGTATCAACTAAATCCTCGGTCAAATTATTTTCTATTTTAGGTTGTCCACCCTGTATATTTTTCGCTAAAAGTATATCAGGTTTCTTTCTTATAATTACAAGTATCAACTAAATCATCCGTCAAATTGTTCTCCTTATTTTCTATTTTAGGGTGTCCACCCTGTATATTTTTCGCTAAAAGTATATCAGGTTTCTTTCTTATAATTACAAGTATCAACTAAATCATCCGTCAAATTGTTTACCTTATTTTCTATTTTAGGTTGTCCACCCTCTATATTTTTCGCTAAAAGTGTACTTATCAGGTTTCTTTCTTATAATTAGTATCAACTAAATCATCCGTCAAATTGTTTACCTTATTTTCTATTTTAGGTTGTCCACCCCGTATATTTTTCGCTAAAAGTATATCAGGTTTCTTTTTTATTATTAGTATCAACTAAATCATCCATCAAATTGTTCTCCTTATTTTCTATTTTAGGGTGTCCACCCTGTATATTTTTCGCTAAAAGTATATCAGGTTTTCTTATACCTAATTAGTATCAACTAAATCATCCGTCAAATTGTTTACCTTATTTTCTATTTTGGGTTGTCTACCCTGTATATTTTTCGCTAAAAGTATATCAGGTTTCTTTCTTATTATTAGTATCAACTAAATCCTCGGTCAAATTGTTTCCTTAGTTTCAATTTTAGGGTGTCCACCCTGTATATTTTTCACTAGAAGTATATCAGGTTTCTTCTTTGGCAATAGTATCAACTAAATACCCTGTCAAATATTTTTTTATTTCTTATTTGATATTTTATTTCAGGGTGTCCACCCTGTATATATTTCACTAAAAGCATATCAGGTTCCTTCCTTGGCAACTACATGCCAAATATTATCGTCTTTCGTCAATTTTTTCTTCATATTTTATTTGAGGGTGTCCACCCTGTAAATTTTTCACTAAAATGATCAGGTTTCTTGATAATATACGAATAGTGTCAACCAAATCCATTGTTAAATTTTTTTCCAAAATTTTTATTTCTGGATGTCCACCCTGTACATTTTTCACTATAGCCATCATCAGGAACAATTAATATAATATAAAATACATACGCGTCAAATTGAGAATCTCCTCCTGTTTTTTTGAAGTCGGTTAAAAATTAAATACAATTTTAGAAAATATTGTTTCCATTACGTTAATTTATTACCTATTGCTTTATAAAATATTTCACACACCACTGACGTAGTATTGTTTAGGCACTTTAATTTGTAATTTCCGATTTACCATAATATATTATTATTATAGGTATTCTTTAATAAATTACGAGTAACAATTATTAAATAGAAGATGCCTAAATCCGTTCCTGGAACGATACCCTCTCTTATAATTCCATTTCAATGTATGCTGACAACAAATCCCGCCCATAAAAGCCGAGAACGCGGAAAGTTAATGCAAGCGCCCTCTATTGTCGGCGAAATTTCAACCTTTTTCGGAGCAAAATATCTAATCTATTTTTGAAAATTAAGAAGTTATATTTCATGCACATAGTTATGTAAGTGATATCTATGTTTTCACCATTTTATTTTTTGAAGGATCAAATTTTTCGTCTTTTTTTATTTTTTTTAAATCACGTTTTCGAGTAGAAAGAAAAACTAAAATGGTGGTAACGTAGAGTATATATTTTAATAGACATGTGCCAAATCTGAGATCTTAATCTTGAAAAATAAGCTCAATAATTGTCCCTCTTATAAGTCATACGTAAATTATGCTCTTAAGTACATTCCTTGGTGGCTTGTTTAATTTCTTTTCGATTTTTTAAAATTTGCTCAATTTTTTAAGACTCAAATGAATGAAAATACTATTTGCAACCTGACTTGTGATGGTGGTTTGACAGTTCCAACAACTTTACTATGTTTACAAATTTATTTAAAGTCGCCTATTAAAGAATGTACAGGGTGTTTCCTATAAGAAAATACAGGGCACTCCATAAAAAAAACATACTTTTTTCCACCCTTCGTATACCGTTGAAGGGAGAAAAAAAGTAATAGCATATATGAAATCTACGAAAAATTCTATGTGTAGATTTTGAAAATTTTGAATCGTTAATAATTGACCGAAATAAGGGGGGGTATAGTTTTGAAGGAAACGCCCTAAGTTTAAATTCAATTATTTACGCCATTTTTACAGCAAATATATAAGTGTCATATATATTTGTAATCAGAAGGACGAGTCGAATCCAATTATGTAAAAATATGTAGGGTGTTCCATTTAAAAAAACCATACTTCTTTCTGCCCCTCGTATACGGTTGAAGTAGGAAAAAAAGTAATAGCATATTCAAAATCTACGGAAAATTCTGTGTTGGACCGGTTTTTGAAAAATTAAAGTCGGTGGTAATTGACCGAAATAAGGGGGGGTATAGTTTTATAGGAAACACCCTGTAATGGGTTTATATTTTGACACCCACCTACAGCTTTAATCATTAATGATAAAGAAAAACCTTAAATACAAAACTTGTAGGACTTTTTCTTTATTATCTTTTGGGAATTTAAGAATAAAAAAAAATGACGGTAAATATTTGAAAAACAAATACAACTTAAATGGAGCACGTATATTACTTATAAAAAAGATCTTTTCTCCTGATTTAAAAAATATATCATATATTGGTATTTGAATCAGACGCTTTTGACATATTTTTAAGTCCAAACAATTTTAAATTAAAAAGATCTAGATTGCCAATGTAAAACAAAAGATCTTTTTTAAAGTCGATAATATACGGCGTGTTCCATTTAAAAAAATGTAAGTTGTATTTGTTTTTCAAATATTTAACGTCATTTTTTTAATATTTAAATTTAAAAGATAATAAAGGAAAAGTCCTACAATTTTTGTATTTAAGGTTGTTATCTATCTATCATTAAAGCTGTAGGTAGGTGTCAAAATATAAAGAAAAACCCGAACAGAGACATGGATCAAAATAGTATGTCAATTTACCGGAAAACTATCCGAAATATTAAAAAATTGCAAGGGATTTTTTTTCGCAGACAAATATGAATTTAAAAATACTTCAGATTGGTGTAATCGACCATTGGCGTAGAGGTTGTAAAGAAATAAAGGGGTCGTGTTGCCTCTATCTACGCTACTGGTGATATTTTTAAAACATATTTTTTACCATTTGTGTAATTAATATATTGAAAAATGAAAAAGTTATGCCACGAGAACATTACTCAAAAAACATTTTCAACGCCCTGTATCTCAGAAACTATGCGCCTATGAAAAAACGCTCATAGCGCAAAAACCACATATTTTTAAAAAATCTATCTTTCTGTGTTTAAAACGGTTACACCCTGTATACCTATAGAGATGTTATAGAGGATCTATCATCCCTCTCACTTCTGCGATCCTAGTATCGTCGAAAGCAAAACACAACATTATCCTCTCCTATCATCTTGACTGTTTTAGTCCTATGACAAAACCAGTTTGTGGAACAGAAGGGTATGTCCTAGCTATTTAAAAATTGGTATATTTTCTACTTATCGATTTCAGTACCAAGGTCGGAATAAAAATTGGCTCGTTTATAATTCAAACTTGTTACTTAAGGGCCTGTATCAGGTGCAAGTCTCGATTCTACCACACCCCGCACAGGTCAGTTTGACATGATGCAGTCAAACCGAAACTACCGCGACTGCAGGTTGAATAAGGTGCAAATATGTTTTCGTAAATTCGTGCGAGATGGCAGCACTTTTAAGGCATAAACATGCACTTTTGTTTTTCAAATAAATTAATTTACAGCTTATACTTACCAAGAGTTGGGGAAAATGAATTTAAAAGTTATAAGCAATGAATAATGTCGGAAAGTTAGTAAATTTGGCCAGAAAAAATATAAAATGCACGCAAAAAATGTTTTGAACAAAAAAATAACTTTCCGACATTTTATACATATTTTAGATTAATCTGATAAAAATTGCATTCAAACTGGATAAGTTTTAAACGAGATATTCGAAAACTACGATTTAAGTGGGTATATAAGACTCTTAAGTATAACTTGTAACTTCTAACCATTACTCTGGTGGTTTACCATGACTATCTTAGGTTGTAGTGACTTGAATCTGATGTTAAGAACCAGTAATTTTAATAATTAGATACTGTTCTCGTTAATAGTTGTTTAAAACAAACAGTTAAAAAGTTTGTTGTTCTGTGTTAATTGAATAGTAAAACAGGAGCCTTGATGTCTCTGTTAATATCTCATACATATATAATAGAAAATCGTTAACGTAGTCCACGCAATGATAGCTAGCGGTTTTCCATTTTAAACATATTCACTGTTATTGACATTATAAAACACTAAGCACAAGTTAATAGGACCATGTTCCAGAACGGGTTACTCGATCTAAATTATGTGTGAATATAGAGAATTATAATTTAAATATAAAACATTCCTAATAACATAAAATGTACACTATACTACGTCGAGCGTTAGTTGGCCGAAAGCTATTTTCTAATATAGTGGAAATATTATTCATTTAAGTTGTGAATATCATGTTCTCTTTAAATTGAAAGAAATATTTTGCCAAACGGCCAAAGTGTAGACAAATCACCTCATTCTTTCGTACGTTTTTGAATCATATTAGAATTGTACTGATATACTTAGTCAAACATCATAATGTTAAGAAATTGGCTAAATTAATACATTTTTCTAAAGCAGTTTTTTTAAATATATCCCAGACTATTAAAGTAGCGTCTGTGTATTTGCAACTATTTATATAGATTACTGAAACAACGTAGTGGTGGAAATGTGTCAAGCACGTAATGTTTACATGCTGATGTCTCATATGCTATTCTGAAGGTAATATTACCCCTATCCTATCAAAGCAGATAACAACATCGATATTGATGGACAACGAAAAAATATTTCAGTAACATAACCTATAATTTGTTTCGTGGAATTTTATATTTGCTTCTGCGGTCTTTGCAATCATCAGTATTCTGATGATGAAATAACGCTTAATTTTTGTGAAGATTATTCCAAGTTAACGTAAAGGTGCTTACTGATAAGTTTATCTCCTGACAACGGTAGTAGGCGTTAGTAATAGAATTGGATCACGTTCAATGAGTAATTTAAAAAAATGACATTAAATCGCCGAGTAAAAATTACGTCAAAAAACACAACATTTAACTCAGTGGAAGCTTTAGTGGAACCGAGAGTGGAATCCTCAGGTGAAGATAAATCACTTAAATCATATCCGTTATAGAATTAAGTGAATACAACGACAGTGTCAAGGCCACACCAACGGTTTCGTTTAGAATAAAAATTACAAAATAGATTTTTGTAGCTGCTCGTATTATTTTAATTTCAACATGACCATGAACTTTATGTCATCGTCTCATCGAAGTTCACACAGTTTCAACTTGCTTGCATTGTTGAATGAAAAATCGTTGAGTACTTATATTCACTACATAAATCCTCGGTATGAAATAGTTTTCATTATGTAATACTCAGAATAAACTTGCTCTCCTATTGATTTATATTTACAATTCATTAAATCGAACATTCTTCATTTTTTTTTTATTGTTCGCTCACAGAATGGCAAACTATTTATAGAAACTTGTAGACTGATAGAATTATTTACAAATTCATACAGTTCAATTTGAACCTTTCGGTGATTGGTAGCGGAAATAGGCTGACGTTAAATAATTTAAAAAAAATATATTCGAACCTATCGAGTAAAGACATATAAAATAATATCAAAAATTATAAACCGCCAAATGTACATTTTACACAGAATAGTTGAATCGAAATAAATATAGGACCGTAATATGCTCTTTAAATTTCAGATATACCGGGTGTAAATGAAATTAGGCTCACCCCTATTACTTTTTTGTTTTTTCAGATATCATTTTGAAATTTTGGCAGTTGTAATAACAGGTAAATTAGAATTATTGCATGTTAATAAAATCATTCTAGCACTTCCGGTTCCAGCGGAAATGACAGTAACATCTATTTTTTAAATGGAACACCCTGTATATTTTTACAATTTTGGATTCAGGGATTCATTCTGCAAACGATGGTATCAACTTCGAGGAAGAAACATAACCTCAAACATTTTTTTAGGATAATTTAAGTTGCATCTAGGGAGCCATGACCGCTGAAAAACGTTTCTTTCTGAGTCATTGAGTATTGGAAAAATAAAATCAGGATATTAAGTGAGCTAACTTTGCTTTTATACCATTTAAACATCTCGGAAAAGGTTTTTTCGACATAAGTATTTTTTTTAAATGGCATCGTTATACCTCATTATGCTATTTTAATAGAGATTTTCTTTACCTACATTTCGATACCAAACACTTCACCATTAGTTCATAAATAACTTAAAAAAGATACTTTATGACCTTAGGTCAAATTTATTTTAGTAAGCTCTGACCAAGTTAAACATTTGATATGAAATTAATCGGGAATGCCTTGAAAAAAAAAACAAATTTATTAAACTAAAATAAATTTGGACCAAGGTAAAGTATCTTTTGTAAGTTATTTATGAACTAATGGTGAAGTGTTTGTTATCGAAATGTAGGTAAAGAAAATCTCTATTAAAATATGTAGCATAATGAGGTATACTTAACGGTTCCATTAAAAAAAAAATTCTTAAATCGAAAAAACCTCGGAAAAAAACATTTCCGAGGTGTTTAAATGTCTATAAAAGTAAAGTTAGCTCACTTAATATCACGATTTTATTATTCCAATACTCAACGGCTCAGAAAGAAAAGTTTTTCAGCAGTCATGGCTCCCAACTTAAATTAACCTAAACAAATGTTTGAGGTTATGTTTCTTCCTCGAAGTTGATACCATCGTATGCAGAATAAATCCCTGAATCCAAAAATGTAAAAATATACAGGGTGTTCCATTTAAAAAACAGATGTTACGGTCATTTCCGGTGAAACCGGAAGTGCTAGAATTATTTTATTAACATGCATTAATTCAAATTTACTTGTTATTGCAACTACCAAAATTTCAAAATTATATCTGAAAAAAACAAAAAAGTTATAGGGTGAGCCTAATTTCATTTACACCCGGTATTTATAACAATAATTAAAAAGTAAAATGTGAATTGGCGTATACAGGGTGGAACAAAAGTATCAAATAATGGCATTAACTTTGTTATTTGCAAAGTTACAAAAAAATGTTCAATATGAAAGTTGTTGGGTTCTTTACCATGCATGTTTTGAGTTTTTTAGTTTGTTGATATCTTGTTCTGGTTTGTTCCGATGGCAACCAACTCTTTCTTTTTAAATGGCACCCATAATTTTTTTTTGTCAATTTGAAACAAGCATATTTTTCTCTATTCAGTCACAAAATTGCAAAATTGCAATTTTTAGAAAAAAAATAAGCGTGAAAAAATATGTTTATTACGACTCAATCAAACTCAAAACATGCATGGTAAAGAACCAAACAACTTTTATATTGAACATTTTTTTGTAACTTTGCAAATAACAAAGTTATTATAGTTATAAAGTTATAGCCATTATTTGATACTTTTGTTCCACCCTGTATATATTGCAGTTAACTACTTTAATATTATAATTTTATTTAAATATAATTTCTATATTAATATCCTTCTCTAACACAGGCGAGGACACAAAATTTGTTTATCATATATCCAGAACGAAATTTTTAAATCATGTTAAATTTCTGATACAAGAAGCGCTACCACATATATGTATTTTACAGTGAAATTCTAATCAACTATTCAGTATCTAGTAAAGACAAAGTATAAGGAATATTTGAGTAGGGTGAACAGGTAGGTACACAGCTAAAATTCTTGTTGAATATAGTTATAAGGTATTACGGTTATGTTACCTACACAATACTAATAATAATGCTATTTGGATATTAACTCGTGTGTAAGGCAACTGAACTGTAATCTTGGCTACAGAATTAACTCTAAATGAAAATAGATAACTATCCTTTACAATAATGTATTTATTTATGTTCTATACATTCAAAAGTCGCCTGATTTTATTGATTTTGCTCATGAGTAAAGTTCGATTCTAAACGCATCTTTCTAACCGACGCGCAGTAAATGCTTTTTCTCCAATGTGAAAAATAAAATTAATTTGTCTTCAATGACAGTTTTAATGCATCTGCTAGTACATGTTGCATAATTTAAATATGTGATATAATATTTTGAAAATATTTTACATGCTAATGAAACATAGGTATCATATTTTATCGGTTTCAGGATATTAATCCTTTGTTTACATATGCAAAAGTAGGCTGGTAAATAAGTCATAACTAAAGTTGTACAGTTATATTTATTGCTTGTACGGTAATATTACAATACAGATCTGTCAATAACTGTCAACAGATGAAATAATAAATAATGAAACTATAGGGCTATTTATTAATACAAACAGACAGAAAACTCCAAACAATAATAATTAAATACTGAAATCCAACTGAAATGTATTTTCAGGCAATCTAAGGTCCATTTTTATGTAGCCGTTGTGACATTAAAAATGTAAACATTTATGTAATATGAAAAAAGGTAACAAATAAAAACAAACAAAATATAACTGTAACCATGGCGACAAATCAACCCATACAGACTTGACCAACTAATGAAGTGAAAACGTTATTAATAAGAGAATATCAAAAGCTAATATCTATTAATAATGTCTTTATTTTCTGAAACCGATAAACTAAGGTAACAAATAAAAACAAACAAAATATAACTGTAACCATGGCGACAAATCAACCCATACAGACTTGACCAACTAATGAAATGAAAACGTTATTAATAAGAGAATATCAAAAGGTAATATCTATTAATAATGTCTTTATTTTCTGAAACCGATAAACTATTGAACAAATCACGGATGTTATGAATCATAACAGCCTTAGATGTCTTAAAATCCTCGCTCTACGAGCTCGGATTTTAAACCGACATCTGCGGCAGTTATGATGGTCATAACATTCCTTGATATGTTAATAGCTATTACAGTTCATTATTCTATTATAATCATTCAAAACAGTTGAAAGATAAAATTATTTCACCAGTAAGCGTAAGGTGACCTATTGCTTACATAAACTATGAGGAAAGCTTGTAGAAACATAAATTTGAGGTACATTTCATGTTGTCAATTTTATAGGTTTGAAAATATTATTAATGAGACAATGACTGTGAGAAAATGATTTTGAGCACCTTAAAAAATCTGCTTGTAGAAAATGATACATTGTGCCATTCTCGTTCTCATTGATTCCCACCTACGCTCAAAAATCCCTGGGGTGTCTCATGAGGTTCCTCAGGTTTTAAATACTGGAACTGTAAATATTGTCTAAAAGTTATTAGTGGCATCGTTATATTTTCTTTCTTTTATTATTTGGAATTTACTGCCACACTTCTGAACTTTTCCCAGACAATCTAAAAGGTATCTGGATTTTAAAAAAATTACTTTTACGCCTGTGACTTTAGGTGTCTTCATAAAGACAATCCAGGGTATTCAATAAAATTTTGAAGACCGTAGACCGTAGTGTACTTTACTTTACGATTAGGACACATTATAGTCGGACAGTTGTTGGACATGTGTGTTGGAGATTTTTCGTGCATATCTGTACATACAATATTTGATCTTTCAGTGGCACTGGCACCTTTTCTGCAGGAAATATATTCAATAAAGCAGCGATACGTTTTGTCATTACGGCATAAATGAAGGTAATGGTGTCCAATAAAAAAATCAGCAATAATTCTGTATATTAACGAAAAATTGACATTGATGGCGAATATCTTATGTGTAGGTTTTCGGCAGCCCATAAGTGGTTGTTATTTAAATTAATGCCATCATTAGAGGGGTTAGTTTCATCATTATTATCATTATCAATTTTGGTAAAGATTATGACTGATAGTCGAGAGGTAGCGTATCTGCCTGTCACCCTAAAGTTCCGGGTTCGATTCCCGGCTGTGGCAAACGGATAATGCGAGATTCATCCCTAAAATCTTACATGGAAAAGGCAGTTGAGTACCTCGTTTGAGAGGTCTTTCGATTCTCTTTACAAACAATTATAAGATAAACCATTGTGCATGAAAATGGTTAAATTGATGATAGCATCTAGAGCCTACCACATGACTAGTTTTGGCCTCAGAAACCGTTTAAATTCGGTCTATACTTATAAGACAATAATACATGGTATTAGATGTTAATGATAATAACAAAAACAGAAATAGTATCATACATTTACATGCCGTTTACTGTACTTTCCAACCTTTGATAGACTTGTTTTCGACTTATCTCACACAGATCCATTATCTAATCTACGCTACGCTGATGAAAAGCAACAACTCCGACACTAGCTATATCATGTTTCTCTTTTGGGATACTCTTGTTATTTTCCTTTTCGTTCAATATGTTATTAATAATCTTTGTAACTATCTATTCTTAAATAAACCCTTTACTTTAATTACATAATGTAATATAGTGAATAACTAATTTATTGTTTTAATTTAATTTCATTCAATTTTAAAGCCTGTAACAAGTGTTTAATATTGAAAATAGGCGCACCATCGTCAAAAATACATCAAACATTATCTACAGTCTCTCTATTGCTAGTATCTTTTTTATTCTAATAAATTTCCTTAACGAGTATTAAATGATCGGTGCTTTTAACTAAATTTAATAAAGTATGATAGCTCACCAGAACAAAAAGAGCCATTACACTTTCTAAAGGGGACGTCTCATATTATACTGAAAATAGCGAAAAATACTCTAAAACAATTTGGTTTAGGATGGTAAATAAATTACTTACTACTGTTTAGACGTAAGCGTTACAATCATAACAAACAATCACACAGATATTTACTCACCTTAAACGGACCTCTAGGTTTCCAACTAGGCTGTTTAATGCAGCAAATCAAATAAAAGCATTTAAGAATTTTCAAAATACAATGTTCATTGTATAAAAATGACAAATTTGTGTTGACATAAAATTGAAGGTCGCCAAAATAATAAAATAACTCCTACTTACATCTACATTTTCAAACTCTACTGGCCCAGGAGGACCAGGCGGACCCGGAGGCCCTGGTTGTCCAGGAATACCATCCTTTCCAGGTTCACCACGTGGGCCTTGCAAACCAGTTGGACCCAGGGGCCCCCTTTCACCTCTCTCTCCTTTGTCTCCTCTTGGCCCAATAGGGCCTCTATCACCAGGCAATCCATGTTGGCCAGGTGTTCCAGGAATCCCTGCTTTGCCCTCGATACCTTGAGCAGGTGTCACCGGAAAATTATTGTTTGTTGCTCCCAATGATGTTAAAATGGATGTGAGGTTACACGTACAAATACTCTGGAAATAAAAATTAATTGTTGAATATAAAAAAGGACTAAAGATAAATATATAAGGAAGTGTTGCTTCTATAGCGCAAATCTTATTCAAGACACACGTATAACAACACTTATGTAAGCCATTTACTATTTGCATGACAGGCGGCTTTATCTTAAATTTTGCAGTGCCTTTTTATGGAACTCAAAATGACTCAACAATAATGAACATTTGTATGGTTTACAAAATTTATTTAAAAAAAAAACGATTTGATAATTGCTGACAGCAGATTTAGATATGTTGAAGTAAACATAACTGAAAAGGGCTTCTAACAATTCTCAAAGGAAAGCAGCCTCAGCTTACAACCAAAGAAGCCAATGGGTCTAAGAAAGTAACGAAAGTACGATGGATTGTTGAATCGATTTACAGCGCAATTTCACAAAAGTTTCGACTCTTAGACCATACTATAGATAATAAACTACTACTGAAAGTTTTCAATCAGTTTTATTTCCTTACCTTCAGTAGTTCAACAACCAATTTGAAAAAAGTCGTCCTCAGATGATCTCCATGACATATCAAGATTATCTATAAATATGTGTTACTACTAGTAACCTCCTGTACATTATATCATATAAAGTTATAGGTAGGTAGGTACTTGTAGAGCATGAGTGACAGTCAGGGCTCTGGTCGCACTGCCTATTGTGTCCGAGTTCGAACCCCGGCACCGGCACTGGTAATGTCGGTGGGTATGCATGTTTGTCTGCGTTTTTCAAATATGGAACCCTCTTCCGGACAACCTTGGCTTTGGATTTGGGGGCTGTGTAATTTTTGTGGTGTGTTTATATTTATGTTTATGTTTATAGGTTCCTGTCAGTTAAAATATGTTTTTCTGAAAATGCTACAATTAAGCTTAGGAGAGAATTAAGTATTGTCGTTAAGATTATTAAGAAGTAGAATAAATTTAATGTGGGTGAAGTTAATCCCACATGTTCTACTGTGAAAACAGTCGTCTATTTATGGAATTATATAACAAATCGATCCAATAGAAATAATTTTTAGAGGAGATTAAAGACCTAATCAATTATAAGTTTCTCTTAACTCGACACAAAATATATAAGTCTATATATAGCAAAAGTTTATGAAATATACTTACATCATATACAATAAAAAAAACTTAACACACTCCAGGAAAATCGTGAAGTTCGAAAAATATATTAGCGATATGAGAAAATAATTCCTTTACCAAGTTTGTTTGGATAAATATAAATTGAGTTGTGTATTTTTTCATCAGTTTTAAATTAATAAAATCGTTAATGATTCAGGCAAACAGCGTTAGGAAATATTTTTTTTGCACCAAGTAATATATTGATAAAAGTAGGTATACCGGCACTTGGGCCACCCCCCACCACTTCCACTTTTAGCTCCTCCCCCTTTTCACCATCAACCAATCAGAGAGCGCCGCGGGAAATTCAAAAATTTTAACCTTACGAGGACACCCATTTCGAGGACCCCTTCCCCTCGGGCCCCATATTAGCAATTAAAAAAGTTGTTGAGTGCTGGGAGATTCGAACCGTCGTAGGCAGACGCTTTACGTGTAGTGCTAATTGTATAAACCATTATCAGCTATTAGAATAACTGTGATAACGGCGGGACATAATCATAAACTCACCACTAGATTATAAATCATAAAACCACAATTTATTATTTAAAATACATTTTTATCTCAATCTTCTGTTGGAGATGTCTGTGGCATGGGTGGACTCGTGCTATAACAAAAGAAAAAAACAATATTAGCGATATTTATAAAAATATTGCACAATACTGCGGATTCCGTTATCTGCCAACGCTGTCGGAATTTAACCTGATAACAGCTGTGCGTCGATTTACATGTATTTAAATGGGAAAATGTTTCAGGCGGTATAAAATAGACAAATTAACACATGATCATATGGAAAACTAGCACAGATTCGCTCTGCTTAGGGGGCCCTTGCAGAGTTCTTATCACCAACCGGAAATTGAGACGGATGGACAACCACGGGAATATAGTCTGATAACACCTGTTCGTCGATTTGCATGCATTTAAATGGGAAAATGTTTCAGGCGGTATGAAATAGACAAATTAACACAGGATTATATGGAAAACTAGCACAGATCCGCTCTGCTTAGGGGCCCTCGCAGAGTTCTTATCGCTAGCCGTATTATAAATTGAGTCGGATGGATAACGATTCATTAGTTCATTGATTACCAGTTATCACAACAATAAAATTATCTAAAGTTTATTCTTCTAAAAGTTTAATTTTATCTAAAAAGTTTATTATGTGTACAGTGTAAAGGTGAGTTTTTTTAATCCAAATCGTGTTACATATTAAAGCTCTCGGTCTGAGTAATACGTTTTTCCGTGTACTGTCTAGGAGGTCATTCAGCTTGTTTTATTTTTATCTTTCTTCAGAACCCGGGAAAAACTGTGTGTTTCTTTGTTCAAAGCAGAAATACCGTAAGTGTTTTAATACAAAGAACTGATTTTTCTCGGCGCTAATGCTCTCACCTCCTAGACAGTTAAAAGCGAGTTGTCTCTAAATTCTCGGAAAAATCTCGTGACATTTTCAGGTTACATCTCATTAAAACTCCAAGTACCACGACCGGCTAGTCAATCTTTCGACATTCATTGAGCGAGTCAGTTGTCTCCTGATAAAAATGGAAAAGATTGTTATCGTTAGAGATTTTGTGAAGAAGGTGCGCCGTTTCAATATCCAGGGACGGACATTGGAATTTAAATTGAGGCCTGTGCCGGCTGGTGTGGAGCCAATAAGCTGGGTGCGAGAGGGCATCAACCAAATAATCCAGAAGGGTACCGAAGGTCTTGCAGCAAGGGACAAAGTAGGGTTCTCCTTCTGTTCCAAAGATTTTAAACGCGGAGAAGGCTGGGTTCGCTTCAGGTTCGTGGAGGAGATAACCTACGATGATGTCTGGGGCGTTATCGCTAGCGTCTACCAATCCAACTCCGTCGGCCTCAACACAGAGACTTTTTGCCTTGGTGTGACCTCTGTGAAGATGCCAGCGGGGAAAGGAAAGGGTCGCCGCTACAACACCTTTGAAGAGGAATGTGGCATGAGACGGGGCATCATAGTTATAAATAACAAGGACAATATGTGTCTGCCACGCGCCCTCGTCGTAGCAGCAGCATGTGTAAATAAAGACCCTGAGCAAACTAAAGTACGTAAAGACACTGAAAAAATACAAACGCAACGAGCTCTAAAGCTTAAGGACGAATCGGGTGTTGTTATTCCGGAAGATGGTTGCGGTATCCCCGAACTACAGAAGTTCCAAGAACACTTAGACAACTATAAAATTGTGGTTTACAATTATGGGAGCAAGGGACGCGATTCCATCTTCAAAGGCTCCACAGGAGGCCCAGCCCTCAATCTGCTATATCACAAGGGCACTTTAACGTAATAACGTCCCTCACAGCTGCCTTCTGCTGTAGTTACTTCTGTGAAGAGTGTCATGCCCCATATGACCACAAGAACGAGCATAGATGTGGGGGTAAGTGCGCCAGTTGCCAGCAGAGCCCAGCATGTCCACAGATTCAGAAAGTTACATGCCCGGACTGCAAAAGGTCGTTCAGAGGCCAGGGGTGTTATGACAATCATAGGAAGCCTGAGTCTATGGATAAGAGCACTGTCTGCGCAAAGATTAGAAGGTGCGAACAGTGCTACAAAGTGGTACAAAGCAGCAGAAAGCACACTTGTGGCGAGGTGTACTGCAAAATATGCAACAGCCACATGCCTGCAGACCACCTCTGCTACATCCAACCGGACACAGGAAAGCCCAAGATTAAGGACACTTTATTTGTTTTCTACGACTTGGAGACCAGACAGGAGAAACAGACTGAAGATGGGTCTCTAGTACACGAGCCTAACCTATGTGTGTTCAAGCAGTGCTGCGACGAATGCATAGAGACAGCCGTTTGCGTGTGTAAGAAATGCGGCCTGAGAGTGCAAATCCTCAAATGTGACGATCCCATATCCCCGTTCATGCACCACCTCCTAACCATGAGGAAAAAATTCAAACAGATTGTAGTTGTCGCCCACAACGGCCAGGCCTTCGATCATCAGTTCTGTCTGAATTACATTCTGACAAAAACAGACTTGAAGCCTGAACCTATCATGCGCGGAACGAAAATTCTTATGATGGCCGTGGGGAATGTTAAATTCCTGGATTCCCTCAACTACTTCCCCATGGCGCTTTCCAAGCTACCTAAAGCCTTCGGACTGGGAGATAATTTCAAAAAGGGTTACTTCCCCCACCTCTTCAACACAGAGGAAAACGCCAACTATGTGGGACCCCTACCTGCTCTAGAATTCTATGATCCTGATAACATGAAGCCGGATGCTAGAGAAACCTTCCTCAGGTGGTACGAGGTGCACAGAAACGACGAATTTGACATGCAGCGCGATTTAGTCGACTATTGTATATCGGACGTGGAAATTCTGACCGCGGCTTGCCTCAAATTCCGACAACAACTGTTGGAGACAGGTAGTGTTTGCCCCTTCACAGAGGCCTGCACAATAGCGTCGGCATGTAATAAGGTGTTTCGTCGTAACTTCCTCAAACCAAACACCATAGGCATCATACCAAAAGGTGGTTACAGATGGCGAGATAACCAATCAAGGATAGCCATACAGTGGTTGATATGGGAAGAACATTGCAGAGACATTAACATACAACATGCTGCTAAACAACAAGAAGCCAGAGTGCAGGGTGTTAAAGTGCCCTGAAACCAAGCAGGTGTTCGAGTTCCACGGGTGCTATTATCACGGATGTACTAGTTGCTTTAAACATGGGCGTGATGAACCTATGCACGACGACCCTTCTGCTACATTAAATTCCCGTCACGAGGCCACGGTAGCCAAAACAGAAAGACTTCGAGAGCTAGGTTACGAGGTCACAGAAATGTGGGAATGTGGTTTTCGGAATCAAATAATTCAAAATAAAGAAATTGGGGAAAATACCGAAGGACATCCACTGCTATCTCAATCTCCTCTCAACCCTAGGGATGCCTTCTACGGAGGGCGCACGGGAAATACTTCTGAATATTATAAGTGTCAGCCTGGAGAGAAAATTAAGTATATGGATGTTTGCACCCTTGACCCCTGGGCCTGTAAATATGGCAAGTTCCCTGTCGGGCATCCCGATGTTTTTGTGGGCGAGAAATAAAGTGCAAAATTCTTCCCCCACAAAACCTTTACCACCCTGTGCTGCCAGTCAAGATTAATGAAAAACTTATGTTTGTCCTTTGTCGTACTTGCGGTCAGACAATGAATCAATCTGTCTGCA
This sequence comes from Rhagium mordax, assembly GCA_963680705.1. NCBI lineage: Eukaryota > Metazoa > Arthropoda > Insecta > Coleoptera > Cerambycidae > Rhagium > Rhagium mordax. The sequence goes on along the minus strand of OY796656.1, from coordinate 78,631,886 downwards.
ATCACATAGATGAAGAGAGAGCTCTTGTCGGTTCGTGGGTCATTGACGAAGTGCTAAAAGCTGTTGAAAAGGGATATGAAATAAAGGAAATATATGAAATTTGGAGATATACCGTAGAGCAGTACGACAAGATGACAAATGTTGCTGGTTTATTTACCGCTATGATGAATAAGTTCATCAAAGTTAAGCAGCAAGCCTCCGGCTGGCCTAAAAACTGCCCCGCAAAAGAACAAAAAGACAGATACATCGAAGAGTTTCTGGAGCGCGAGGTCGTTAAATTGGAATTTGCTGAAATTGTCGAAAACCCCGGCCTCCGCTCTTTGGCTAAATTAATTTTAAATTCATTTTGGGGTAAACTTGGCCAGAGAGAGAACCAACCCAAGACAGCCATAGTCCGCACCCCCGAAGAATTCTTTGGCATGCTGTCAAACCCCAGTATACATGTTAACTCGGTGCTACCGATAAATGAGGATACGCTCGTTGTTAGCTGGGGACATAAAGAGGAGGCCGCCGACCCACTATCTACTGTCAACGTCGTAATTGCGGGTTATGTTACAACCCAAGCACGCCTTAAACTTTACAGCTACCTGGAGCAGCTGGGCGACCGTGTTTTGTATTACGACACAGACTCTGTCATATATGTGTCTAAGTCCGGTGAATACGATGTCCCTACCGGAGAGTTTATCGGCGACATGACCGACGAACTCGAGTGTTACGGTCCAAGCTCCTACATTACGGAGTTTGTGTCCGGAGGGCCGAAAAATTATGCATATAAGGTGTTCTCTACTAACGACCAGACAGAACACCTTGTATGTAAAGTCAAGGGCATCTCTTTAAATTACTCGGCATCTCAGCTGTTAAATTTTGAGAGCATAAAGGAGATGGTCCTAACACCTGTAGACCCTGTATACATTACCTCCAAAAATATCCGTAGGACGAAAGAGCATGAAGTCATCACACAGGTTGAGACTAAGATTTATCGTCCAAATTCTACAAAGAGAAAATTTTTCGATGACCATAGCTCCACCCCCTACGGATATAAAAAGTTAAAAATATAGGTGAGGCCTGTAGGTGTCTATTATTTTATCACTCTTGTAATTTCAAAACATGTACACCTCTAAATAATTTGTAAAGCTATGTTTTTACTGTATATACTCTGCATTTAATATAATATATTTCAATATACACCTTATATTTAATCATATATTTTACTATGCCTTTGTATCAACCTCAGTAAAATTGAGGACCCCTGTATATACATAGTAATATTTTACTATACCTTTGTATTCTATAACCTCTGTTTATACAAACCCTGTAAATTGAGGACTATGTTTTAATAAATCATTCTATTTATATGTATGTGTTTTATTTGAGATCAATTACCTTTCCTCTTCATCCAAAAATTATGTCTTCAGTTCTCCTACGTTTGTGGCAGTAGAGCTCTAAAGATTTTTATATGTCTTCAGGCCTCCTACTCTTGTGGTAGAACTGTGAAAGAAAAGGTGGCAGTCGGACTAATTATAAATCATAAGTTGCGCCGAAGTATTTTTCATATAAACCAGTAAAATATTCTCATATAACCTCACTGTTTCATGGGCCTTAAGCATAAAGAGTTTTTGAGGATGAATAACAAAGAAAAAACGATGGAAAAGCTTAAGTATAATAAAATATAATATTTTGTATAAATGGTATAATCGGCCTAGGGCGAAATATCCCCAAAGGTGGTTACAGCTGGCGCGACAGTCAATCAAAAATTGCTGTTCAGTGGCTCGTTTGGGAGGAGCATCAAAGACAAATTAATATTACACACACAGCCAAACAACAAGAGGCCAAAGTTCACGGTGTCAAAGTGGACGGTTATTGTGCCGAAACTAATCAAATTTTTGTAGATAGTTTGTCATAACCAAGGCTGATGGAGGTGGAATTTCTAGAAAATCCCAAGCATTTTTGAGAATAAGGGCTATAGAAGCCAAATACTTGGTGAAAGAAGCTGGAGCAGATATCCACATCGGATACGCGTGTACTATAACAGAAGAGCATTTTATGATAAAATTCAGGGGTGGTTGTAATAGATTCTTAAATTAATCTTTACAGTCATTAAGATAATATAATATGTACTCTTGTTTTTGAATTATTATTTTTTCCGTTTTGTGTAGATAATTGTATTAAGAGTACCTATATAATTTATCAAAATTATATTTTAATAAAGTAATTAAAAAAAGTATTTTTAGTAATATGCTCCCACATACCATATAGTAATAATTAAGTAGGTACCCCTTAAAGACTTACCTCAATGGTTTAATTTATAGCGACTCACGCCTTCATAAAAACAACAAACTGAAAAACTGGAAATAAGTCCATTAACCTTTAACTACTCGCGCTGGTGTAAAAAGTACACCAAAAGTGCGCTGCAAGCTGCCGATTTTTTTCTGAATGCTTCCTCGGCGTCACCGAACCAGCTTACCCTCGCGTAATGTGTCTTCTACCTGTATCTGCAATATCGCACTGACTGTTGAAAAGGGAAGTGAGATACTTTGCAAGTTTTGTCGTGCTGTACAGAATACACCAATGTATTTAAGTACGTTTGCAAGTTCTTTTTTTAATTTTTTGCAACGAATTATTTCTTGTCAAATTTGTGAACATGTAAATGTTAAAAGTATTTAGTTTTTATGGATTAATAATCTATTTTTAGGGATAAATATTTTTATCTTTTAGAATCTATTTTTTGTTATATAGAGGATATTATTTGTTACTTTCTCTATTTTTTTCACTTTTTTGTGCCAGTAAACATGTTTGCACCTTAGTTAACCTGTTTTTCATAGATGTATTTTTTAAAGTACATTAAAAAATGATAAAACATTTTATCATTATAAAAAATTAACGGTGTACAAAATACACCGCGCGAGCAGTAACGTGAAAATTTGATGCGCGAGTAGTTAAAGATTAATACAAATACCAGGGGATATTATGGAAATCCTACAATTCATAAGTTTTTATAATTCTTCACCTTCAAACACAATTTATTATTTTATATTCATACGAGATATTTACAACTTATTCTAAATTAGTTTTACACTTTTATACTATTCGACATCAATCCAGCATTAGCTGATAGTTTAGTATGAGCTAAAAGAAATATTAAAATACCTACGTGCCAACATTATTTTCATTTATCTTAGCAAGAATAATTGTCAAATCGAATTATAAATGCACACGGCATAAAAGAAGACATTATAAAAGTTGAATTAAGTACAGATACATGACATTATATTGCACACAAATAGAGATATTGGGGAACAGAAACCCACTGATTGATTATTTTTGTAACGAATTTATCTATAAAAACCGCTGTCAATTATGGGATCAAAACTTCCTCACCGTTTGGTGGAGTTTATAATAAAAATAATTTATGTCGTATTTTGCATTTTGACGTATTTTGATTTTTTGACGTATTTTGTTTTTCATCACAAACAATTTTTTGTAAAGTTAGAAATAAAAATGTTGGGGTCCGGTAGACCCCCTTCCAGTGGACCGATTTTGCTCATCAACGAACTCAATCTTTTCCTCAACCTCTAGAATGTGTCTACCAAATTTGAAAGCTTTATCTCAAAAACTGTAGCTGCTATCGCGATACACACAGACACACACAGACAGAATTTTTTTTGTCTGAAATTTTGTGTATCTTCAAGAAGGAAAATGAGAAAATGGAAACAAATTTATGTAATGCTACTAATAGCAAAAGTATAATATGAAACAAATTGAGTTATTACGTTATTATTATATTAACATTGATTGTTTCTCACCATAGCTGTAAAATATTACTAAGAAAAAAAAAAAAACCCTTGTTACACGTCTCTTAACTCAATTGCACGTATAGCTAGGAAAACAAAGAAAAGGACCTAAACTTCTTATTCTTATTCTATGTCGAACTCGACATAGAATGACCTCCTTTAAGAAACAACAAAACAATATATTACTAATCTCATTAGCTAAGCTACGCAATGCAATTCACGGTTATAAAAAATAATATTCAATATCTCAAATAATAAGTAACATTAATTAAGTAGTAATACAGATTATTCAAAATTTTCTAAAAGTTAATTAACATCCTTAATTAACTACATCACTCTAATTACATAGCCGATAGTCCCTTACCAATATTAATCAAGATAACATATTGTACACCCTCATTATTACCCATGTGGCCCAGAACATATTCTACGGCCTTCCTCCTCATTGTGGCCTAGAACCTACCAAGCCTTGTAGTAGGTTTTGGTAGGTTCTAGGCCACAATGAGGAGGAGGGAAGGCCGTAGATGCGGTTCTGGGCCACATCGGTACGGGTGTACAATATGTTATCTTGATTAATATTGGTAATGTACTATCGGCTATGTATTTAGAGTTAATTAAGGTTGTTAATTAACTTTTAAAAAAATATGAATAATCTGTAGTACTACTTAATTAATGTTACTTATTATTTGAAATATTAAATATTGTTTTTTTATAACCGTGAATTGCATTGCGTAGTGTAGCTAATAAGAGTAGAAATATATATTTTTTTGTTTCTTATAGGAGATCATTTTATGCCGAGTCGAATATTTTCGCGCGCGAAAATATTCGACTCGGCATAAAATGATCTCCTATAAGAAACAAAAAAATATATATTTCTACTCTTATTAGCTACACTACGCAATGCAATTCACGGTTATAAAAAAACAATATTTAATATTTCAAATAATAAGTAACATTAATTAAGTAGTACTACAGATTATTCATATTTTTTTAAAAGTTAATTAACAACCTTAATTAACTCTAAATACATAGCCGATAGTACATTACCAATATTAATCAAGATAACATATTGTACACCCGTACCGATGTGGCCCAGAACCGCATCTACGGCCTTCCCTCCTCCTCATTGTGGCCTAGAACCTACCAAAACCTACTACAAGGCTTGGTAGGTTCTAGGCCACAATGAGGAGGAAGGCCGTAGAATATGTTCTGGGCCACATGGGTAATAATGAGGGTGTACAATATGTTATCTTGATTAATATTGGTAAGGGACTATCGGCTATGTAATTAGAGTGATGTAGTTAATTAAGGATGTTAATTAACTTTTAGAAAATTTTGAATAATCTGTATTACTACTTAATTAATGTTACTTATTATTTGAGATATTGAATATTATTTTTTATAACCGTGAATTGCATTGCGTAGCTTAGCTAATGAGATTAGTAATATATTGTTTTGTTGTTTCTTAAAGGAGGTCATTCTATGTCGAGTTCGACATAGAATAAGAATAAGAAGTTTAGGTCCTTTTCTTTGTTTTCCTAGCTATACGTGCAATTGAGTTAAGAGACGTGTAACAAGGGTTTTTTTTTTTTTCTTAGTAATATTTTACAGCTATGGTGAGAAACAATCAATGTTAATATAATAATAACGTAATAACTCAATTTGTTTCATATTATACTTTTGCTATTAGTAGCATTACATAAATTTGTTTCCATTTTCTCATTTTCCTTCTTGAAGATACACAAAATTTCAGACAAAAAAAATTCTGTCTGTGTGTGTCTGTGTGTATCGCGATAGCAGCTACAGTTTTTGAGATAAAGCTTTCAAATTTGGTAGACACATTCTAGAGGTTGAGGAAAAGATTGAGTTCGTTGATGAGCAAAATCGGTCCACTGGAAGGGGGTCTACCGGACCCCAACATTTTTATTTCTAACTTTACAAAAAATTGTTTGTGATGAAAAACAAAATACGTCAAAAAATCAAAATACGTCAAAATGCAAAATACGACATAAATTATTTTTATTATAAACTCCACCAAACGGTGAGGAAGTTTTGATCCCATAATTGACAGCGGTTTTTATAGATAAATTCGTTACAAAAATAATCAATCAGTGGGTTTCTGTTCCCCAATATCTCTATTTGTGTGCAATATAATGTCATGTATCTGTACTTAATTCAACTTTTATAATGTCTTCTTTTATGCCGTGTGCATTTATAATTCGATTTGACAATTATTCTTGCTAAGATAAATGAAAATAATGTTGGCACGTAGGTATTTTAATATTTCTTTTAGCTCATACTAAACTATCAGCTAATGCTGGATTGATGTCGAATAGTATAAAAGTGTAAAACTAATTTAGAATAAGTTGTAAATATCTCGTATGAATATAAAATAATAAATTGTGTTTGAAGGTGAAGAATTATAAAAACTTATGAATTGTAGGATTTCCATAATATCCCCTGGTATTTGTATTAATCTTTAACTACTCGCGCATCAAATTTTCACGTTACTGCTCGCGCGGTGTATTTTGTACACCGTTAATTTTTTATAATGATAAAATGTTTTATCATTTTTTAATGTACTTTAAAAAATACATCTATGAAAAACAGGTTAACTAAGGTGCAAACATGTTTACTGGCACAAAAAAGTGAAAAAAATAGAGAAAGTAACAAATAATATCCTCTATATAACAAAAAATAGATTCTAAAAGATAAAAATATTTATCCCTAAAAATAGATTATTAATCCATAAAAACTAAATACTTTTAACATTTACATGTTCACAAATTTGACAAGAAATAATTCGTTGCAAAAAATTAAAAAAAGAACTTGCAAACGTACTTAAATACATTGGTGTATTCTGTACAGCACGACAAAACTTGCAAAGTATCTCACTTCCCTTTTCAACAGTCAGTGCGATATTGCAGATACAGGTAGAAGACACATTACGCGAGGGTAAGCTGGTTCGGTGACGCCGAGGAAGCATTCAGAAAAAAATCGGCAGCTTGCAGCGCACTTTTGGTGTACTTTTTACACCAGCGCGAGTAGTTAAAGGTTAATGGACTTATTTCCAGTTTTTCAGTTTGTTGTTTTTATGAAGGCGTGAGTCGCTATAAATTAAACCATTGAGGTAAGTCTTTAAGGGGTACCTACTTAATTATTACTATATGGTATGTGGGAGCATATTACTAAAAATACTTTTTTTAATTACTTTATTAAAATATAATTTTGATAAATTATATAGGTACTCTTAATACAATTATCTACACAAAACGGAAAAAATAATAATTCAAAAACAAGAGTACATATTATATTATCTTAATGACTGTAAAGATTAATTTAAGAATCTATTACAACCACCCCTGAATTTTATCATAAAATGCTCTTCTGTTATAGTACACGCGTATCCGATGTGGATATCTGCTCCAGCTTCTTTCACCAAGTATTTGGCTTCTATAGCCCTTATTCTCAAAAATGCTTGGGATTTTCTAGAAATTCCACCTCCATCAGCCTTGGTTATGACAAACTATCTACAAAAATTTGATTAGTTTCGGCACAATAACCGTCCACTTTGACACCGTGAACTTTGGCCTCTTGTTGTTTGGCTGTGTGTGTAATATTAATTTGTCTTTGATGCTCCTCCCAAACGAGCCACTGAACAGCAATTTTTGATTGACTGTCGCGCCAGCTGTAACCACCTTTGGGGATATTTCGCCCTAGGCCGATTATACCATTTATACAAAATATTATATTTTATTATACTTAAGCTTTTCCATCGTTTTTTCTTTGTTATTCATCCTCAAAAACTCTTTATGCTTAAGGCCCATGAAACAGTGAGGTTATATGAGAATATTTTACTGGTTTATATGAAAAATACTTCGGCGCAACTTATGATTTATAATTAGTCCGACTGCCACCTTTTCTTTCACAGTTCTACCACAAGAGTAGGAGGCCTGAAGACATATAAAAATCTTTAGAGCTCTACTGCCACAAACGTAGGAGAACTGAAGACATAATTTTTGGATGAAGAGGAAAGGTAATTGATCTCAAATAAAACACATACATATAAATAGAATGATTTATTAAAACATAGTCCTCAATTTACAGGGTTTGTATAAACAGAGGTTATAGAATACAAAGGTATAGTAAAATATTACTATGTATATACAGGGGTCCTCAATTTTACTGAGGTTGATACAAAGGCATAGTAAAATATATGATTAAATATAAGGTGTATATTGAAATATATTATATTAAATGCAGAGTATATACAGTAAAAACATAGCTTTACAAATTATTTAGAGGTGTACATGTTTTGAAATTACAAGAGTGATAAAATAATAGACACCTACAGGCCTCACCTATATTTTTAACTTTTTATATCCGTAGGGGGTGGAGCTATGGTCATCGAAAAATTTTCTCTTTGTAGAATTTGGACGATAAATCTTAGTCTCAACCTGTGTGATGACTTCATGCTCTTTCGTCCTACGGATATTTTTGGAGGTAATGTATACAGGGTCTACAGGTGTTAGGACCATCTCCTTTATGCTCTCAAAATTTAACAGCTGAGATGCCGAGTAATTTAAAGAGATGCCCTTGACTTTACATACAAGGTGTTCTGTCTGGTCGTTAGTAGAGAACACCTTATATGCATAATTTTTCGGCCCTCCGGACACAAACTCCGTAATGTAGGAGCTTGGACCGTAACACTCGAGTTCGTCGGTCATGTCGCCGATAAACTCTCCGGTAGGGACATCGTATTCACCGGACTTAGACACATATATGACAGAGTCTGTGTCGTAATACAAAACACGGTCGCCCAGCTGCTCCAGGTAGCTGTAAAGTTTAAGGCGTGCTTGGGTTGTAACATAACCCGCAATTACGACGTTGACAGTAGATAGTGGGTCGGCGGCCTCCTCTTTATGTCCCCAGCTAACAACGAGCGTATCCTCATTTATCGGTAGCACCGAGTTAACATGTATACTGGGGTTTGACAGCATGCCAAAGAATTCTTCGGG